>JAIUSX010000253.1:0-600000 GCA_026573805.1 Hesperophylax magnus
CCCGAACCTTCCGGGCAGTCGTCGCGGAGACAGGAATACCCTCCCACATTAAAGTGGGTGGATGGAGTAAACCAAGTCTCCGAGATAGCAGCCAAAGAAATAAACTTGGAATTTAATAGGTTAAGGAGATCAGATTTGTTAGAAATAGCACTTCGGCTATTCCACTGAAGTATTCTGACATCTTGAAGAGTCATTTTGAATAAATGATTTTTATGTGGAAATAATAGTAGCAGCGTTGGACGGTAGATTAGTTTGAGAAGAAATAAGGTCAATTAAAAGCATAATAAGAGTTTGGATAAATGAAGAATTGTCTTGGGAGAGTTTTTCAGAAAGTTTTAGAGAGTTCATTGAGGACGGATTATAATTATTTGCACACTCATTTGTGGCATTTGAAAGAGATGAACGATTGGGATTTAAGAGCGGTGAGTTTTGTTGTTGCTGATCGTATCCAGGAGCCGGTTTAGAGATAGAATTTTTGTATGTGAATTTAGTTGAACGAGAAGAAGTTGTTGTAGAGGAGGGAAGACGGTTGGATAAGGAGTTGCTGGATAAAGCCTCAGAAAATGATTTTTTGACAGGCGGGAATAGTTTAGAAGCCTGCAGAAAAGACAAGTTCTGAGAGGCCATAGAAATTTTAATATTTTTTTGGCGAGATTGTTCTGGGAAAAAAGTGTTGATAGCTGTATGTGAGCCTGAGCAGTTAAAACATTTGGGTGAGGGGGAAGAAGGAAATTGGTCAGCTGCGTGGTTTTCTCCACATTTAAAACATCTGGGTTGAGATCTGCATGCAGCTTTGGTATGACCAAAACGGCAGCAATTGAAACATTGAGTGGTGGGATAAGTATATATTTCAACTGGTAATGAGTTGAAGAATAAATATATATGGAAGGGAAGAGATTGACCTTCAAAGGTGATAACGACAGATTGGGAGGGCTTCCAGGAAATTATTTAAAATTAAGTAAAAAAAAAATCAAATTAATTTTCAAACACTGAACAATTCTCTAGAAAAAACCAAAAACTTGGAACCAAGTTTTATCCAATGATGACCCAAATCAATCACTTAACACCTTATACACGATATTAAATAATAATATCAAGAATAGTCTAGAAACCAACACCAATACCTAGAAGAAAACACAAAAAAAAATAAAACCATAGATCACGCGTGGATTGATAATTGCAAGCCAACACAGGAACAAATTATATAAAATTTACAAAAATCATGAGAAATACTGTATGGTCAGGGGTGTACCAACTAATCGAAATTTAGGATAGCAATACATTATTTATAGAAAAAATTTTAACATTCTAATGAAGAAATGTAAACAAGACTATTATACAAAACAAATGCTAAATTCTGAAAATTATCCTAGAAAAACGTGGCAAGTCATAAATGAAATAACAAATAGATCACATAAAATAAAAAATCTTTCCCTGAAAAAATTGTAACACACGATAAAAAGTAATAACGGAAAAATTGCGAATAAATTCAACGATTTTTTTACAAATGTTGCCTCAGATTTAATAAATAATAATCCCTCATTTCAAAACAATATACACGAACTCACACAAATGAACAACCACTCTGAAAATACTCCTAATTTATCCCAATTTACAACACACTCAACTAAACTCTCAAATATTGTACCAATACATATATCTAGATCGATCACTAAACTTGACAATTACAGACCAATATCGCTGATATCTCAACTTGCAAAGATATTAAAAAAATTATAAAGACACAAGTATTAGTGTTTCTAGAATTTAATGCACTTTTGTCCCCAAACCAATATGGTTTTCGATCAGGTCTCAGTACAGATGGTGCTTTATTTAATCTAACAAAAAAATTATACACCAATCTCGACTCAAATATGAGAAGCATAACAATCTTTTTAGACTTAAAAAAGGCTTTCGATACCGTTAATCGTAATAAACTAATTGGAAAACTTAACAACATAGGAATTAAAAATAAACGTTTGTCGCTTTTAACAAACTACATACTTACTTCATAGCAGACAATCTACCAAAATTGGTGCAAACATTAGTAATCTTGCATCTGTGAGACACGGGGTTCTGCAAGGAACAGTTATCGGTCCGTTATTGTTCCTAATCTATATTAATGACCTATGTAATATTAGTATTCCGGGAAAGCTATTCTCGTATGCGGACGATACTGCAATTACCGTTCATGGCAAATCCTGGGACGAAGTCTCTGAAAATGCAAATAAGTGCACATCCATTGTCAAAGAATGACTTAATCAAAACCTCTTTAATTGTGAAAAAAACTCTTTATATTCCATTTTATAATACCAAAAAGGCGGCACCCTTATCTCCCTTAAATATAAGGTTTCACAAAAATACTTGCAATCCTGTCTCATGCTCTAACTGTACTGAAATGAATATGGCGAATACAGTTAAATACTTAGGTATTATAATAGACAGCCAACTCAAATGGACAGATCACATACAAAAGCTCTTAAATAAACTTGGGTATTCAACTTATATTTTTAAACGTTTAAATGACATAGTCGACATTAAAAGAATGAAATTGGTTTATCATGCTGTGGTGCAATCATCAGTATCTTATGAAATAATTGGATGGGGGGCTTGTATAATACGCATGTTAAGCCACTAGAAACAACGCAAAAAACAATAATAAAGATATTGTTGCATAAAGATATGAACTACCCCTCCCTGCAATTATTCCAAGAAGCTAAATTGTTTGAGATAAGAAAAATTTACTGTTTACAATGTTTAAAATAAATATTTGCTCGAAATACCCTTTTTACCAAAAATGAAAACCGATTTAGTAATAGGTTAAATAATGTTTTTAAAGTTCCACTGTGTAAAACCAGACTTGCGCAAAGACATGCGTATTTTATAACACCAAAAATGTATAATGCTCTCTATAAGACTACAGAAATTGAATGTAAAAATAAATCCTCCTACAAAAAATATAAAAATGTAAATAAAGTCTTGGATAAATACCATTGATACAAACATTTACTTGCTGTAACATCTGAACTGATGTATCTTAACATTTTTCTTTTCTTTTTTTATATTTTTCTAATCTTTTTAATGTATGTATTTGAGTAAAATTTTTAACTTTAACAAATGGTTGGTTTTTTTTTGTTTTTTTTGGTTGTTTTGTTAAATGAGTTTTACTTTACTTTTTAACTGTTTGATGAATCATATTGAGTCTTGGATAAATACCATTGATACAATCATTTACTTGCCGTAACATCCGACCTGCTGTAACATCTGACCTGATGTAACTTAACATTTTTAATTTTATTTTTTTAATATTTTTCAATCATGTCTTTTGAATTGTAATTAAGTAAAAACTATTTTTTTTATTTTTTCAATTTTATTTTCTAATCTTCTACAAAGATAATGTATGTGTGTGAGTAAAATTTTAACTGTTAATAAATAGAAGTATACCCACGAACTGGCGATGCCTATGTGGGATTTTTTTGGTTCTTCTAAATGTATTATTCTTTACTTTTTAACCGTTTATATAAAAAAAGTGTTTCCTTTATTGTAAAATTATACCAATGTATGTACCAGAAAATAATTATTAATAAAAAATAAAAAAGTATTGTTGTGATACCTTATATTTAGGTGAGTTAAGGATGCCGCCCTTTTGTTATTATGTAATGGAATATAAATAGTTTTTTCACAGTTCAGAGTTATAAGGTTTTGGTTGAGCCATTCTCTGACAATGGATGTGCACTTATTTGCATTTTCAGAGACTTCTTTCCAAGATTTACCACGGACTGTGATTGCAGTATCATCAGCATACGAGAATAGTTTTCCCGGGATGCTAATATTACAAAGTCATTTATATAAATTAGGAACAATAATGGACCGATAACTGTTCCTTGTGGAACCCCGTGTCTCACACATTCTGGGTTACTAATATTATCACCAATTTTTGTACATTGTCTGCGATCAAGTAAATAATTTGTTATTAGTGACGGAGAGTTATTTTTGATTCCTATATTATTGAGTTTTATAGTCATTTTATTATGATTAACGGTATCAAACGCTTTTTTCAGTTCTAAAAAAATTCTTAAACTTTTCACAATTAAGTCAAGATTGGTGTATATATTTTTTTTGTTAGATTAACCGACTTATACATTATATTCCGTTACATATTAAAAAATATAAAACTAAGCTGGGGTATGACTCACCTTTACCGAGAATGTGCCGTTATTTTAACGAGACATATAAAAGTCATTCCATTGATTTGTCAATGTCATCATTGGCCACCTTCAAATCAAACGTAAACAAGACTTAAAGCTACCTATCGTGTTGATCTAAAAATAATTACTGTTGCTGTTATGAAATGTATATGTAAGTGTATGTATGTGTGTATACATGTATGCATGTAGGTGCATACATGTACATTATTCTTTACTTACAGTGTTGTGTTCATCAATGTTGTGTTTGTCTGTAATTAGTGATAGTATCAACCAAGTTTAATTAATGTAATTGTATTTCGAGAGCTTTGATATGAATCACTGTTGACAAACCTAAGAGAAAAAAAAAAGAAAAAAACATCATCTGTACTAAGACCTGTTTTGAAACCATATTGATTTGGGGACAAAAACGCATTTGATTCTAGAAACTCTAATACTTGTATTTTAATATTTTTTTCTAATATCTTTGGTAGTTGGGATATTAGCGATATTGGTCTGTAATTGTCAAGTATAGATATTGATCCAGATTTATGTATTAGTACAATATTGGAGAGTTTAAATGCGTTTGCTAAAACGTTTTTTTTTCAAAACAGGAATTAAAAATGTGTTTCAAGGGCTTCGAAATGTATTGTTTAATAGACTTGATAGTGATGGCGCTCAATTTATCTCGAATATTGGCTGTATTTGTGTTAAGTTTGTCAATGTGTTTTACTATTTTTGATTTTTTTTAACATGTTTAAATTGAGATAAATTAGGACTATTTTCAGAGTGTACGTCCATTTGAGTGGGTTGATGTTTATGGTTTTTCTATGCTGATCTTGATCTTTCTATGCTTGAATACAAAATCACATTCCAAGTAAACCCCGGTTCCACGGAAAAAAAATCCAAAAGAATTATTTCCTGTTTCTCGAGAATGAGAATTGGCCACTGCTCTATTGCAGCACATTTTGTTTAAAATTCTACTACTCGAGAGTTCATTCTGCCAGTGTGGTGTGGAGGATGAGACTCTTGACCATGTCTTCTTCAATTGTTAAAATCAATCTTCGTTCACAGGCATGTATCGATTGCTTATTAAAATTACCCGCCAGTCTCCCCTTAGTATTCCATATTTGTTGTCCCTCAACAACTCTCGCGTATATTAAATTCTATATAAGTTAATAGATTTTAATGACTTTAATTTATGATATGTCCTATCCCCTTATAAATAATCGACAACAGTTTAACCATATATCTTAACTCTAACGGTACAAAGCACTACTTTTAGGGTGAATTGCGTAATACAAATAAAAAAGGAAGAAGGGGGTGTAGGGGGTTAACTGTATTGTTCATAGGAGCTTGTATTTTTTTAAATATTTATTCCACGTGCGTTGATCTTTGTCAACCAAGATTGCCAGGGCCGTATTAATGGTCTGGTTGTAGAGTTCTACCGTATTATTTTTAGGGGTGTAAAGGGTGTTACAGAAAATGTCTTTATACCGTATTTGAACAAAGATTCATTAAATTCTAGTGTTATGAACTGTTTTCCGCTGTCGCAAATGACAGTGCGTGGCGTGCCTTAAGGGATGAAAATGTGTTTTTCTAACAAGTTTATAATTGCCGAGGCAGTGGCTCTTTTTAAAGAGAAGATCCAGCAAAACATGGAGAATACTACATAATACTACACTGAGTATGTGCATATTTCCGGCATAGCTTCTAGGAAAAGGGCCGATGAGGTCCATGGCCAGTGATTATAATGGTCTGTTGGCTCGTTCAGGGTTGCTCGTCAGACCCGATGGAGGTGTTGTAGTGCTATGATTATAAGCTTTACAGGTGCGGCATTTAGAGATATAATTACGCACTTGTTTTAAAAGGCCTGGCCAATAATAAAGGTGCCGGATGTATGGATCCGGAAGCACTGTGGTTATCTGTAATAATTTTTTGTGTTTTCTCTAAGGGAATGACTAGTTTCCAAGCGTTGTATTCGAGTATGGATAGAGGTGGTTTGGAATTACGGTATAGCTGTCTTTCTTTTATAATAAAATTGGGATATTTTTGTGAGTTCTTTTTGCATCCCTCAAATTTTTTTCAATTAAATTTAGGGTTGCGAGTTCTATTCTTGAAAGAGCATCCGGGACGATGTTTTCTGCACATTTACAGTGGACAACGTCAAAAGTATATTGGGATAAACGAGATTACCAGCGGGCCAATCTAAAAGATGGGTTATCTACCGAGATCAGCCATTTTAGACTGCTATGACTCCAAGTTTACCGTTATCTGTGATAACGGTAAGCTTGCTACCATCTACATAGCCTCAGAAGTGATGAATAGATTCCTTAACTTCTAGTAATTCTTTCTCGGTTATCCCGTAATTTTTTTGTGTTTATTTAAACTACGAGAAAAATATGCTACAGGTGTTCGCCATCGGGGAATTCTTGGGTTAGTATCCCCCGTTACTCCACCGATTCCAACGTTAAAGGTATGTAATATAAAAGGGAGCTTAAAATCTGGGCAGTTTAGTACTGGATTTTTTAGTACTTTGGTACTTTTTGGACTTTAGTACTTTAGTGCGGATTGTAGAGCTGTTTTAAGGTGACGAAAGCTTTTTCGGTTTTGGTGGACCAGGAGAAGTTAGTGACGCCTTTGCAAGTGCCGGTGATTTTGTTAAAGGGAGCTGCTATGGTAGAGATTATTTTATAAATCTTCTATAGTAACCAGCAAGGCCGAGGAAACGTTTAAGAGTGGGTTATAAGGCAGAATGGTGATTTGCTGAAAAACGGCTGTCTAAAACGGCTTAATACTACCTTTCGTATGTCATTCTCAGATTCATATTTTTTGTTACACTATTATTTTTCATTCTGCCTATTTTTTGTAGTTTTTTTTGTATTAGGCAATTCACCCTAAAGAGAGTGCTATGTGCCGTTAAAGTTAAGGGAGATGGTTATAATTTTATGGGAAATCTATACGGGAATAAGAAATCTCAAATATTGAAGTCATTCAAGTCTATGAACTTGTATAGAACTGAGAAAATGCTAGAATTGTTGAGAGAAAGTAATTATGTAGTTGATGTAGGCATTCGACCATAAAAAAATAAAACATTGATACACCATACAATCCACTTTTAAAACATCGATCTATGATTATCGCATTAATAACGATTTTACACAATATTTTTTATTTAAAATATGTATATAATACACACATCTGTAGAAGTACGGTTTCTAATTATCGTTATGATACCTATGGATATTAACAATTAAATAAATACTTCTTCTTACACCAAATTTTCAACACATTTCACAGTTTTTTACTTATTCCGGGAGAGAAGCCCCCGTTGACGGTGTGAAACTATACGCTCCGTATTTGACGGCGTATTTATTTCGAAAATGGGGGAAAACGGGGAATGATTGGAAAACGGGGTTCGAATGATTGGTGGGGTCGCAGTGGCACACTCTCTGCTGGAAGGAAGGTGCCTATAAAATACTGCGTAACGCCACGTTACATACCATCAGCAACACTACCAATAAGTCCGACTCTCTAGCGTCCACGAGTGGTCATCAGAAAAACACCGCGAACCCTGGGCAATGTGATGACCACCGTTATAACATCACAGCAGATAGAGAGAGGGTGAATGGCGAAATTCCGGCACTATAAAACGGGAACCAGCCAGCTAAGGGAAGGAAAACCCCAACAGAAAACCCTTGTCCTCCAGGTTGGGGGTTGGGCGTAGGGCTAACAACTCCACCCCATAAAAAACATATTGTTACGACACCTCAAGATAAGCCTCGGTAAACATCGGAACGGAACGAGGATAACAGACCCGGCAAACGAAAAAAGGCACACGATCTAAAAATTTGCACTTGGAACGTTCTAACGCTATATCAACCTGGCGCCCTTCAGACACTAATAGATCAACTAAATGCATATAAAGCAGACATCACGGCTCTACAGGAAATTAGATGGCAGGGAAATGGGATCTTTGAAAAAGGAGACTACTGCATGTATTACAGCTGTCATGAAAAGCACCACATAAAGGGGACATGTTTCTTGGTAAGCAAACGAGCTAAGCACCTCGTCATGGACTTTAAGGCACTCAGCCCTCAAGTGGCGTATCTCAGAGTAAAGGGAAGATTTTTCTATCTGAGCATACTGAATGTCCATGCACCCAAAGAGGACGAACCCACCGATATAAAGGAATATTTCTATGACAAGCTGGAGAAAGCTTTTGATGAATGCCCACCGCGTGACATTAAAATCATAATAGGGGACATGAACGCGCAAGTTGGTAGGGAACCCCACTTCACACCAACAATAGGAAAACACAGTCTCCACCTACACTCAAACGAGAATGGAGAACACCTGATAAACTTTGCAGCATCTCACGATATGGTCATAGGTGGTACGTTATTTCCACACAAAAATATACACAAAGCCACGTGGAAACACCCAAATGGCAGAACAAAAAACCAAATAGACCATGTACTTATTAGTGCTAGACATAAATCCAATCTACTAGATGTCCGCACTTATAAGGGAGCTAATGTTGACTCTGACCGTTGCAAGTCGACTGCAGTTTAAAATATCAAATGCTCGTAAAACAACAAGGTCTAAAATCACAAAATTTAATACCAACAAACTACAAGACCCCGCGACAAAAATGGAGTTTCGAACTACACTCAACTGGATAGCGCAGTGTGACATAAATGATATCAACTCACAATGGACGGCCTGCAAAAACCTTTTAACAACAGCTGCTCTCGAAACCCTGGGTAAAGAAACCCCTGTCAGAAGAAACCATTGGTTTGACTCAGACTGCGCAGAAGTAACGAAAAAGAAAAATGAACTCTACCAAAAAACGTTACAACAAGACTGCACAAGACGACTTATGGACACCTATAGGGAAACAAGGAAGAGAGAAAAGAAGTTGCACAGAAAAAAAGAAACGTGAATATTTACAAAAAGAAATTAGAGAGGCTGAAGCACTCAGGCTTGAGAATTAGAGTAGGCTTTTCTACAAAAAAGTAAATAACATGAGAGCTGAGTTTAAGCCAAAAATAAATATATGCAAGGACGAGAACGGAGTGATACTGAGTGAAAAGCCTGACATCCTGAGGAGATGGGTGAGACACTTTGATACGGTTCTCAATAACAACTCGGCAGATGTTGAGCACAACACGGTGGAGAGCATGGGAGATGACTCGTACAATGATAATACTGAACCCCCTTCGCTGGAGGAAGTGAAGCAGGCAATAACACAGCTGAAAAACAACAAATCCCCGGGTCAGATGAGCTGGTGGCTAAATTATTTAAAGCAGCCGGTGGAGAGCTTACTCAATACCTGCATAACCTAATTCAAAAAGTATGGACAGAAGAAGACATGCCCGAAGAGTGGAGACTAGAAATTGTTTGTCCACTACACAAGAAGGGCGACCAACTCGGGTGCTGTAATTATAGGGGAATAACGCTGTTAAATACCGGCTATAAAATTATGTCTAACATCTTGTACAAAAGATTGCTCCCAATGTCCGAGGAAATTATCGGCAACTACCAATGTGGCTTCAGGCCAGGCAAATCATGCATTGATCAAATTTTCTCCTTGGGACAGATCTTAGAAAAAACTTTAGAATACAATGTCGAGACTCATCACCTCTTTGTAGACTTCAAGGCCGCGTATGACAGTATTAATAGGAACGCATGACTTAGCAAAAATTTCTTAGCATGACATATTTCAAAAATAATTTCACATCATTTTTCAAAACTCCTATGTATTAACAGTCCATTACAATTCGTGAGCTTATTATAATTCTTGTTTTCAATTCATTTATTATTATCTATCCATACACTTCCTTTCTTTTATAACAATGTCAGGCGAAATTACGTAATGATATTTTATGGACATACGTAATAGGTACTACAACTATGTAATAACTAAAAATATATAACTGTATCTTATTGTACTGTGTATGTCTTAACAAATAAATAAATAAACGCATTGTATAATGCAATGAGTGAGTTTGGAATACCGCGTAAGCTGATCAATCTGGTGAAACTGACAATGTCCCCAGTAACGTGTGTAGCAGTGCGTACTTCTGGACGGGCAGTTCCTACCCGATTAAGATAATCATTGGTCAACATTCTTAAATTGGCACGACTGTTTCGAGCTATGAGTGCGGAGCGTCACTTCATCGACTTCAGTTGCTTGCTGGACTCGTGGGATTACGGTGTGTTCGGACAACGCTGGAACAATGAGGGTCTACTGTGCAAACTACGGAAGGTCTTTTTCACTTATATCTCTTAACAATGTACTTATAATTTAAATAGGGATTACTCATTTTAACTTCTTGCGTAGTTATTTTATAACTCGCTGGCGCCCGCTCAGACATTCCTTACAAGATTAAGTGTTTTTAAATTCATTAATGTCACATGTTCTTTAGTCAAAATTTTATCAAGATGGCGTTATTTACACGTACATTCTTGTCACGCTCTGAGTTCAATTATTTGATAGAGTCTCATGTTTATTTATTTGATTAAACATTTTATTTATTGTTTTAATAAATTAGCGTATGTTGATATTTAAAGTATTCTATTTTTTATCATCCTTATCAGTTCTCTTTACTACCTACCTACTTTGAATTATTGCGTGTTCGTGGTTGACTAGATAATTGTATTCGGTAATTTTACCAATTAATGTCACAATCGAAAGACCCATCATTAATTAATACAATTATCCTTTCATCACCCATCCACGATAATATGTTACAAAATGGCAGCCCTTGTGGGTGAACCTAAGTTTGACTAAATAATGAATGCAGTATTTTTTTCTTTCATTGTTTTAATCTTGTATTGGATGTCTGATTTTTTTTTTCATAATTTTCTTGTATAATCCCTTGAAAAAGACCTTTCGTTTTGCATGGTAGATGTTCGGGTGTTGCTCAAAATACATCGTGTCACTGAGATTTTATTAATTTTTCATTTTACGCAGCTTTTTATCCGGCACAACTCATGACGTTTTTCGTCTTATTATCGTGATTGTTAGTACGCTGACGTCACACTTATTTTATATTTTTTGTTTTGCGGTGATTGTGGTTGTTGTATTGTTGCTTGCATGTTCTAATGATTTTTTCTACCTACCCTGTTAGTTAGGTATGACGGATTCGACCATTTTAACAAGAAGTCGTGCGTTAATCATGTCAAAACCAGAGGATGGCACTTCTTCGGCAAATTCGGCGGTCGCGTCTAACACAGTTCCGGTTCACAAATGGAACTTAACCTTCGACGGTACTGGGAACGTGCATAATTTCATTGAACGGGTCAACGATTTGTCTATATCTCGGAACGTAAGTACAGCTTCTCTTTTTTCATCTGCGGTGGAACTTTTTTCAGGTCATGCTTTAGACTGGTTTAGAGTCAACCGTTCTTCTTTCAAGTCATGGACGGATATTGTAATTGCTCTAAAGGAAGAATTTGAGCTTCTGGACCATGAAAGACGATTAGTTGCTCAGATCAGAGCCACGTACCAGCAACAAAAAGAGAACCTGGGTTCATTCATAACGCGGGTCTTGACTTTAAACAATCAATTGTCGTCAAAATTACCAGATGACGAAATTCTGGAAATATTGCAGTGTAATATGTTACCGAGATACATACAAAAATTATCGCTCTCTGTCATCTCGGACATTAATTGTCTGAAAAAATTGGGAAAAATGATTGAACTTGCAGACGTTCGGTCTGATTCCAGACCTTCCCCGCCAAATGCAAATACTGGTAATTTTAATAATGTTTCTCATTCCTCCTCAAATAATGCATTTAGCAGAGGGAATAACAGAATGTCTCAGAATAATCCCAATTTCAGCAATCATCGTCAATATTTTGAATTCAGTAAACGTAGCCCGTCAAATATGAGTTCTAGGGAGGTGAAATGTTTCCGCTGTGGCCGTCCTGGTGTGAAGGCGCCTTCATGCAACTGCCGGCAGGCAAAAAAACTAGATGTCCTGGGGGTCCTGTCTGCGGGCGGCAAGTCGACACCGTTCGCTGACATCACCGCCAGGCATCGGCTTGCTGTGCTGTCGGAAACCAGAACTTTCTTCAAGAACCTTTGGACCTCGAAGGTGGTGGGTGCGGCTAAAAGGGATGGCCGTCCACACATCATTTTCCAGGTTCTGGGTTCCAACTTTTCTGGCCTTCTTGACTCTGGTTCGCATATCTCAATTATTGGTAATAATTTTCATCGTAAATTTTTAAATCTAGGGTTAAATCTTTCTGTTCTTAAGAAAAAATTTTCACTCACTTCTGCTACGGGTCATACTGTGGAGTGCGTTCACAAAATTGCGGTTCCGGTAGTTCTTGGTAACGTTAAGAAAATTTTTAATTTTGTGGTTATGCCAGATATAAAATCTAACATCATCCTCGGTTGCGACTTTTGGAAAGTTTTTAACATTTGTCCCAAGTTAACTAAATTAATGACTAATGACTCTGACAATAGTTGCGTGTCTGAGGTAAGAGGACTGGATAGCTTTGAGAACTTAAACTCATCTCAACAATCAATCTTAAATAACGTTATACTGGAATTTAAAGCCTTTTCTGGTAATCGTTTGGGTAGAACGTCTCTTGAAAAACATGTTATTGACACGGGTGATTGTCAACCTATTAAGCAACGTGTTTATCCGATATCTCCTCATTTATTGCCGGAAGCTCACAGAGAACTTGACAGACTATTAAATCTGGGAGTAGTAGAACCCAGCAATAGCTCGTGGAATAATCCTATTGTTTTAGTGCCTAAGAAAAATGGTTCTTTTAGACTTTGCTTGGATAGTAGAAAGCTCAACGCGGTCTCGCGGCGGGACGCTTATAGTCTACCGTTGATATCTGATATCTTAAATAGTCTCGGAGGAGCACGTTATCTATCAACTTTAGATCTTAATGATGCCTTTTTTCAAATCCCGTTAGAGGAAGATTCTAAAGAGAAAACCGCATTTACTATCCCTAAACGAGGCCTATTCCACTTTGTAACAATGCCTTTTGGTCTTCATGGTGCGAGTTCTCGGATGATGAGGCTAATGGACAAGGTTTTGGGTCCGGAGTTCGATGGGAAAGTTTTTTGTTACCTAGATGACATAATTATCATTAGTTCCACCTTTGAAGAACACATTGATCTTTTAAGACGGGTTAAACAAAAGTTACAAGCCGCGGGTTTGACTATTAACGTAGAGAAGTCAGTCTTTTGTCGTGACTCTCTTAAATACCTAGGTTTCGTGATTGATAAGGATGGGTTGAGAACTGACCCGGGAAAAGTGAAAGCAATCGTTGACTTCCCCATTCCAACGTCGCAAAAGAGCTTGCGTAGGTTTATCGGTATACTTTCTTGGTACAAAAGGTTCATTTTAAATTTTTCTTTAATTGCAGCACCTTTGCATAATTTAACCAAAAAGGAGTTTGCTGGTAAAAAATTTGTATGGAATGAACAGGCTGATGCTGCCTTTACTAAATTAAAGAATATTCTGGTCAAGGCTCCTGTTCTTGCTTGTCCCGACTTTAGTAAACCTTTTACAATTAGTTGCGATGCATCGAACACCGGTTTGGGGGCGGTCCTTTCTCAATCTGACGTTAATGGTATAGAACACCCTATTTCCTTTATTTCCAGATCACTATCTGCACAGGAGAAAAATCACTCCACAACCGAGAAGGAGTTAAATGCTATGATCTTTGCACTAGAGAAATTTAGGGGTTATATTGAAGGTTCGCCTATTCCTGTCAAGGTGATCACTGATCACTATAGTCTAAAATGGCTTACAAACTTAAAGTCTCCGTCGGGAAGATTAGCGCGGTGGGCGGTTAGACTACAGCAGTTCAATTTTGAAATAATTCATAGGAGCGGTAAAGACAACATTGTTCCGGACGCACTGTCTCGTGACCCTTTACATGTTGACTTGTTAGATCAGTCCTTTTCCACTTCTGACCGTTGGTACTTAAGTTTGAAAGAAAAAAATTTGGCTAATCCGGAAAAATTTCCAGCGTTTAAAGTTTGCAATGGTGTCATCTTCAAACACATTCAGAGCATGGAGGCTCTTCACAGGTCTTATGACTGGAAGGAAGTTCTCCCAAAAGAGTGTAGGAAAAACGTCATCGTTCAAAATCACGTTCCGCCTTCGTGTGCACATTTTGGCATCTTAAAAACGTTAAATAGGATTAAACTTAAATACTACTGGCCAAAAATGGCAGCTGATGTGAAGTCTTTTGTAAGTAAATGTCATACTTGTTTAGGTTATAAAAGTTCTAACTTACTGCCTCCTGGTTTGATGGGTGACCCGAAACTGGTGCAAAGGCCGTGGCAAATGATTGCGACAGATCTATTAGGTCCTTACCCTAATTCTTACAAAAAGGGTTATACTTACCTTTTAGTGGTTTCTGATTTCTTTACCAAGTATACTAGACTTTTTCCACTTAGGAAAGCAACGGGTAGTGTTATTGCGGAAATTTTGGAAAATGATATCTTTTATAAATTCGGTGTTCCAGATACGATTGTTTTGGATAATGGCCCACAATATATATCGCGTGACATGAAAGCGCTGGCCAATAAATTTCATATCCGTCACTTGTTTTATAATTGCAGATATCACCCGCAGAATAACCCTGTTGAGCGTGTAAACAAGGTGTTGGTAGCAGCCCTGGGTTCTTTTGTGGGATCTGATCACAGATCCTGGGCGTGCCATCTACCTGAGATTGAACTGGCTATAAACACGGCTGTTCATGAAGTCACAGGCTATACTCCGTTCTTCCTTAATTTTGGTAGAGAGATTGTAATTTCGGGAAATGACTACAAAGGTGTAGACTTTAACGCGGAAGACATTAGATTCTCTAAACGCGATTCATGGGCATCTGATTTACATGAATTAAATGACATTTTCTCCCAAGTTCGCACGTCCTTAAGACAATCATACGAACGTAATAAGGTACAATATAATCTGCGTCGTAGGGACGTTCAATATGAGGTTGGGGACATTGTCTGGAGAAGGTCTTTTGCTTTGTCAGACGCTGGTAGATACTTTTCAGCAAAATTAGCCCCCAAATTTATTCGTAGTAAAATTATTTGCAAGATATCGCCGGTTGCTTATCAATTAGCGGATATGACAGGGAAACCCGTGGGAACTTTTCATGTTAAGGATATAATCAAGTTAGAAGAAGCTAACTGACCTTGGGGTGGGTTAATTGATGAACTATTTTTTCTTATGTTGTAATCGTTATACTTTTATTTGAGAATTAATCCCTTTTCTCTTGTTATATATTAGGTTATTGCTTGCCTTGCCCTCAGGTTTGCAATTTTTCTTGTGTTCTCTCATTGTGAGGACATGACTAGTATTTTTGTGTCTTCACATTGAGTGGATTTTTTGTATAAGTTTTGTTTTGTCCTTGTGTACATGTGTAGTATGTGTTTTGGGAGTAATGTGTCCATTCCGATTCAACGCGGGGGATTGACGTTTTTTTAATCTCACGCATTGAATCCACACATTTTTTTTGGATTTAAGTGCAATTATATTGTATTGAACATTTTGTGATCTCACGATTTGAATCCATTGTATCATTTTATACGTTATCCTAGGGCAGTGAAGTTCACAATCTCAGTTGGCCACTGTTTTGTGCTATTTTTCTGTTCGAGGGATCTTTTAATAGCTGATTTTACTTTGTGAGATGATACTAATTGTTCTTTAATGAACTAAGTCCGCGATGGCGACTTGTTTTGAGGTACGGTTTGTCCTTTCTAGAGGGACATACTGTATTTCAATTATGGCATATACGAAGCTGTATTTCGGTTTAACAGTTCTGTACCAAGCTTGGTCCTCGTGTCATTTTAATTGTGCGCATGGTTGTTCTTTATATGTTGTTCCTTAGTACCTTAGTTTGCCTTGGTGTTGGTTGACTATTTTAATTCATTAATTTAGAAAATACTTCATGCAGTTTTCCGCGATAGCCTCAGATGCTCATAACAATCTATTTTTCTCTGGTTTTAGGAAACCATTGGCATGGTGTTTTCTTTGATTTAGTCACTGTTGATTACACTTTTCAAATATTTTTTTAAAAAAATTTTATGCCATAATAATTAATTTAATAATTTATTTATTTATTTAATATTTATTTTGAAATTTAGTGGGTTTTCACTCGCTCAGGTTATTTGAGATTTACAGAATCATAGTTTTTTTTAACATTTAAAAAATTGCATCCTTTCATGAAGTTTTTTTACTTTTATTGCTCTTATTGTCCTTGGCTTGATTTATTATTAAATTGATATTTGTTCATATTATTAAGAATGTCATTGAGTAATTTTTTTTTTTACATTTTCTTTTAATAAATACTATGCGTTTTCACATGCAATTGCTGTGGCTTCTCTCTGAGCTCAAGATAAGTCGCATCAGTTTCATTTGGACTTAGCTGTATTTTGTCAATATTGGGTCATCAATATATGGTTCTGTTTGAGCCCTCACTTCTATCTTATTATGAATTTGGGTTTGTTTCTGGGATAACTTTATAATTTTTCATCTCTGCTCACAGAGGGCAGTAACTTCAATGTGGATATAGACGTTATTATTTTCATTTTATAGTGTTTTCTTTTAGCTTCAAATTTAACTTTTGTTGGGCGCTCAGCTTGCACTTTTAGCTAGACTCGTTTTATAAAAAAAAAAAATTTTTTTTTTTTTAATAAATTTTGTTAGTCTTTACTACAGTTTATCTTTTCATTTGTTATTCTATTCAAGTTTTTGTTTACACTTTAGTAGTTGTTAAATTCCTTGCTCAGTAATCCATTTTGTCAAGCATAGCATACCTTTCTTTTCACTTGCCTCAAGGAAGTCAGTCGCCTTCATCACTCTTCGGTTCTTCACGTCAAGATAACTCAAGATAATACAAAATTTCAAGATTTACAAACTTTTATCTATTCTTCGAGGAAGCAATTTTGTTCAAGATCGAGTCTTCAGGGAAGCAACATTCTTCTACGGGATGAGTTTAATAGGATACTACCTGGCCGTTCACTGCTATCAGAAAGAGGGTGCAGCTTCTCAAGATTGCATTGTTGTCAACATTGGAGAATGGTGATACAATTATCGGGGCTCTTTATCTTCGCCAAGCAAGTTCAATCTTCTTCACTGATGTCAGAAGAGGGTCATTCAGATATTCCATCAGCGAGAATTCTTCCTTCTACTTCCTGGGTGTTGGCGCTTCAATCCTTGCTCAGCGAGCACTTCACGGACTTCTACAGAACGTGCTGGACTCTTCTTCTAAGGCATTATCGGCATTTGTGACTCTTTGCCACTTATTGGACTTGGATTTGGAGGCATAAAAAAAAAATATCAAAAAAAAAATTATCGTGCCGAAAATTTTTTTCCTTTGGAAGGGGGGTAATGTAGCAGTGCGTACTTCTGGACGGGCAGTTCCTACCCGATTAAGATAATCATTGGTCAACATTCTTAAATTGGCACGACTGTTTCGAGCTATGAGTGCGGAGCGTCACTTCATCGACTTCAGTTGCTTGCTGGACTCGTGGGATTACGGTGTGTTCGGACAACGCTGGAACAATGAGGGTCTACTGTGCAAACTACGGAAGGTCTTTTTCACTTATATCTCTTAACAATGTACTTATAATTTAAATAGGGATTACTCATTTTAACTTCTTGCGTAGTTATTTTATAACTCGCTGGCGCCCGCTCAGACATTCCTTACAAGATTAAGTGTTTTTAAATTCATTAATGTCACATGTTCTTTAGTCAAAATTTTATCAAGATGGCGTTATTTACACGTACATTCTTGTCACGCTCTGAGTTCAATTATTTGATAGAGTCTCATGTTTATTTATTTGATTAAACATTTTATTTATTGTTTTAATAAATTAGCGTATGTTGATATTTAAAGTATTCTATTTTTTATCATCCTTATCAGTTCTCTTTACTACCTACCTACTTTGAATTATTGCGTGTTCGTGGTTGACTAGATAATTGTATTCGGTAATTTTACCAATTAATGTCACAATCGAAAGACCCATCATTAATTAATACAATTATCCTTTCATCACCCATCCACGATAATATGTTACACGTGTAGAGTCAGGGTTGGCAGTAATCTGTCCGAACCATTTGAAGCGCTCTACGGGGTGAGACAAGGAGATGGATTGGCCTGCCTCTTATTTAACATAGCCTTAGAAAAAGATATTCGTGACACAGGCATTGAGAAAAGAGGAACGATATTTGACAACTCTGTGCAACTATTGACTTACGCTGATGATATCGACATAATTGCGAAAAATCCCGATGATTTACAAGACGCCTTAATAAATCTTGAAAGTTCTGCCAAAAATATGGGTCTTGTAGTAAACCAGCAGAAGACCAAATACATGGCCGTAGGATGTACCCAACAAACCCCATCTCTCGTATGTGGAAGCCAAAATTTTGAGACGGTACCAAGATTCACATACCTGGGCTCCCTGATAACAAACAATAACAACACCACCGCTGCTATTTCCGCCTACAAAAACAAATAAAATCCAGACTGCTTTCCAGAACCACCAAAGTATTAGTGTACAAAACACTAATTAGACCAGTGCTTACGTACGCAGCCGAGACGTGGGTTCTAACTAAGAAGAATGAGCGAGCACTGGAGGTTTTTGAGAGGAAAATTTTGAGGCGCATCTTCGGACCGGTTCTATAAAATGGATTTTGGCGCAGACGTTATAACAATGAGCTCTATACTCTGTTTAAGGAGCTAAACGTCACAAAGTTCATAAAACTGGGAAGACTTCGGTGGCTAGGTCATGTGGAGAGAATGACCGAGCATCAAGAACCAAAGTCCCTGCTGAGCTCAAGACCGATAGGAAGAAGGAGCCTGGGAAGGCCAAGGTTAAGATGGAGCGACAACGTCCTCAAAGATTTGTCTGCCTTGGAGCTTCGAAACTGGAGAGAGCTGGCGCGGGACCGAGATGAGTGGAGGAAGACTCTTGAGGAGGCCAAGACCCACCAGGGGTTGTAGAGCCAAAAGTGATGATGATGATGATGTATTTCTAAAATGCCATCAAAAATTTTCATTAATGGGTCTAAAAGTAGAATACCGACTCACTTGAAGCATTGCAATAATCTAAGGAAGTTACAAAAACAGTAAGTACTCACAAATTCTCTTTTTTCATGTAAATTTGTCGCATTGTTTTTTTTCAAGTGTCAAATTCTTTGAAACGCGTAAAATACAACATTCAATATGCATTCCTGTTCCTAACGGATATCACGAACATCATGATTGTTGACTGGCGCGCTCTTTTTGCAAGTGTGTGTGAGAATTCATTGTCTTTACGCGCTCTGACTAAGTTGCGAGAGTGAACATTTTTTCATATGGCGCGTTTGGTAATAAAACCAAAAATTACCATCTCACGCCAGATCATTGTTGGTTTGGTAAAATCGGCCGTTTTAAGTGATAATAAGTCAAGTTTTTCACTGTTCCGACCTAACATGGTAATGGGTATTAATATAAAGAGTAAACAAGGTTATTACCGTTTTTTTTTAATTTTTATCTTTAAATTAAACACCCAAAAAAAAACTTTTTAAGCAAATTAACAATAATATCGCCTTTCTGCGTATCAACTCGTAACCATTCACACGTTGTCAAATCAAATATATAATATGCATGTGTTGTGTTGTAATGTTCCAAATAATAATATTATTTTTTTCTTTGTAGATCAATACATGATTTATCCATGGCAGCCGGAAAAAATACTCCAAACAAGGTATGCTTCAATTAACGAATGAATGAAAAAAGATTATTGTTTAGTTGTACTAAATAACTCAGAATAATTTAACATATAAATAAAAATATAAACTTTCTTTTATTTCTCGGGGTCAATATTATTAATGATGTTATTTTTATGTATAGATATTCTATCAAATATAAAATTTTTAATTCTACCAAAAGAATCCACCTTCGATTTTCTCGAAAACGACAGCTCAAATAAAAAAAATCAAAACCCAAAATTGACTTTAAATGAAAGGTAGATTCATTCACAAGTTATATCTTTTATACCACGAGTTTCCGAACACCGTGTAAAACAAACTTTCTTTGTATCTGAAATGTTCCTCAAATGCTAGTCGTAAAGCCAAAAACCGTTCAAATCTAATTAGATTTGACAACAGCAAGTGAATGATGAAACATTTATAAAAAATTTCAAATTAAATGCTTTACCAAAATAGTAGGTTCTGCAAATAAGTCATACCTTTTTACTAAGTTTACTTAATATTTGCGATTGCGTACGTTCATTGCTTTGCGACATGATGAACGCAGATTTGACGTTGTATTAGGGCCCGTTCCCACTTCCGTTTTAAAAACGGAGGTGGGTCCCGTTTTAAAATCGGATACCCTAGCGGCTGTAGTGGATGTATGGCGCTGTTCACACTTGTCCGAAACGATTTTAAAACGGATCCGGCATATTTTGTCGGTGGATCGCCAGCGCAGCGTGTCTGTTTTAAAATCATGTCGGAACTCGCTCGCTCATAGTTTTGTATGGAGCTGTTCACACTTGCCGCCTAGTCGTTCCGGCAGAGTCCCTGCCACACCCCGACCCCTCCCCGCCCGCTCCCAGTCACAAAGAAGCAGGCACGCTGCGTGCTTGTATTCGGTTATTTTGTTAAGTAAATAAATTATAACGTATTTTTATCCTAGCAATCTAGCTCGCTAAAAACTCACGGACCGCAACTGGAAGACCCAGTAGCTAACAAACTACAATATTTTACCGTCCGGTCAAAAGATGCAAGTTATTTATATTTACGATTAATAAAAATAGGACCTTACCATTAAATATCTTATGTAAAGCGGTTTGCCAATTTTATAAGACATTTTTCAACTACAAGATGAGCGGGAAGCACCAGATTTTATTTTTGTAGGCGATGAATTAGAAAAATTAATGTATTCATAAGAATTAATTAAAATATACCACTCGGAAATATCCAATTTCTGTCCCGCTAAATCAAACTCCGCCGTAGTTACTTTAATACTCTGCAACGCACGTAACTGTATTCGTGTGCAGGTGTTGAAGTACTTACACCGTTATAGTTCAGTCAGGGCCACAGCTTAAGCCGGAAAGGTCGCGTCTCTCCCGGCCCGACTGTACGGTGATTTCTTTTACGTATTTATTTATTTAATCAAACGATTACTTTTAAATCTATTAGTGAAATTTTCTGTTTTATATAATTTAACTTCTTCCCCGATTAATTAAAGGTTTTTTTAATGTTTCACCAATATAAAACAATACATTATTTTTTAGAAATGATTTGTACTTTAAATGTGCACAGTGGTCAAGTTTCAGAGAAAATTAGACATTGATAAAAAAATATGAAAACAGTTTATTTTGTAGAAATTTTTAAATTCTTAAGTTTCTTTATTTCAATAGTTAAATATTACATTAAATATTATTTTCAGTAAAAAGTTTCGCTGTTATGTGTGATTGTTTGTAATTGTCACGCCTAAAATTGATCATAAAGTTGAACTTTTTTTCATATAAAAGTATTTCAAATATAATTATTATAAATAATGTACATATTTTCTTTTTACATACAAATTATATTATTTGGCTTTCAGTATGCCAATTTTTGGGCACTGAAAAATTGGAAGTGGTTGTGAAGAATTCACACATGCCATAAATATCTATCTATAGCTGATATAATATTTTAACAAAAAAATGCTTTACTTTAAATTGCAAGCTGATTTTTCAAGAATTCACAGGTTCTGCCATAGTATTAAGATATTACACAAAGTGATGGGTATAAAATTTTAGATATTCGAAAGTTTTTTCGTACGTATTGTTACGTAATACAATCACACTGTAGCAACTGTGTTATCCCACTCTACTCATGCCAGATGGCCGCGGCCATGTTAATTGCACGTGGCGACCACCCACGGCGACCGCTCGGCCACGATCTTATCTCAGCCTCGGACGCGGCCAGTCTTAATCCTACCTCGGTCGCGTAAGCAGCGTCCCGTGCTGGACAATACTAACGCTCTCGGCAATGTCGCGAAGAACGAATTCACGCACAGATTACGCATTTTAAAACAGACTCGTTCTTGATATAACTAATATATTGCGCTGCCATTCACAAACATGTTTCGAAATCTTAATTTAAACTTTACTCGTTGGAGACACGATTCCGTTAAATTCCCGAGTGCATCACATAACAACAACAGTACCGCCGCCCCTTTGGGGCGCGGGCAAAAACTAGCTCGGCGTGATATAGCCCTCCCCATGGCAAGGAGAACCTGTAAGCACCTTCATTATAATCCACTTCCGTGTTCAAGACAGTAAATTCCATCTTAAAATTCCCCGTTTCACCCTGTCGTTCCTATAGAGAGGGAGAGAGAGTTTAGATTCTGTTCTACCATGTGTTTCTTTAGAAAGTGTTAAATAAACCTTTGTTCTTTTATATTGTTGAGTAATAATTGAATTGACCTTCCCATTCCCTGACCGATGGACGAAAAAATGAGCTGGAAAGTTCCCCACCCCTGATAGATTCGAGTTCTCATCTCGCTGCCTTAGTTCTTGTATGTTCAATAGACCATTTAGCAAATTTTACAGGAGACGTTTTTTTGTTTTTACAGGCAAATTCTAAAAAATTCTAGATTTTGGTCATTTAGTTTTATACATATGTGTAACAGGAAATGTTTAAAGATCATTTTTCGAAGATTGAAGCTATAATATGCCCATATTTTGAATTTTAAGGTGGACGTTGAACATGGCTTGAAAATGATAAATGATTATTTTGGATTATGAGCATATCGTCTGGAGATTGAACAATTCGGCTCCCATAAGTTTGAGGTATTTTTTGTTCAATTAGCCATTTAGTGGTAAATTGTATATACAGGGTGATTTTCAGATTTCAAACACTTTACTTTTATCATAGGTAGTTGTTGACTTAAAGTATTACTTTTAAAGATACAAACAGCGTCCTTGAGGTGATTTTTCACAAAAACTGCTAAATCAACAAATATTATGTAAGTTTGAAAACAACATACTACTATCGTTTGTCGGTGCATGCGTGATGTGAAATATTCTTAAATCATACGTATTGCGGCCTCCATGGTCTAGGGGTAACGCTCTTGACTAGAGATCCGGAGGTTCCGGGTTCAAACCCCGGCGTGCGTAAGTAAATTTTATTTGATCAATTTGTGTTATTTCACAAATTATTCATTTAAAATAACATATACTTTATTTGTGGCACGTTCCAGAGTGGAAGATACTCTCAGTATCGCCCTGGTGTAAAGACCACCATCAGAATTGAAATGGCTTTAGCCGTGTTTGGTGACCAAATCTGAATAGGTACTTACTTACACTCTCTCTTCTCCTTCCTCCTCCTTCCTCTCCTTCTCCTCACCATCTCTTTCCCCTCCACACTACCTTCAGCCTCACAATATATGAATATACCTCAATTGGGAATGCCATAGTCTCACTGGCTCCAGATGGTTGAGAGCAGTTGAGACTGTGTGCGGTATTCCATTTAAAAAAATCCTGAATGATGCGTAAAATTATTCAAATTCAATTAGTAGACTAATATAACTAACAAATCTAACCTATCAATCTACCATCAAAACATAAGATCAATAAACAAAAACTTTGACCAATTTCTCATCCAACTCGATATTACGAAAATCAAATATGACATAATTATACTGACAGAATGCTGGCTAACACCTTCTTATACTCCCAAATACATTCCCAATTACACCCACCACCAAACCACAAATCACATCAGACAAAATGACGGCATTGTGGTATACACATTAAACAAAACTTATAACTCGTATAACGTCAAAGAAATTACCATTACTAATTCAAACTGTCTTCAAATAACACACAACGTCAACACATGTATCATTGCACTCTACCGTTCCCCTTCTAAACCCAATATCTCCCCATTTTTGCAAGACTTAAATTACTGTCTTACTGAGCCAAACAAAATAAAGAACCTAGTTTTAATTGGAGACCTCAAAATCAACATTCTAAAAAACAACAAACTTCCCCAGTGCCAAGACTACCTTAATACTGTAATGTTTCATGGAATGGTAAGCACAATAAATTCACCAACACGATGCACGCAATACTCATCCTCCTGCATCGACCATATTATGGTAAAATCGACTAACTGTCACACCTCTGAAATTCATACGTCATCAATTACAGATCACTACACCACTTCCTTCACAATGGGTTCCAAATATATCGAAAGAAACCAAGCACCAACTGCAATAACAAAGAAAACAATTGATTATGACAACCTCAACAAAACGATTAACTCTAAATCCTGGGACATACTGCACAATATAACAAACACAGAGGATGCTTGGAATTACTTCTCTACCTACCTACAAGACAGTCTTAACCAGAACACCAAAATCATCACCATAAACACTCCTAGAGCGATCAAACCTCTTAAACCATGGATAAACCATACTATTATCAACTGCATTCGGAAACGCAACTCCATACACAAAAAATGTGCCACAAATCCATACGGTATCACACTCCACAATTTCTGCAAAAGATACAGAAATATTTGCACACAAGTCATTAGGAAAGCCAAAAATTTATTTTACAATAAAAAAATCTCCGAATGCAACAATGACCCTAAAAAAATATGGAAAGTCCTCAAGGAAGCTACCAACTCGTACAAAGCCACCGACGTCTTAAACTCTCTCAAAATCAATGAAAACACTGTAGACTTTAAATCGAGACCTAACACAATTTTCAATCATATCAACCATTATTTTGCAAATATAGGTTCAGAACTAGCAAATAAAATCAAAACAAATAATCATACACTTGGCCCTAGCAACCCCGTAACCAAGGAAGAATTCCCAACATGCCTCGTTCTTAAAACAGTTACAGAAAATGAAGTTTCGATAGTAATAAAGTCTCTCAAAAATTCCTCATCTTCCGGCATAGATGAAATACCTAATACTGTTCTAAAAAAAATTGCCCCCGGTATAATTCAACCACTAACTCATCTTCTTAATATCAGCATCCGCCAAGGCCTTTTCCCCACTATTCTAAAACAAGATCTTATTATCCCTATTTTCAAAACAGGCTCCAAACTCGACGTCAGTAATTATCGCCCTATTACTTTGCTAAATTCCCTTTCGAAAGTGTTTGAAAAGATCGTTAATACTAGTCTGATTGAATACTTGGAAAACAACAAACTACTATCGACCCGTCAATTTGGCTTCAGAAGACACAGAAGCACTAACGATGCCATAGCCACGGTTACCGACTTTATCTCTGGCCACCTTGATAAGGGCTCGAAATGTCTGTCGATATTCCTCGACCTTTGTAAAGCGTTTGATACAATCTCACACATCAAATTAGAACGCAAAATGTTCAATATAGGTATTAGAAATAAGGAATTAGACCTTCTCTCTAGCTTCTTATCTGGCAGATCACAATGCGTTAAAATCAGAACCACAAAGAGTCACAATCTGCCTATTAGTTACGGTGTCCCACAAGGCAGTGTTTTAGGTCCAACCCTCTTCCTGATATATATTAATGAGTTATGTAACCTAGATATCGATGCCACTATTGTCAGTTTCGCCGATGATACGGTCCTACTATTCCAATCGAAAGACTGGCCTACCGTATACGCCAAAGCGGAGGAAGGAATTCAGAAGGTAAAACAGTGGCTCGACTCTAATTCACTAACTCTAAATGTACCTAAAACAGAATACTTACTGTTTAGCCTCACCAATATCCCAAAGTCAAACCTAACTTTAAAAATACACGTTTGTAAAAATTCTCCCCTTGACCGGAATTGTGGCTGCCCATGCCTAGAACAAGCAATCAATATCAAATATCTAGGACTAACCTTTGACACACACCTAAACTGGAAACAACATATCTATAACATTATAAACAAAATTCGCAAATCTATTTACTTTTTCAAACAAACACGTAATTTCCTTGACCCCAAACTTTTAAAATCAGTGTATTTCTCACTATGCCAATCACACATAGAATACGGAATTTTAGCTTGGGGTAATACTTCTTCTACTGCCCTCGACCCCATTATTAAAGCACAAAAATTAATCATAAAAATAATTCTCAAACTTCCTCTTTCTACCAGCACTGATACTATCTTCAATACTATCAACGTTATGGACATAAAACAGCTCTTTGCAAGATCCATCTTGATTAACTTACACCAAAACGGCAAAACACTATACAAACCAACTCAAACGATACACAATACCCGAGCCAAAAACAAAAAACTTCTTCAAACTCCTTTTGCTAAAACCACCTTTGGGCAAAGACATTTTAAATACATAGCTTGCAAACCATACAATATACTACCAGACACTATTAGACGAACAGAGTCAATGACCAAATTCAAACATGAAATAAAGAAATGGATAGCAAGTATTGGGCGTCCCACTATCACAAACATATGTAAACCAAATTACACGTAAAGAGTAACAACAATTCACATACAAAATAAAATAATAGATTCAATAATTTTATAATAGCCCCTTTGTAAGTAATCTATAAGTACCTGTATACGTCTGTCTCGACACAGGTGTACCCCAGTGAGACAGATGTAGAAAATATTATGTAATAAAACTTTATATTGATTTTCAAGTTGAAAATTGGAACTGATTTAATTAAATCGAATAAATTAATTCATTATTTGAAATGTGTTGGTTTGTTTTTTTTTTGTTTCGTTCCCTACTTTTAACAAATGTAATTTTTAAAGATTACTTACCTTAGAATGATAATATTCTTCATTCGAAAGGTCTTATTTGCCGTGAGCTTATTATTTATGTTGAATATCGTGAGTAAAATATTATTTTTTTAAATACTTTCAGCTCATAAAGTCCTAAAATAATAATATCCCGCTATAGGGGTTATGGGTGTGCGCTAGTATAACAATACATTTATTATTGATAGTCGTGTGCCTAGTTGGTTTTATTGTAGTTCCTACATATGAATTTATTTATTGTTTTTATGTGACTACTCACAAGAGTGCTGCTCTCCGTACGGTGCACGCCTCAAAAAGAGGAACTATATTGCCACCCGGCTGGGCAACGTTTTGAAATGGGTTAAGGAGGGGGCTGTTTTGAGATTTGTTAATGCAGGCGTTGAAGAGGCTCGACTAATATAAAGGAGAAAAGACGGATACCTTATTAAGATAAGGAGAGCGAGCTAAGGCTCGTTCCACATAAGAGCAGACTTGGGTTTGCAATCCAAATCATTACATTACATTCCTCAATCCCGCGGGATTTGAAGTACGTAAGAATGTACGGGATTTACAAACCCTAGAGCCGACTTACATCATGATGCAAAAATAAATAGATTTTTTTGTATTTATAAATAAGACAATTTTGTTAAAATTATATTTTTATATGTATTACGAGTAAATATAATATGAAGATAAATAAATGAAATAAATTGTGTTAAAATTAAAAACTACAAAAATTTAACGTTTCACAGAAAATACAAAACTGAACGATGTTTAATTTAATATGTACGTTTTTAGTGGTAAAGTCCACAAATGGTTAATTTTAGGGTACGAAAAGGAGTAAATAAAGAAATGTGAATAAAAATAAGTTTTAATGCACTATTGTAATTTAATAAGACTCATTTTAGGTTAAAGCCCTAAAGGTGTAAATAAATAATTGGATAAATAAATAATAAATGAAGCATCTTGTATATTTGCCTTGCAAATTAAAGAAGTAGGGGAGACCGAGGGGAGTTGAAACAATTTTCACATTTTGTTTCATACACCAAATACTATAGACAGAAATCGTATGATATTAGTACCAATCGATAGGACATTCTTTACACTTGCGAATGACTAACATAAAGAAATTGTAAGCGTTAAATATTGTGGTTAAAAATCGACTTAACCGTAACAAGTCAACTTGTTTCAACTCCCCTCATACCGAGGTAAGATGAAACAGGGGTCGAGGAGAGTTGAAACAAATGATTTTTGATAAGTATTAAGGGCTGTAAAATAAAAATGATGATATAATTTAAAGGTATTTATTAAAATTAAACTTTTAAAGTTCAAAACAAACTAACAGAAATAAAAATATTATGAAAATAAAAAACGTCAGTCTGAAAAACAGTTGTGGCAAACATAAGAAAGTTCCCCACTAGTGCAAGCTTCATGAGCCCAGTTGCTGCATTCCAGACATTACACCTACTTTTCTTTGGCTCTGCTATTTAAATATGGCTCTAAACAACAAAGGCAAAAGGATTCTTCTTCTTCTGCACTGTCTTCGTTTCTTGACAACCTTGACCTTTTCAATTTTAGTGCCTGGTTTTGATCTTTTTGTTGTTTTTGTTTCTTTAAAGCTAGGTTTTTTCACATTTTTCTTAGCCGTTCTAGCTGCTTCGATTGCAGCTAGTTCATCCTTTACGGGAGTGTCAGTTAAGACAGCGGATTTTACTTTGCGTCTGTTTGTTTGATTTCCTTTCCTTGGTGGAGCTTTTGGCAAGGGTCTAAGAGTTTCAGGTGAGAATGGAATTGCTGTCACAGAAACTGAAGTATCTCGTGATTTAGATGCTACAGGTATTATATCTTCAGTGGTTGAAGGCATCGTGATAGTATTAAGCATTACTTCAGATATCGCCAGATCAGGTGAATTCTTATCAGAGTTTTCTGCAGACTTCGGTACGTCTTCTGTTTCGTAGCTGATTTGAGGAGGAGTAGCCGGTAAATTGAAGATTTAAAAAACGGTCTTTTCGGGATATCCAACCGTTGGAGCAGTCGCCATTTCCTTAGCTTCATATGCAGTTTTTTTTTTAATATACCTGTAGAGGAAGGTATGGTTCAGGTTGTAACTCGAAGCCGCGTCACGGAGACTTTTCTGTCGCAAAGTTACTTCTTCGCTGCGAGATCATATATTTCGAGACTCATCATACCTCTGTCAGTCTTTCTTTTATAAAAAGTAGGCATTCTGAAACAAATTAAATCAATAAAAAAACATTTTATTTTGTGCCCGTAAAATAATAAACAAATAAAATTGAAAACGAGGAGAGTTGAAACAGACTGTTTCAACTCTCCTCATTACGAAAAAACCTCCCATTTTTTATTTAATCCACAATCAAGAAGCAAATACACAAAAATCAATTGTACCAAACATATGTAATAAATCGTTAGTTAATGAGCTTTCGAAACACATATAACTTAAACCAAAATACAAAACCATTATCAAAATATAGGCATCGTAAAAAAACGTTAAAAACTTACTTTTGACGATTTTTGAGACACGACACACACAACTCCACAACCGCTCGACTCGCGGCACCGAAGCGAACTGACGAGCCAGCAGGCGGAGGTAAACGGTTGAAAAGCGACGTTGCCAATTCGCCAAAGGTTTTAAGTTCGGAGAAATCGGTACTGTTTCAACTCACCTTTGTTTCAAAACCCCTCGGTCTCCCCTACATGTAAAATATGGTGAAAAAGCCTATAAATGACATAATTTTAAGACTTACCTTTCTATTTGAGCTACTGGTCTAAGGTTTATTGATTCTGAAGTCGGTGAAGTCATTTTTCAGTTCAAAAACAGTAGTACATATTCGCAATTAAACGTATTTTAGTGGAACGATGCACAAATCCGGTGTCAGTTAGAAAACAACTAAAAACCAACATGGCCGCTCATCTTGACTAGGGGACTTCTGATTGGTTGAAAGTGGAGATTGAACATTCAAGCCCTCAACGTTCGACGGGATGTTGAACAAATATCTATGAAGTTTAAAAAAATATTATATTCATAACGTTGAGTGCTTGAATGTTCAATATCCGGGAGTTTGAACAAATAAGAACTAAAACATTGTTCCGTGAGTGGATATTGGCACTCGAAAAATGCTGGAAATGTCCCTTAAAAACCAGAAATGATGGTTTTTTTTAGCTTCATTAATGGGCAATAAGCTAATGAAAATATTGGCATTCATAACTCAGTTTTGCTAAAAAAAGGTCTATTGAACATACAAGAACTAAGACAGCGATCTGCCTACCTTTTTACACTGAGCTAGCAAATTACATTACACCCTGGTTCAATTCCAAGAGGGGTATCTCATAGCACTGGCTTCCAACTGCGGACCTCACCCGTTTATAGCAGTATACGTACGTTTCCGTTAAATATGGGAAAGCAGAACACAAAAGGAGTTTCATCCCGAACAAAATTACGGCACCAAGGAAAATGGTTAACGGATTGGAGAAGGTACTACTGAAATACACACATAAAATTAGTTTTTTGCGATAAGTTTTCTACAGAACATAATTGTACAATGTCAGTTTAAATAATTTTATATATCTACAATCTACATATATATGTAGATATATACATATATGCGCAGTCGAATCGAAAAACTTGAATTGAGCAAATTGAATTTGGAGTATAAGAAGTAAATTAATTTTGGTTTCCGGTGACATGTTTTTATTTTTACCGAAATGAATTTTTTACACCAAATAAGCCAAGGAATTGCTGGTGAAAGTAAAGTAAGTGTTTCATTTGTAAAAATATTATATTTTTATACTGTTCCGTATGTGGAACTTACAATTTTGATATCAAAATACCAATGTAAATTTGTACCTATTAACTTCCACCTATGTATTGTAAGTTCTTCCCTTCCCACAGTGAGTTTTGTAACTCATCGGGATTGCTTTAGCAAGAAAAAAAAACATTAATAATTAAAAACATGAGTTTTTTTTTAACTTTCATTGGCTCCTTTCAAAAGTGAATCCTATCAAGTTGTATTTTAAAATAAATACACATTTATTAACCGAAAAAGGATTTGTGATTTAAGGTTATTTGGGATCTCTTAGATATTTTTCCACTGTACGTAGACACCACGAATTTCCAAACACCATGCAAATTATGCAATTCATTAACTAATGCTAACAATAATAATAATTATTATTATCGTACAGAAATTTATATTTTTAAAACTTGTCCGTGTGAAATCAAACCATGTCTCACTGTGCAAAGCAAATGAAACTTGATACACAAAATACGAAATGCTTCGGCCTAGCCCACGCAAAGCGCGTTCACGCCCATAACTGATATATTTTTGGAGTTTTATTTCGCCTTAATGTACAACTTCCGACAAAAAAATGCAGACATTTTGACAGTTTGAGAAAATTCGCTGGCATATAACAAGCGCTTAACTTCTTTAGCGTTTTTTGGTCTGGGGAAGTTTGCCATTGCTTTCATTCTTTAGTTGGATCTGTTCTCAGACCGTTTTCCTCGATGACGAAACCCAAATAACGCAGTCGAGACTTTCAAAATTGTGACTTTTTTAAGTTGATGGTTAAACCAACGCATATAAATTGTTGGAAGAATTTTTCCAAGAAGGCGATGTGTTTTTAGAGGTCTCACTGATGACGATTAGTAACAGAACAAGTTGTTATTAGATTCGTGGCCGAACAATCCTTCCATCAGCCTTTGCAGCCCAGCTGGGCTGTTTTTTTTTAGATCAAACGGTAATCTTTTATGTAACATACCTCTGCCGGGTACTACTACGAAATCTGTTTTTTTCGCAAGAAATGACGTCTAATAGTTTTTGCCAGAAAGCTTTAGACACTATTGATGAGATCAATTTAGAATTCCGTAACTTATCCAAGATAGCGTGGACGAGCGGTAAAGGGTACGCGTCGGCTTCCGTGCAAGCGTCGTCTACTGTCGAGGCAGAACCGTCTTTCTTAGAAACTAAAAGCGTCGGGTTAGTCCAAGCGCTTCTGCTGGGAACTACTACGCCCATGTTCAACATGTCGTCTAGTTCTTTTTCCAACAATTTCAACTTTTGAGGGGCCGTGTTATAGTATCTTTGTTTGATTAGGGGGCCGTTTGTTTTGATATGGTGTTTGACCAGATTGGTTAGACCTAGTCCGCACTTTTATGAAATTAAATTTTTTGATCATTTGCTCTAATTGATTTGCCTGAGGAGGGCTTAAATTCTCATAAGGAATAATTGTGCGAATCTCACTAACTAGAGTAGAAGGAGTGGTGTTGTTGAAGGAGTTGAACACCTGGGGAGCGACGTTAAAGGTTTTCCAGAAATCGACACCAAGGATAAATTTCTGTGTGATGGTTGGGACAATCAAAAAGTTAACTAAGACAGACTTGTCTCCGCATTTGACAGGTAATTCAATAGAATCGGTGACATTATGGGTAGGATACCGTCGGTTAAGATAGGTACAAGTTCAATTTCCGAAACTGGAGGAGACAGCTTGATATTTAAGGCATCCGCTCTCTGTGTGTACTGGGCGACAGATTCGCTTGGCAATAGCTTGGATAATAGCGCAAACTTTATTCTGTGTTAAGCTTCTTTAGTTGCGAAGCTTTTTAGAAGGGCTGTCTTGAGTTCTGCCCCCGAGTTTATTTTTCGTTTGTGGATCCTGTGCCACAAAAGTAGTTCTATGTTTATTAGATCAATTAAATTACGGTGTAGAATCTCAGTGCTGTTTCTTCGATCCTGTCGATAGAGTCTTCCACATTGGTGGTACAATTATATTTGATTTTCCAACTTTTAAGGTCGTAGGTCTTTAATTGGTGTTGTTGCTGGTTTTGCTTCGGTGTTGACTGGTGTGACAGTGTTGGTAATTACAAGGGTTTCGATGTGAAATTTTAACTTCCTTACGTATCTTTTATTAAAGTATAACGCATAATTATTCAAAGCTTTTCTTGATTTATTGTTGGGGGAGATATTTCTGTCTTTTAATTCTTGTAACAAATCTTCCTATCTTTGTGAGAGGACATTGGCTATTATGCCCAATGAGTTGTTTCGATGTTCCATTTTGACAGATGGAAATGAAGATTCATCGTTGAAATGTATGAAAATCTTTTAACCCTTTCACACCCGCATTATTGTTTCCACATATATAAAATATGTAATGATCGATAATACCTCAGAAAATTATTTGAAAATTTTTAGTATTTATTTTAATTTTTTTTTTTTAAATTATTTTACGTTAATTTGGCATAACATTGGACGTCAGAGAGTATTTTTTAAATGGTAAAGTAAAATAAACACAACACAAAAGTAATAAAAATAACTGTTTCATGTCAAAAATGCACATTTACAATGTAGTGATAATCTCTAATGTTTGAAACAAATAACATTTGAACTAAAATTCATTCAGAAATAATCTTTAAAAACTCGCCATACCAGTCGAAGACATGTCCGTCACTACCAGTGTTCATTTGAATGAACATTGAAATTTATTTACAATATTCTGGCAAATTACTGTGAACAGTGAATTGAACTGATGTTATTATTTTAGAAAATATCTTTATGCGTTAAAATATTTGTAATTCGAGTGGAAAATATTGATATCTCACCTTAAATGAAGTAATCAATGACGACAGAAATTCGATGGAACTCACAATCAGCAGATGTCAAAATATTTATCGTTTTTGTGGCGGGAATAAGGATTTCAACCGAACGGAAAAAAAGACGCCACAGAAAAGATTACAAGCTAAAAGAAAGCAAAACATGGCGTTTCTAATTCGCTCCCGTTACAGTAAAAAAAATCACAAAGTTCGTGTTAATATCAATTAACACTGGGGCTGAAAGGGTTAAGTGTTTGATTTTTGGAAAAAATTGGCCAGCATTTTGCTTGTAAAATAGGTTTATTGGTGAATCACTTGGCACTATTAAAAATTTCACTTGGTTTTTGAAAAAACAAATAAAATTCGATGGGAAGTTGTAGAATGAAATTACTCTTAGGTGGTGTTATTTCTAGATTGAAATTAGGTATGAGAATTCCAATCAATTTATTCGATATCAATATACCAATAAATTCAACTGCCAGAATTACAACAGAATTGATGGTGTAATTCTCTCCATATGTATAATTCTGGCTTTTTGGTATGTGCAATTCACGCCTGTGTAATTTTGTCCCAACACTCTTTTCATCATATTTAACTTAAAACCTTTTAAAACTTAATTTATACATTCATAAGGTTTGTATCCAGTGGCGGCTATTATCTTTGTCAATTTGTAGGTAGGTACGTCATGAGTCCGAGACTCAAAATACATATTATGTTAATATAGTGAGTGGAAATAACTATACAATCCATGTAGGTACTTACGGAAAATTTATTTTGAAGAGATTATGTTTTAATGTAATTGTGCACAACATTAAAGTAAATAAAATAAAAGTTTGAAACGCCCGTCTGCAGTATCCAAAGATACTGGGTGCGAAGCTAAGAGTATGGTGGTTCCGTGGTGCGAAGCAATACAACGATTATCAATTCCATTTGAATTTGACAATAATCTTTTACTTTTTTGTGTTGTTTCATTCTTCAGCTTCATTCTACATCGATAACAACATAAATAATTATTCCCTAACCTATCCCGAACTGTCCAATTGAAACCATTGTTCCACACACGACAAACGTGTAAAATGAAAAACCGACATATATTATGTTTATGTCACCATCCATATGACCATGTCCTGGAATGCGGGTTTTAACAATAATAAAACAAAAAAGTCAATAATAATGTATGTAATATGAATTATCCAAGATAATAATCCAACTTGATATATGTTTTAGTTGGTAATGAATCTGTATAAAATTACAAAATGCTATCTCTCTACTTGAATGTACCTCCTCTCTTGCCCTGTACATTGTACAACTTGCCTTGTCATTTGGTTCTTGCTTAGTGATACTTTGTAAGTACCTATATTAATACATATTTATTAGAATAGTCTTTCTCGGATATAGCATTTACATATTATCCTTAAAACTATTTACAATAATAATTTCATTTATGGAATTAAAAGGGCATTTAGAGATGGATAATATGTACATGAACTTGATACAGTTGTAGCAGGAATTTTGTTAAAGAAGTACTAAGTACATATATATATATATATATTATATTAATAATAAATAATTCACCTCGTCCCGTTAGAGTAAAAACTCCCTTCAGTAAGGTGAGAAGTTTTGTATTTTCAGTCCCTTATATTTATAAGAACCTTACAAGAGAATTTCACGGTAGTTCACTACGGCCTCGAGGGCTGGGGAAGAATAAGTTTGCAAGAAGTTTAGTCTGTTCACGGTATGTGTCAGTCTTATGACAAAAGTTCAAAACTGAATAACACCAGCGGCTTCAGGGCCACGATCAAGAGACCTGGGGGAGGAAGTTGGCAGTGTCTCCGTCCTCCTGGCCGAAGCAGTGCTTCTCCTTCGGATCTCGGTATGAGTTCTCGTGGTGCACACTGTGCGAGTCCGTGCGGCATTTGGCCAGGCACAACTCAAAGTGGTCGCTCACCGACGCAAACAGTACATTCTGCTTCACTGACACCTTGTCCAGAATGGATTCTAGAACTTCTTTCTGCAACAACATCAAATCAGATTAGGATCTCTATCTTTTGCCATATGTGGCGTTTACAACAGTATGATGCACAAAGGGTAACAATTATTTTTATAAGCAATAATTATTGGCCTGAAACACTCATCCACATTGAAAAATCTCCTGATAAAAGATACATGACGCCAACGGGACTTGAACCCGTGTCCTTTCGATTTCCGGTCGACAGCTCTGACCACTGAGCTATGGCGGCTTATCTCTTATCCGCGAAATAATTCAATATATACTAGTGTTTCATCCAACAATTACTGCTTGTTACATTTTTTTCCACCTGAAACAACCAACTTTATTTTTAATGAAATTTAACTTAAAACTTCAACTTTATTTTTCTTTGAATGAAACACTAGTATATATTGAATTATTTCGCGGATAAGAGATAAGCCGCCATAGCTCAGTGGTCAGAGCTGTCGACCGGAAATCGAAAGGACACGGGTTCAAGTCCCGTTGGCGTCATGTATCTTTTATCAGGAGATTTTTCAATGTGGATGAGTGTTTCAGGCTAATAATTATTGCTTATAAAAATAATTGTTACCCTTTGTGCTATGCATAAAAAAATCTTGTCTTAAACATTAGTTTACCAAAAAAAAAATAATAATAATTAACAGTATGATGAATAGACCAATACCTTGTCCGGGTGCAGGCAGCATGAAACGCAGAACTCATAGATGGTGCAGCACATCTTGTGCGTGCAAGTATTGCACGAGTATTGCTTGTGCTTAGTGCGCTCCGCCTTGATGTTGCAGCACCCATTGCTCTGGAGGTTTGGACGGCGACAGACATAACCTAAAACATAATTTATTGGAAAATAAGTATTGTTTTTTACTTTCCAGGGATGATGAAAGTTTTAGCTGAATGCAGAAGAAATTTGTAAACACCAACACAGTAGCACATAAAATATTTTATATTATGCACGTTAATAGTTACAAAATAAGTATTAATGCTTAAGCAATTGGTAAAAACAAAAAAACAATGAATGTTGTGAATCTATAAATAGTATAAAACAAAGTCACTATCCGCATCTGTTTGTGCGCTTAGTTCTTCTAAACTATGCAACGGAGTTTGATAAGGATTTTACTTTCATTTAGCGAATTCATACTGGAAGGTTTATATATTTAATACATGGATATATTTATTGAAAGTAGAGGAAAGTCGAGCAACACCGGGTACACGTCAGCTAGTTTTCTTATAAAGCATTGCAAGCAGGTCTCTAATATCTCGGCGTTGATCAAGAGTTTTAAGCCTGTGACAGACCAGGCTATAAGCGCTCTATATTGTCATGGCTTGGCCTATTTCAGTATATCGCCCGCCATACATTCCCATTGGTAGTGGTATGGCTAGCGATATGCTGAAATAGGCCAAGTCACGATGCGTATAGCGTCGCCTACCTTGATTATGGAGACATGGTTTTTATCATTTCGCATGCGATAAGAAACATATTTCAAAAACTTTTAAAGTATTAATGCTTAAGCATGATCTTTAGAAATTATCTATACTCGTAACACTTGCTTGCTTAAAATTGATACTGCGGTCACGTGTAGAGCTTTAGAAATTATCTACACTTTCACCAAAACACACTTTCAAGGTTGTCATACTTCATTTTGCGCATGCTTGCTTGAAGGTGATACTGCGGTCACGTGTAGATCTTTAGAAATTCAAAACAAACAATACTGTGAATATTATAATTAAAATGAACGTTGAAATTTGATGATTTGTTCAAATTCTCCGAAACAACCCGTCCTAAGACAAATACAGACCACCATTTAATTAAAATAATTTACCAAATTATGATTGTGCATGTTTTTCCATCTCATCATGTAAATAGTTGAATATAAACCGCTGGACATGTAATACAAATATTTTTTGAAATTCAACATTTTGAAATCAAAACTCAACTTAATCACTATAAAAGACAATCATTTATGTCAGGGGAGAAGAAAATACTGCATTAAAGTTCCTTTTTTTCCAATCAAAGTTCAAAATTTCATGTGTTTTGACAGTTTCCACAACCATGTCTTTGGTTTTTTCTTCTTGATTTGTTTATTGTAGGTTAAGTTTAAAGGTTAGAAATATGTATAAAATAACCCAAACTAAGAACCTAATAAACTATTTTGTGCATATTTTTCGTCTCCCCGACATAAATAGCTGTCTCTAAATATAAGCATAAACTTTTTAATATAAGTGTGTTTGTCGGAAGTGACTTGCCAGGTAAGTATGTTTTGGTATCTTTTCTAAATAACAAATGTAGATCCTAGGAAATAAATTGTGGAAAAAATTCGGTTTATGGGAGTCACTCGAATAACCGAAATTGAACTTGATTTAGACTAATTTAGGGCTGGGGAATCCGAATCTGTAAGAATTAGGTGGGGGTCGGCACTATTAACTGAGTTATAGGGTTTTGAAATTTCGTACGCGATACATAGAAAACCATGTTTTATTTATCAATTATGACATAAGAAAATCAAATTAATTACTTTTTAATAGTCTCACATTTCAGAAGTGCCAACCAAAAAATAAGAAGTGTTGCCATATAATAATAATATCAATGCATGGAAAATTCAGAAAATTAAATATCATTTGCCAGATTTGTAGTTTATTATTTAAAATCTTGTAAATATTAAATATATATATATATATGTTATATATATATATATATATATATTGACCTCTTCCCGTAGTATGTTGATCCAGTAAGAAGTTGTTAGACTATGTTGATCCACCTTTAACACCATATAACTTGGCTATTGTGGAATACATCTGAATGAATTGACAACAGTGGTACAATAATTATCAATGTTGCCAGTTTGCCAGAAAAACCATTTGATATACTGTTAGTAAAATTTTCAAAATTTGTATGAAAATCGGATGCATAATTTATGTTGATCTACCCAAATTGGCATACTTATGTTGATCTCATATATATTGATCTATTCCCGTAGTATGTTGATCTACCCAAATTGGCATACTTATGTTGATCTCATATATATTGATCTAATCCCGTAGTATGTTGATCCAGGTAAGAAGTTATTAGACAAAGTTGATCTGTGTCCCTATATATGGTTTTACTAAATGAACCAATCAAGGGGCAATCGGTGGACTGTTCATCACAAGGTTTTATGTGATTCCGTAATCTTTTGTGATATTGAACTCAAAGTATTAGTCTCTAGAGTCGAATATCGCATGAAATGACTGTGAAATGGTACCGTTTCAAATCAAAATGACGTGTGTTGCTTGAATTGTTTATAAGAAATGTATGCGTATTTAGATCGAAACGAAAATTTCGCAAAAAACAAATCCATAAAAAAATCATAACTTAGCAGGGGTACACGGGTTCATAGGGTGAGGTTTGTCTAGGTCCTGGCGGCGGATGCGTTTTCCCATCTACTGCGTGGCGGGCCGGATCGAAATAAACTGGTTGAGGGATACCTTTCGACCATAAAAATCCAAAATGGCGGCAAAAGGAATAATGTTATGTAGGAAATTTTGAACCTGTATCTTTTACCATCTCTCCTGATTACGCTTCGTGACTTAGTAGGGGAGGCCGGGTTCTTGGTTATAATGGGTAATTAATGGATGATTGGACGCGGTTGGAGCTAACTAAAAACTGTCCAAAGAAGCGAAGCTAGCAGTCCACAATGGAGTGCTGGTACCTACCCTAATATATGTTGCTTGAATTGTTTATAAGAAATGTATGCGTATTTAGATTGAAACGAAACTTTCGCAAAAATCAAATCCATAAAAATTCCTACTGCGTGGCGGGCCGGATCGAAAGAGACTGGTTGAGGGATACCTTTTGACCATCAAAATCCAAAATGGCGGCAAAAGGCATAATGTTATATGGGAAATTTTGAACTTGCATCTATTACCATCTCTCCTGATTACGCTTCGTGACTTAGTAGAGGTGGCCGGGTTCTTGGTTATAATGGGTAATTAATGGATGATTGGACGAGGTTGGAGCTAACAAAAAACTGTCCAAAGAAGCGAAGCTAGCAGTCCACAATGGAGTGCTGGTACCTACCCTAATATACGGAAGTGAGGCATGGAACTGGCAGAAGAAGGCTGAAAGTAGACTGAATACTGTAGAAATGAGATCCCTGAGGCATATGTACGGTAAAATCATGTATGACGAAATGTGCGTATGCTGTGTCTATTCTACAGATATTTTATTAGAGCCCGTTAAAAGGAGCTAGAAGCATTGATCCCCGGTGCACCGTGCACGTGCTTGATACTCGACGGACCGAGCGGAATACACGTTCACAGTTAAGTTGATGTTATCTATACATATATGAACGGGTCGTTTCTCCGACTCGTTTTATCGTAAGTCGGCTCGCATGTGGAACGAGCTATCAATATAATCCGGGCCTCTTTAAGACCCGCATTAATAAATTCATTCCTACAGACCCTATCTTAACCCGCCCCATAACGCTGCCCAACTGGGTGGCGACATAGTTTCTATGTATTTAACGTGTAAAGACAGGGGCACATGGAATCATGGAACTATCATGGAACCCTCACCGGAAATGTTTATATTTTAAAGTTCTCTAAATAAAATGAAATGCTCTTAAAAGAATCATCTCATATTTAATATTATAAAACAATATGACCGGAAGTCGGCATCTTTCTTTGAAATAAAATAAAGCATAAACTAAAAAACAGCTACAAGGTGGTTACAAATGCAATTATATTCAATTTGTTCGATTATATTTTATATGAAGTTTTTTAAAAAATTATGTTAATATCATAGTTTGCTTTAATCTCAATAAAAAAAGGAGAAAAAGTTTTTTTTTATGAATGAGATAAAACTTTCCCCCAAACAACGTGTATATTTAACTAACTAACTAATTAACCATCACGCCGTTTCCCCGAAGGGATAGGCAGAGAGGACGGACCGCCAAACAACTCGGTCTTGGCACACACTTCTGGCCTCCTTCACATTCATACATCGTCTCATAATACTCTTCTATTATTCTGACTCTTGACATGGCCCGACTCGAGTATCTGATTCACTTGATCGTGCCATGTCTTCCTCGGGCGTCCCCGACTTCTGCTACCATTCGCATTCGCATCACTTATTACTTATTACACTATCCTTCTTACACTCCTATCTTCGCTCATTCGCTCTACATGCCCAAACCATCTAAGCGTCCCTTTCTCAATCTTACTCATTACGCTTACATCAGCCTTGCACTCTTTGCGGATCTCCACATTCCTCACACGATCAAACATGGTTTAACCACACATACGCCTCAGGAATCTCATTTATGAATTATAATTAAAATAGCATCTTCACATTAGGAACGAGAGGACAACGAACAAATAAGTACATTGACTAAGTGTTACGGACGGACATGCACTTGAGCAAGACTTGGGAGCTGTATTCACAGAACCTTAAAAAAAAAACTGGGGCTTATCCCCCGAAAACATAAAAACAGAAACAATATAAAATACTTTTTGAAAAGAAAGACAAACATTCCCGGGTTAAGAATAACCTGGCAATATTTGAAAATCTCCTACTACCACCACAGTCAGCTGAAAATGTTGCTTGTGTTGTGATGGAGGACTTAACCAGCCCAGGAATTGAACACACTATGCCTGGGTAGGACCCAAACGCGATGTCAACTCGGCCACCAACCGGTCTAAAATATGTCAGAAATCGCTCCAGTGGATAAGTAATAAAACGTAGTTTATAGGCACTTCATAAAAAAAATTGTCTAAAGAAACAGATATGCGCTAAAAACATTCAGGAAATAATTTTTTTTCTATTTTGCTACAAAACGCTAAATTATGCCTCAAAATGCTATAAAACGCTAAATTTCCAATTGTTAATGCTAAAAAATCTGAAAATTAATGGTAAATTTTGCCATCCCTATTTATAAGAAATGTATGTGTATTTAGATTGAAACGAAACTTTCGCAAAAGTCAAATCCATTAAAAAAAAACATAACTTAACAGGGGTACACGGGTTCATAGGGTGAGGTTAGTCTAGGTCCTGGCGGCGGATGCGTTTGCCCATCTACTGCATGGCGGGCCGGATCGAAATAAACTGGTTGAGGGATACCTTTTGACCGTAAAAATCCAAAATGGCGGCAAAAGGAATAATGTTATATGGGAAATTTTGAACCTGTATCTTTTACCATCTCTCCTGATTACGCTTCGTGACTTAGCAGGGGAGGCCGGGTTCTTGGTTATAATGGGTAATTAATTGATGATTTGACGCGGTTGGAGCTAACAAAAAACTGTCCAAAGAAGCGAAGCTAGCAGTCCACAATGGAGTGCTGGTACCTACCCTAATATATGGAAGTGAGGCATGAAACTGGCAGAAGAAGGCTGAAATTAGACTGAATACTGTAGAAATGAGATCCCTGAGGCATATGTGCGGTAAAATCATGTATGACGGAATGTGCGTATGCTGTGTCTATTCTAGGGGTATTTTATTAGAGCCTGTTAAAAGGAGCTAGCAGCATTGATCCCCGGTGCACCGTGCACGTGCTTGATACTCGACGGACACGAGCAAAATACACGTTCACAGTTAAGTTGATGTTATCTATACATATATGAACGGGTCGTTTCTCCGACTCGTTTTATCGTAAGTCGGCTCGCATGTGGAACGAGCTATCGGCATCTGTTTTTCCTCCTCCATATAATCCGGGCCTCTTTAAGACCCGCATAATTAAATTCATTCCTACAGACCCTATCTTAACCCGCCCCATAACGCTGCCCAACTGGGTGGCGACATAGTTTCTCTGTATTTAACGTGTAAAGACAGGGGCACTCTTGTGAGAGGTGTCACATAAAAAAGTCATACCTCCGAATTTGAATATAGAGTCATACAAATTGATCTATATTATAACGAATGAATCCACCCATCTTTTATCGATTGTCACATTTTATTAGGTAAAAAAAATCCTAAAGTTTATAATCGCACAACTCAACTCAACTTCAAATATTAATATTCTGTATAAACGATTGTTACATCTTACCGGAGGTGACCGGATAAATCATCAAAATGATAATTCATCACATCTTTAAAAAGTTATTTAAACTCATGGAAAGTAGTGAAAGAAAAACATTATTAACTGGGTTAAGTAGGTTAGGTTAGGTTTAATTTTTTTATTCATCATTTCTAATGACTTTATATCACTTTTTAAAGGTGTGTTGAATTGTCACTGTGTTGAGTTATCATAGAACCCTTACCGGAAATGTTTAAATTTTAAAGTTCTCTAAGGATGGGTTGTTTCGCAGCATTTGAACAATTCATCAATTTTCAACGTTCATTTTCAAGTTCTGTGAAAGTTCTATTTAAGTTCGGTTGTTATATCATTACAGGCTAGTAGCTTGATAGAACTGAAATAATAACAGAACTTGAAAAAATCCATCACATAACTTGAAAAACTTCTTTGAAATTTGAAGAATTGTTCAAATTCTCCGAAACAACCCGTCCTAAATAAAATGAAATGCTCTTAAAAGAATCATCTCATATTTTATATTACAAAACAATATGACCGGAAGTCGGCATCTTTCAAAATAAAATAAAGCGTAAACTAAAAAACAGCTACAAGGTGGCTACAAATGCAATTATATTTAATCAATTTGATCGATTATTTTTTGTGTGAAGTTTTTTTCACAGTGGCCCAATGAATATTACATGGGGCCAATTGAACCAATTTGACTTTAAGCATTTTCTACGTCTTGCGATAAAAACTTAGGTTTACGATAAAAATACTTATAATCAACGGCAAAAAACTAGATGCCTACCAAATTCTTGTTTTGTTAATCTCATATAAATTAAGCTATATACTCATAAACCGATCGAGTGAAAAGCTGCAATGATCCCGACCCCGGGGTCATTGCAGCTTTTACGGAATGACGAAGAAAATAAGTTTTTTTAATATGTTGAAAAAATTACTTTTCAAAATTTCAATTATGTTTAACGTAATACACTATCTGGCCTCAAGAAAATCAGTTTAATCACGAACCGTAACTATTTAATGTAATAAAATAACAAAACAAATTTATATTAACATCATAGTTTGCTTTAATCTCAATAAAAAAATAAGGAGAAAAAGTTTTTTTTATGAATGAGATAAAACTTTCCCCCAAATAACATGTATATATATATATATATTATTATAATCAATATTATCCGGGAACGCGGTGGCAAGACGTAAAATTCCATAGCCGTTGATTATCAAAGACAAATTAAATTATACTTATTATATGAGTTAAATGTATTCTAATCAGGGTGTTGACAAATCCCGGCCAGTCTGCAGCTGCATTCTCTTAACAACGAAGTTTTGGTCTGATCACATTTTCAATACAGTGTTAAATTTTAACGAAATTAGTTTCCATACAGAGAATATACAAATAAACCTTTTTGTGTATAAAAACATAGCTGCTTTTAAGTTAAGATGTAGTGTGATATGATTTGTATTTTTTTATTAAACACTAATATGAAACATGAAGGAATTATCAAAATTTAAAAAATATATATTGAAGTGTTTTATCTTCTCTTTTAGTTGGTATTACTATAAACTGCACGTGTTAGTTCTACTTCTGCCATTTGTGTGCTAAAAATACTTTATTCAACTTCTCGAAGCTAGTATAGCTGTGGCTTTTTGTAGGAAATATGATATCTGAATATAATATTGTCAATATATTTATGTTTTCATTTTTTACAAATAAAAACTTGTGTGAATACCGCACCAGAGTCATACAGTCCTAACCGCTCCCGTCTGGAGCCAGTGAGACTATGGCATCCTCAAAGGAGACCTCGAAGGAGATGACGAGGAGGAAGGTGGTAGAGTACCTGGCTATTCAGATATGGTCACCAAACACTAATTGTAAAATAGTGCAAATTAATTTTAATAAAATTTATTTGAACCCGCGACCTTCGGATTGCTAGTCGAGAGCCACCTCAAGTAGTTTGATATGTTTGGTGACTTAGCAGGAGTGCCCGGGTTTATAGGGTGAGGTTTGTTCGGTTCTTGGCGGCGGATGCGCTTGCCTACCAAATGCATGGTGGGCCGGATCCATTATTCCTCTTTAACGCATCGCCTTGCAACGCAATAGGAGAGTTGGATTCTTATGGTTATCACTCGAACACACTGACCCCCAGATTACTACCCACCCATCATACCTATTTCCTTCCCATAACTCACTGTCCTTCCTTTCTTTCAAAATACCCCCAACACAGCATTCACAAAGATGACATAGGCCTTGAGAGTTACGATTTTCCTAAGGGCCTCCTGTGTGGAGACGATGTAAAAAAATACAAAAAATAAACAACTATCTCGCTAAATCGTTGGCGGTGACTAATGGTAGGGGTATTGGTTATCTAATAAATGGTTCCCGGGGCAGCGGTACACATAATTGTAATAACTCTCGAGGGCTCTGATGTACAGACATTATGGCTCCTGTTGATTGACGAACATATACGAAAACATCGTTGGTTAGAATCGGTGCTTGAAATGACTTTAGCCATGTTTAATAAAAAACAAATTGGAATAAATTTTTCAGCAATTTTAATTTAAAATTTGAAAAATTAAATTCTCACCAATCTAATCGCCGCAATTTTAATAGGCACAAATTATGGATATTACGCTTTGTTTCAACTTAATCATTACAAGATACTTACGTCGGGAGAGATGGTAAAAGATACATTAAAATAAAATTTGATTCAATCAATGTTCAAAATTTCTCTTTTAAAATGACTCAATGAACCTCACCCCATGAGCCCGGGCACCCCTGCTTAGTCACGAAACGTAGTAAATGATGCATTAAAGTTACATTTTTGTTTAATCAAGTTCAAAAGATTTTTTAAGCATGGATTTGACGTTTGCGAAAGTTCCATTTCAATATAAATACGCGTGAGGCCGTCTATCCTCTTTAAGTAAAAAGTCATTTTCATAGAATATAGATGTTCTAACAGAATCCAAAAAGTACCACAACGCGCGCGAAATCGGCGGTTACAAGTTACAACGATGCAAGCCGTCAAGTTTGTCAGAAATATATAGATCAACAAAATAAATCGTGTAAAATGTATATGCGACCGAAAAATGGGCGTGGCTTACAGCTAAATCTCGATGACACAAGTTGATCTATGAGGATTTACATATGTATGCCAACTTGGGTAATGGATCAACATATCCGGGGTGGATCAACAAATGCAAACGGATCAACATATACCTGGCGTACCGTCGCGCGAGATCAACATAGTACGAGAGGGGATAAATATATATATATATATAACTTAACCTAACTGTGATTTTCTATAACAAAAAAATGACCCTTTAATAACGCCCACTCGCGACCCCTTCAGAGTTTTATGCCAGTTTTCAAGTAGTTTGTGGGCTACGCTAGGTTTGTATAGACTGGTTTGTGATTTGATTCTAATACCTTTTTTCCATGTTATTTCCTGTTACAAAAAATTGCCCCTTTAATAACGCCTGCTCGCGTCCCCTTTAGAGTTACATCCCAGTTTTCAAATAGTTTGTGGGCTACGCTAGGTTTGTATAGACTGGTTTGTGATTTAATTCTAATACCTTTTTTCCATGATATTTCCTGTTACAAAAAAACGCCCCTTTAATAACGCCTGCTCGCGTCCCCTTTAGAGTTACATCCCAGTTTTCAAATAGTTTGTGAGCTACGCTAGGTTTGTATAGACTGGTTTGTGATTTAATTCTAATAACTTTTTTCCATGGTATTTCCTGTTACAAAAAAATGCCCCTTTAATAACGCCTGCTCGCGTCCCCTTTAGGGTTATATCCCAGTTTTCAAGTAATTTGTGGGCTACGCTAGGTTTGTATAGACTGGTTTGTGATTTAATTCTAATACCCTTTTACCATGTTCTTCTGCCTACTCTAACCCAAACTAAAAACCTAACCTATTTTGTAAAAAGATATTATTATTATATGGCAACACTTTTCTTTTTTTGGTTGGCACTACTGAAATTTCAAAAGTATTAAAATAGTTGTTAATTTGATTTTCTTATGTCATAATTGATAAATAAAACCTTATTTTCTATGTATCGCGTACAAAATTTCAAGACCCTATAACTCAGTTAATAGTGCCGACCCCCACCTAATTCTTACAGATTCGGATTCCCCAGCCCTAAATTAGTCTAAATCAAGTTCAATTTCTGTTATTCGAGTGACTCCCATAAACCGAATTTTACCCTTGCATGTAGTAGAATACTTTACCGTTGTTTCTTCTCTTGTAGGAAATGAAGGGTTATAATTTGTGCGTTTTACGTTTTAACGTTATGCGTTAATAATTCTTAATAGAAGTAAGCGGAGTAAGGAAATTTTACTGTAATTTTTACAGAAATGAACATAAAATGTATGCCTTCAAGACGATTATTATAAAAAATAAGAATCGCTTTCAAGTTATCACCGATCGGTGAACTTCAAAGATAAAATATATATTTCTTGGATTACCTCTGTCATCAACGATAAGCGCTTTTCCTTGGAGAGAATTTCTACAGTTTACAATCTCGGTCAAAGTTTCATTGTGTTCTTGTAAAGTTCTCCATATAAAAGGACTCTTTCGCTCAAATATTATCTCTTGAGCACCAGAGTCTGCCGAGTTGTCATTCTAGAAACAAACGAAGAACAATTAATGGGACTGTGATAAAATCTCAACACGAAAACAGAATGTAACAATGTAAAGGTGATCTCACATCTTTTATCAAATTAACTATGAAATAAGTTAAAGCTGAGCAAAATATTAAGCCGAGGACAGTTCTTCGTCTAATCAATCGCATTAAAGCCGCATACCACATTGTAACTATCGCTTAAATTCATTTCTAGTTATTTTCCGCGCTAATAACATCTAATCACGACAGAATCTAGTTCTCAGAACGAAATGTCACTTTACACCGTTTTGTGATGAAAACTTTAGGTTGTTTTCCTGCGAGGTGAAGTTAGGTTGAGTTAGGCCATGGACATGAAATAAACATAAGAATTAGACAATAGCATGGAAAACAGGCATCCTTAGATTGGGCATGTCATAGTGATGGGCAGGATTGAACATTTACATGACCGAAATATTTTGATCGAAACATCTAGTGGTGGTCAGCGGGAGCAATAGCTGTGGACAGGGGCTACGTTTTAAGTTTTCAGGGGGGGGTCATTCTGACCAATGACGTGACGGCTGTGGTTTTGAACGATTTTTGACAGAATCGATCTTGTTCGATGACGTTTCGCAACGATTGCCTCGTACGGTGTGATGATTTTTGACAGAATCGATTTGTCAATGACAATGAATCGAAATATTTCGAATGTCAAAAAGATCGAGTAAATCATCGATTGTTCCCATCGCTAGCATAAATAATATCATGTTGCTAGCTGCAAGTAAACAATAAACATATCCTGATTTTTGGAATAACTTAATGAGTAAAACCTCAAATTGTTATATTTAGCTGTTTTAATCCTGTCATGCACAAGTAAATTTTATTTGATTAATTTGTGTTACTTCACAAATCACTCATTTAAAATAATATATAGTATATTTGCGGCACGTTCCAAGGTGGAAGTATCTAAGTAAGTTCTCAGTTGTTGCTTGCTGCCTTCCACTATTCAGAATTGAAACATTTCTTGAAAGAAACGGCTTTGGCCGTGTTTGTTGACCAGATCTGAATAGCCATGTATTTCCCCAGCTTCTTCTTCCCGCCCCTACCTTTAGCCTCACAACAGGGTCTCTTGTGCGGTATACATATATATTTATTTTTTTAAACAAAGATAACAACTCTCGAACGAAAAATGTGAAAAATAAAAAGATCCTAGATGCTACTGAATCTTTATTATGATTTTTCTGTTTCACATTTTTTGTTTGAAAGTTGTTAATACTCTCTTCATGATTAAATAATAAACATATCACTTCTTTCTACCCGGCGAACTAAATGACATTCCTATACTTTTTAAATTACTGAACAATCTCATAGACTGCCCTCAAATGTCAAGTGTTATATATTTTCGTGTCCCTGTTAAATCAACTCGACTCCACCACCTTTTCCACAGTGACAATCATAGCACTTACATGGCACTAACTATTTGTATCATTCACCGTTGGCGCGTTTTCACCGCACTGCCAACAAACACGTATACAGACCTTTATAATATTTTCAAAACCTCACCGTCTTGCATCAGGGCAAAAATACTTGGTTGTGAATGTAACTGATATGTTCGTGAAAGGTTAAATTTAATGTCTGTTTGTACTGCATCATACTGACATGTTATTCTTTATATTGTGTAACATAATATGTATAGCAGGGTACTCACCTAACCGTGTAACATGTAACGTATCTGATACTGTTTCAAGTCATGCTACACTCTTGGTGAATACCCTGCTTAGCTTAGTGCTCGCTTGGTGCTCGCAGTGAAACCGCCGTCGGCGGGTCACTGCGAGCACACTGCGCTCCACCCGCGAGCGGCTCGCAGTAGGCTCGTGCCTACGTACTCACTTGATACAGTATCAGATACGTTACATGTTACATGGTTAGGTGAGTACCCTGCTTATGGTGTTCTATATAAGCTGCTTGCTTCAGATGTCTTATAGTGTTGGCTAACGGATGTATTATTTTAATGAAAAATGTTATTTTTAATTGTCAAGTCTCTGACAGCCCTGAATTGTTGTAGCTACTTTGCCCGTACCCGCCGGCCATAGTGGCCAAGTGGAGATAAATTTGATTGTAACAATAAACTCACTACTATTTGCGCTATTATAATATTTTGCTAGATTATATCTGTTGGCAAGTAACCTTTTCTGTATATTTTATACTGTTTAAATGAAGTGCTTTCTATTATTGTAGCATTCTATGCCTTAAGAAAATTTCAGCTGTATCACATTCAATGTCGTTTTGTATACATATTGTTGTGTTCTTAAATGTAATACTAATATTCGCCTATGTACCACTGTGTACTTATAATCTCATGTATCACATTATTGTAAAAGCCTTTTATGGCGTTTAATAAATAAATCATTGCCAGTATGAAAAATATGGTCTTGCCTATTTTTCGCAATGGGCCGTTTTCTGAGTGATTTCAAAATATCCAAGAGATGGCAGCACGGTGTTTACCGGTCCTCCTGTCACCTATTCTGTCGACCAAATCTATGGACTGAGGTCTTTCAATGATCTGTCATTTCGATAGCTATTTGCAATTTGTTTTCCGACAACAAACTTAGTTTGCTCGATTTGTAAGTAAAATGCACAGAAATTACGGTCAGTGGACTATTTTCCAATTGAAGGAAGAATTGTAAGGACGTAATGCCAAAACTGTTGGTATAAAAGCAATTCTCGTAGAAAGGTTAGTAAATACACCACTATTGCTTATTTATATTGCCTACGATAATTTCTTTTCTAATTTATCAATAGTTATTATCATAATGCGTTTTATTTAATACTCGAAGACTATGATAAACTTCATAATTTGAATCCTGCTGGCGTTGCAGACGAAGATGTCTTGGAAATGAAGCCGGAAGATTTTCAAGACATCAACGTGGCCTCCAATATTCCAGCACTGACGCGGGAAGAACTACATAAATTCAGTGTTTCCTGGGAAAGTTTGAAGAACACCGACAAAGCGTTAAGTATGTATTCTGAACAATATTTGCTGAGTGTTCGAAGTGCACATGAAAATGGCACAACCTATATTTTACGTAAGTGTGCTTCGGAGTACAGGAAACATCTTTCTTATGCTGTCTATATACACTATAATTATATTGGAATGCCAATGTGAGTGTGCAGCCGGTGTGGGGCCTAAAGCACATTGCAAGCACGTATTTGTAGTTCTACCTTATGTTACTTATACCAGGGCGGGTAAGTGGTGGACAACCTCCAATGACTGTACAGAATGTAAATAAGTAGTCTTATAAATACATGTCATCCAAAATTATTATTGGAAAAATAATATCTTGTATATTTTAAATAAAATAGGATTTAAAATGTTTTACTAAGTGTATCTATTACTATGCATGGCAGCTGTTTCGCCTTCTGAAGGCATTGATTTGACAAACTTACTTGAAAATATTTATGTTTTTAATCTGCACTAGTTGCATATTTAAGTTGCTAATCTTATTTTCTTTATTTTAACAGGTTGACGGTTCACAAAGTTGCTCACGCGTTGACCAATGCTACAACTACCTATATAATATTAGGATGTAAAAAAATTAAAATAAATGCCAAAACAATAAATAATTTAATTATTATTTTTTGGTAAGCTAATGTTTTTAAGACAAGATTTTTTATGCATAGCACAAAGGGTAACAATTATTTTACAAGCAATAAATGTTCGCCTGAAACACTCATCCACATTGAAAAATCTCCTGATAAAAGATACATGACGCCAACAGGACTCGAACCCGTGTCCCTTCGATTTCCGGTCGACAGCTCTGACCACTGAGCTATGGCGGCTTATCTCTTACCCGCGAAATTATTCAGTATATACTAGTGTTTCATTCAACAATTACTGCTTGTTACATTTTTCACCTGAAAACAACCAACTTTATTTTATATGAGAAAGGCATTGTAAGTGCTAACTCTCTCACTAGATGGCGTCGAGACAAATTGTCTACATTTTTAGGCGAAATACTTGAACTTGTCAAATATTAATTATTATTTTTTGGTAAACTAATGTTTTTAAAACAAGATTTTTTATGCATAGCACAAAGGGTAACAATTATTTTACAAGCAATAATTGTTCGCCTGAAACACTCATCCACATTGAAAAATCTCCTGATAAAAGATACATGACGCCAACGGGACTCGTACCCGTGTCCCTTCGATTTCCGGTCGACAGCTCTGACCACTGAGCTATGGCGGCTTATCTCTTACCCGCGAAATTATTCAATATATACTAGTATTTCATTCAACAATTACTGCTTGTTACATTTTTCACCTGAAAACAATCAACTTTATTTTATATGAGAAAGGCATTGTAAGTGCTAACTCTCTCACTAGATGGCGTCGAGACAAATTGTCTACATTTTTAGGCGAAATACTTGAACTTGTCAAATATTAATTATTATTTTTTGGTAAACTAATGTTTTTAAGACAAGATTTTTTATGCATAGCACAAAGGGTAACAATTATTTTACAAGCAATAATTGTTCGCCTGAAACACTCATCCACATTGAAAAATCTCCTGATAAAAGATACATGACGCCAACGGGACATTATACTATACAAGTACTCTTTATATTGTATTGGGTATTCAATTATAGTAAGATATGAATTAAATGAGTCATGTACTTACTGTTACGGTTAATATCATTGACTACATAATCTGAAATGAGCTTTACAGACTACAGATGTAGGAGTCGGTGCCCATTTTAGACGTCTGATGGAATGAATCCATTTGGCTTTTAAGTCTCTATCTTTGGGAAACACCCCTATGTCTACACATAGGAACATTACAACAGGTTGACGGCATTATTGTAATATTTAAAAACACTAAATTGCGTCAAACGGCCTAAAAAATGTATGGGATCTGACAGTTAAACACAAAAAGTTGGACCGGTAGAAAAATAGCGCCTCTAGCGACCAAAATCTTGCGAAAACGGCCCATTGAAGTACCTGCCTACAAAAATGTTGCCATACCAATATACCATATTTTGTCTAAGCTTGTCGTCCCACGAGTCAATTTAATAAGCAATTTTTGCATAAACCAAATGTTGTAAGACCCTGCGCAGAAAAGTTCCACACTGAACTGTGCTGCAGACCGTTACCTTACTATAACAAAATTAATTTTCTGCGCAGGGTCGTCTTGCAGCATTCGGTTTATGTCGATTGCTTACCGACCCTGCCTTCACAATTGAATTCATCAACATTTTCTAGAAATCTTTAGAATCGAGGATAGAACAATGTTTTTACCTCTTGCCTTCTAGGGTAAATAGTCTCTTTGCTTTGAAATTTTTGCTGCCGCCATGTCTACAGCATGGCTTGAGAAATAAAGATGATGGTGATAAAATCTATTAAAATGTATGAAAGTAAATCAAGCCTCCCAGCTCGTGCCGCTAGGAGGCCCTGGTATAGAATACTGACATCAAAATGAATCAGAAATGTCAGAAGTTGGAGGTATTATAAGGCCCTTCGTACACAGAGATACTTACAAGATGCCATGCAACCACAAACGAATTATAAATGTCAGAAGTTGGAGGTATTTTAAGGCCCTTCGTACACAGAGATACTTACAAGATGCCATGCAACCACAAACGAATTATAAATGTCAGAAGTTGGAGGTATTATAAGGCCCTTCGTACACAGAGATACTTACAAGATGCCATGCAACCACAAACGAATTATTCTGAACTTGATTGTTTTTTCACGCGCTCAGCAGCATTTCTGTCAAACTTAGGCCATTCGTTCACAGAGATATTTACAATCGACTCGAGTTTTGTGCACGTAGCATACACGTCGCTCGTGAGCCATCTTATTTTGCTAGTGTACGTACAAAACGCGACAACGGGTTTGACGTCAGTTGCCGACAGTGCTGGTGCTGGTACAGAACGCTACGCCAGCAGCATTCGCATACTAATTTGACAGAAATGGTGACCGATGCTGAATGTTAAATTTGTTCTGGAGAATATTTGCTGTGCATAACTTTAATTTGAATTAACGAAGGTGTGGATTAAGGTTGGAAAAAAAATCTATTTGACATAATCAAACTTTTTTTTACCCGCTTTGAGATATGTAGTTATGTTTTTTTACGCAACCAGCAATTTGCTGTAAACAAAACTAATAATTTGTAAGCAGATTTAATTTTCGAGGACTGAATATTGATAATACAATGTGAGTTGCCTGTTATACCGTCAGATTCATTTATTGACAAATCACAGAAAAGGATATGGTCACGCCGCCTCCTGCGCAACTTGGTTTGTTCCCCTTTCAATGCTAATTCTAATTATTTAGTTCCTATTATTAAAAGAGTGTTTATCTAATAATATTGTTGTTCTATGCTCCTGCTTATCAGCTTGAATAGGATTAACTTTGTCAGGTACACGTAGAGATATTTGATAATATATATTTAAATGTTTTGAATTGCTCAGGCCTGAATGAGGTCTTGTTGAATCATACAACCATTATAAAATATTTACTTACATTTGGTTGAATTAATAATGAATTCATAGGAGGATTAAAATAACATAACATAACAGTCTTCTTCTTCATTAATGGCGGCGAGGTCCGGAAAAGAGAGTGATAGGAATATTGAATTACAGATTTTGGATTTTGTAAAGAAACATAATTTTATTTCACTTTACACATTTATTAAATGAGACAGACTTGATAGTACAAATGCATGTGCGTATTGAAGAACCAATCAGTTTTATACTATAATAACAGATATAGGTACAAATGCACTAAGTGTAATCAGGGAGGTATGGTAGATACGTTATATTATCAGTCTCAAAATGTGGTTTGATTGAAAATGAGAACACATGGAGTATTACTTAATTAAATAAACTTAATAAGTACCTACCTAATGTTGCCATCATTATTCTTTTTTTTCAAATTGCTAATATTATATATGTTTAATTGATTTACTGTGATATTATAAGGTTACCGGCATTTTGGGGGAAAACCGGAGAAAAAAAGTGATTACGCTTCAAACTGATGTTGAATTTATGAGAAAAAGTATGAATTTCTAAAACATGATAAATATTATCCATTCCCCATTGTCAAAAATACTGATTCGCAATTTTAAAAATTTAGACAAAGTCGCAGCTCTGCCTCGTAAAATAATTCAAATTACGCAACACAAAACCTTTGATTTCCCGATTGAATTAATGTGACCACCCGGACATTGTTTCAGCAATTATTTACGCCTTTATACAAATAACTGATATTTTTTTGAGTATATGTATTCAGTAAAAGTACTGAAGAGGAGAAATTATTGTCAGATTACTAATTATTCACTACTGTACAGGAATGCTTATTCTACACCAGAACATAATCAAATCATTCGTCTCCTAAAGGAACTATATCTGTAGTCGCTTACATTTTATTTTTGAGCAGTTTTCTTCCAAAGACAAAATTCTTAAAGTATTAAAAAGTTGTCTGAGGTACAACCATGAGCTATGTTGACTGTGCAGGACATGTTTTGCAAGGGTAAAAGATAAAATCCAACTACCGAAGCCTTAACTTTATATAAAGCCTGGAGGACAAACAAGTGTTCTTAACATAAGACGGGTGAAGGAAGGCATAATGAACTGCAGGGAGAAGCTATCAACTGCAGATAAAGGCCAATACTTGACAATCCCCTGCGCGGAGGTCTCCTAAGAGCGCGAGTGAAGCACAAGTTGAATTTGTTTTTTATTTATTGATATTGGTAATATTATGTGCACAAAGACGGTCAATCAAACTTGAACCATAAGAGAAGTGGCTTTAGTTATTAAGCCTTATGTATATTATATGTATACTTGCACATGGACGTATATTTAGCACATGGATTGTCTGGAACCATAAGAGAAGCAGCTTTAGTTATTAATCCTTTAAGACCATAATATGTATGTAATATGCATACTTGCACTTGGATCTAGGGTGCGATGCTTTCTGTATTGTCCTGGTGAAAGATGTAAGACAAGTGGCTTTAGTTATTAACACTTTCAGACTGTATGTTTATTATATTTAAACTTGCACTTGGATCCGGATCCAGGGTGTGATACTTTGTTATATTATATATTGTCACTGTGAAAGATAGTCAGACTTAAAATATAAGGCTTTACTTATTAACCCTTTCAGACCGTGTGTATATTTAAAAATATATAGATTTCAAAATTTCTCCCTGACGATACACAGTGAGCTGAAAATCGCCTTTCATAGACATAGAGACTTGAATTTTCAAGGGTATTTTTTTGGCTAGAAATGGATTCTGCTGATCATTACTATGCTATAAAATTTCGTATGAAGCAATTGAGTGTACAAATGAAGAAGTCATCATTTTTTTAAGAAAAATTTGTATGGCACTGACATTAAAAATGAGGCTATCTCTGGAATCATAAGGTTGACCATTATATCCTTACACACAGATATACTACTATTTATTTGTATTTTTTTGACATACTTCGTATTGTGGCGCAACTTGCGATTTTTTTTTTGAAAATCCTCAAAGTTTAAAAAAAAACTTTTTTATGTTGATGATTCATTTTAATGCTTAAATGCTTTACATATGAGTATGCTTTGTCTAGTTTACAATATTTTATTTACACTGCAAGCCTACTCATATGTAAAGCATTTAAGCATTAAAACGAATCATCAACATTAAAAAGTGTTTTTTTCAACTTTGAGGAACAATAACAACAACAACAATATGAAGTATGTCAAAAAAATACAAATAAATAGTAGTATATCTGTGTGTAAGGATATACACATAGATACACTACTATTTTCAGCCCACTGTGCGATAGTGAGGCATGGAGTGAATAAAACTTTGCGTTTTCATTATCCAATAGCTGGTATAACTAGATTTGCGGGCTTTTTATTTATTTTAGCTGCTCATTCCGGCGGTAGCCATTTTTATATTTTGAAAGCTAATTTTTGTGTTTTCATTATCCAATAGCTGGTATAACTAGATTTGCGGGCTTTTTATTTATTTTTATTGGATTTTAGCTGCTCATTCCGGCGGTAGCCATTTTTATATTTTGAAAGCTAATTTTTGTGTTTTCATTATCCAATAGCTGGTATAACTAGATTTGCGGGCTTTTTATTTATTCTTATTGGATTTTAGCTGCTCATTCCGGCGGTAGCCATTTTTATATTTTGAAAGCTAATTTTTGTGTTTTCATTATCCAATAGCTGGTATAACTAGATTTGCGGGCTTTTTATTTATTCTTATTGGATTTTAGCTGCTCATTCCGGCGGTAGCCATTTTTATTTTTTGAAAGCTAATTTTTGTGTTTTCTTGACCAATTTTTTTATGTGTGTTTTCAATGTTTAATTTAAGTATTTTTTTTTAATTTAACAAAATGTTACATGTTGTAAGATTTTTTATTTCATATGAAACATACCCTCTGAGAACTAATGTTCTTTTAAATGAAAGCAGCAATAACTTATAAACTACTGAAAAAACAAGATTTAAAAAAATAAATAACTATACCAATTGTTATCTTCTATCACTCTCAGTTTTAATTCAGGTCTGAAAAGGTTAAAAATTGAATTATGTTAATAACCATCATAGGTATTAAAAAACGGTGACCGGATAAATCATCACATCTTTAAAAGGTTATATTAAGTCATGGAAAGTGATGAAACAAAAACTTTATCAACTGGGTTAAGTAGGTTAGGTTAAATTTTTTTTTTTCAACGATCTTAATGACTTTATATCACTTTTTAAATGTGTGTTGAATAGTCACTGTGTTGAGTTAGCATGGAACCTTAAAAAACATATGACCCCTATCCAGGCGACTTATCTAACCACTGAGCTATCACATCAGTCTTCAAATTTCACTGTACCCATGGAAGAATGAAGAAAGGGTGGAATTCTGCCTCTGCTGCTGGGATAGCACTAGGACAGTAAAGTTACCTCCACAGCTGTCTAGCTAGCTAGAGTGTGTTATAGATTGAGCCCACTCTTTATCGCAATGAGACATAATATATACCAATAGAAGCTCTGATATCCTACTGGAAAATGAAGAAAGGGTGGAACTCTGCCTCTGCTGCTGGGATAGCACTAGGACAGTAAAGTTACCTCCACAGCTGTCTAGCTAGCTAGAGTGTGTTATAGATTGAGCCCACTCTTTATCGCAATGAGACATAATATATACCAATAGGAGCTCTGATATCCTACTGGAAAATGAAGAAAGGGTGGAACTCTGCCTCTGCTGCTGGGATAGCACTAGGACAGTAAAGTTACCTCCACAGCTGTCTAGCTAGCTAGAGTGTGTTATAGATTGAGCCCACTCTTTATCGCAATGAGACATAATATATACCAATAGAAGCTCTGATATCCTACTGGAAAATGAAGAAAGGGTGGAACTCTGCCTCTGCTGCTGGGATAGCACTAGGACAGTAAAGTTACCTCCACAGCTGTCTAGCTAGCTAGAGTGTGTTATAGATTGAGCCCACTCTTTATCGCAATGAGACATAATATATACCAATAGGAGCTCTGATATCCTACTGGAAAATGAAGAAAGGGTGGAACTCTGCCTCTGCTGCTGGGATAGCACTAGGACAGTAAAGTTACCTCCACAGCTGTCTAGCTAGCTAGAGTGTGTTATAGATTGAGCCCACTCTTTATCGCAATGAGACATAATATATACCAATAGAAGCTCTGATATCCTACTGGAAAATGAAGAAAGGGTAGAACTCTGCCTCTGCTGCTGGGATAGAACTAGGACAGTAAAGTTACCTCCACAGCTGTCTAGCTAGCTAGAGTGTGTTATAGATTGAGCCCACTCTTTATCGCAATGAGACATAATATATACCAATAGGAGCTCTGATATCCTACTGGAAAATGAAGAAAGGGTGAAACTCTGCCTCTTCTGCTGGGATAGCACTAGGACAGTAAAGTTACCTCCACAGCTGTCTAGCTAGCTAGAGTGTGTTATAGATTGAGCCCACTCTTTATCGCAATGAGACATAATATATACCAATAGGAGCTCTGATATCCTACTGGAAAATGAAGAAAGGGTGGAACTCTGCCTCTGCTGCTGGGATAGCACTAGGACAGTAAAGTTACCTCCACAGCTGTCTAGCTAGCTAGAGTGTGTTATAGATTGAGCCCACTCTTTATCGCAATGAGACATAATATATACCAATAGAAGCTCTGATATCCTACTGGAAAATGAAGAAAGGGTGGAACTCTGCCTCTGCTGCTGGGATAGCACTAGGACAGTAAAGTTACCTCCACAGCTGTCTAGCTAGCTAGAGTGTGTTATAGATTGAGCCCACTCTTTATCGCAATGAGACATAATATATACCAATAGAAGCTCTGATATCCTACTGGAAAATGAAGAAAGGGTGGAACTCTGCCTCTGCTGCTGGGATAGCACTAGGACAGTAAAGTTACCTCCACAGCTGTCTAGCTAGCTAGAGTGTGTTATAGATTGAGCCCACTCTTTATCGCAATGAGACATAATATATACCAATAGAAGCTCTGATATCCTACTGGAAAATGAAGAAAGGGTGAAACTCTGCCTCTGCTGCTGGGATAGCACTAGGACAGTAAAGTTACCTCCACAGCTGTCTAGCTAGCTAGAGTGTGTTATAGATTGAGCCTACTCTTTATCGCAATGAGACATAATATATACCAATAGGAGCTCTGATATCCTACTGGAAAATTAATTACATTTTAAGAGATCATCCATATATTTCTAATGACTATCAAATAATGCAATAAGAATTTATTAATAGTATCATATTCGTGGAGAGGAAATCTGTAGAACGAAGAAGTTGATGTAGGGAATAATTAAAATAGCGTAATAATAAATATTAGGCCTTTCTTGGGTTTTTACAGTTACAGTTAGAGCTACAGTTCTTTTAGTTGTAATGTATAGTCAAATGATAAAATGCTTCATTGACAACTAATTACTTGTTGAATTTGTTTTAGAAAGTGAAAAAATTGATGTTGACAGGTGTAGCAAAATTGAAAGATAAAACGCATGCTAAAACTTTTTAACCTCGATGGCTTTTATTAAACCCAGCTATTTAACAGTTTTAGATGGTATTTTCACATTTAAAAAAGAAAATCAACACACATATTAAATATTATTAAACCCAGTAATTTAACACTTTTAGGACGGTATTTTCGCAAATATTTAAATGAAAAAGAAAATTCAAGATGAATAAACACACATAAATAAAAACATGTATTAAATATTTATGATGCTATAAAATTCTCACTTTATTTAATCTGATCCATTTTTTTTTGCTTTAAAATGATTTTCTGAAAATTAGATTCTGTGGATGCACCAGATTACTTTGCCATCGGAAGGTATACAGAATACTAAATTAATGAAAGTTGCCCATTGCAAAACATGATCAAACTGAGAAAAAACACAAATGTATTGCAGGGTAGAAGATGTAGATTTGTAGATCCCAAAATAGTTAGACGCAGAAGCAGCTGAGATTGAGGAAGACACGGATGGTCTTGTCCCCGGACACGAGGAGCAGCTTCCCAGTCGGGTCGTACTGCATGCCCGTCACTTCATCTGAAACAGAGTAACTCCTGTTTATACGCAGCATAATATCTTTTTGTATTTTATTTTTATTTAGTAAAAGATTATACATTTATATACATTATTTAAGAAATGTTTTGACTGCCCAACTAGGAGGATTCCCGTTTTAGGACAGTCAAATTAGGATGAGTATTAACATTTTGATAAGTATTTAAAATAATAATGAAATAATAGGTATGTGTACTTTTAACTGGTGCCTAATCCTACTAACATATTTTGTATAAATATGAATAACAAAGAGAAGAAATAGAATAAAATAATATATCCAATTAAACATAAGATTAACTGCTGCTTGGGTAGCATTCTAATTTAAAAGTACTAAGTATCTTGGAGAACTATATTGAGCAGTTTCCCACATAGCCAATATAGACAAATTCCGTTTATCTCCAGTATTCCGAAACCACAGTGGAATCTATGACAAGGTTGTGTATAATATACCTCTTGTTTGTAGCCGCGAATAAATCCATTCCCAGGGAAGAAGAAATAAAATTATTTATTTTAAATTAACGGCTCAAGTGCCATTTACATACATGATAGTTATTGAAAGTTGTAGTACAATTTAGAAAGAAGAAAGAAAAGAAAAATTATGTTGAAGTAAACTATTGATTATATAAGTAAATAAGACAAAAAAACAAAAAGTAATATTAAATAATTGTTAATATTTTTTAAAAAGTAAGACAAACATTCCTTGGTTACGAATAACTTGACATTATTTGAGAATCTCCTACTACCACTACAGTAAGCGGAAAATGTTGCGTGTGTTGTGATGGAGGACTTAGCCACCGAGTCAATTCTGTGTGTGACCCAAACGCGATGTCAACTCAGCCACCGACCGTCTAATATATATAATATTATAATCGATAACATATTTAAACTAAACACTAACTTTGAAATGTTATCTAAAGTTCTTACCCAGGGAAAATTAGACCTTAAAACAAGGAAATTGATCTAGAACACCACTGTAGCATCCCACCTGAATACAAGTATTTTTCTGAACTATAAAACACAAGTTAAAAGAATGAAAATAATTCAGAACAGAGGCATGAGATCTACATTGTGCTGTAGCAGATATACTTAGATAAAAACAATACAACGCCAACTCAATATGCTTACTAAATAAAAGTCAGTTCACATTGGTTAAACAGTGTTTTTGTTACACTGCGTATAAAGAATGTGAAAGTTTAAGATTCGGGTTGATACCAATAATAAAATATCGTTAACTTTATTTTTTAAATTTGGCATCAATGTTTTTTGCAACTTCATGAATGCGCATTAAAGTTGCTAAATATGTAAATGTAAATACTCGTGTATATGTCGTTAAGATAGTAGTTATATGCCTTAGTCGTAAGTCACTAGATATAAGTCTTAGAGATAAGTCAGTAGTTCTAGTATTAAATATTTAAGAAATATATTTGTACAGCGCCCTTGAGGTGATTTCTCACGAAAACGGCGCTATATAAATTAGCCAAATATTATTATTATTATTAAAATTCAAACGCCAAAGCCGCGGTTGACAGCTATTTTTATATCTATTGAAATATCTTCACAGATCATGTTTTGTTTACAAAATGATAAATTCACTATTATATTAGTGTTATTCAACATATTTACTACTTATTTGTGTTATTTTTCGTCAGTTTTAGACAAGTAATTGTATTATCTACAGTTTTCATCTCGTACATATCATTAATAAAACGACTGTGTTTGTTGTATTTTATATCTCGGAAATTTTGTGACGTTTTGATCAAAAATGTTCGTGGAAAGCTTTTTTACAACTTTTTTCATGTTGTAATTAAAATATTACATATATACTTCAATACTTCTTAAGTATTGAAGTATATTTCGAATAAAATATCTAATGGATAATTTTATCTAGTTTCTAAAACGGAATTCGTTTTCACGACATCTTCAAAATGAAGAAATTTATAGAACATTTAAAATACCTTGGAAATTTGATAAGAAATTAATTTTATTTGAAATTTACACGTAACCTAACTTTATATATATGTGTATATTTTATTTTTTTTTAACCTAAATTTATTTATAGTGATATCTCACAACAGTGGCGCTATACAAATTGTCTAATAAATAAATAAATAATATCTATCTACGTATACATGAACTATTTTATGTCAGTTTCTATTTTACATACACGGTTGTTTATAAATTGAATAAAATTTCCCACGTTTTTTAGTAAGACCGTTCGTGTGTGGCAACGTTTAGTCTATACCCTAGTATTTATTTATAACTTAACAAATTAAATTGTACCAGATTATATGTAAAAAAGTAATTAAAGTAAAAGTAAGTGTAAGTATTAATAGTACAGTTCATGGCTATCCCACGAGAAGCTGTAACGATTTTAGGCTTCCTAAGACAAATTTATAGGGAACACAAAACAATATTTATTACAAAAGTTTTAAAATGTTCAATGAACTCTCTTTAAATGTTAAGGAAGTTAAAAGTCTTGCAGTTTTTCGTGGGTTACGTCTCAATGTTGTGAAGTCCAAATTTTAGTACATAGGTAAAAGAATATTATTATTAGTTTTAGAATAGATATACACTAGATATAAAATGAAATAATTTATAGCTAAATAAAATACTTTTAAAATTAAAAAGAATGCTTCAGAAAAGTGTATATTGCTAAATTCGTGAGGACAACTGATATTCTCCAGTTTCTGGACGACAGGCGCATGAAACGGTGGAATGAACTAATGGAAGAAATGAGTTTCGAACAGAAGAGCGCCGCAAACACTCAACTCGAAGCAACTCGGAACTGCAAACAACGCCTAAAGTTTCACCAAATGCTGTTGCTCACCATAGTTCAAAAACGACAACAAAATGGCTAAAATGGCCAGTGAATCCTAACTTTGTGGTGGCATTCACAGCTGATGATGTATACATCGCCCTCACTTCAACAAAAGCTGGGAAGGCAGCTGAATGAGACGGAGTACTCCCAGACTTTCCTTAAACTTGATGGGCCACGGGCAAAACTATGGATCTCAGAACAATTTACTTACTGAAATTATTTAAACTGTAGAATACCAAATATCTGAAAAAAGACTAAAGTTATTGCGATCCTTAAGCTCAATAACCCACTAGAGCAAGGCTGCCCAACCTTTTTAACAGTTGGGCGAAATTGACGATTTTGAATCACTGGCGGGCCACTGAATACCTGACGGTTCCTATTTCCATGGGGGGGGGGGGTTGTTAGAGAATTTCTATAAAACATAATTCCCCACAAATGAGTGCTCCCCACAAAATATTTGAAATCCATGGGAGGGGGGGGGGTTGTTACGGAACTTCGCTCTGAGAAAAAATTCCGCGCACCCAAAAACATCATATGTGATTCCCCACAACAATTTTTCGAATTCCATGGGGGGGGGGGGGTGGCTACAAAATTCCATTTCGGATGCAAAAGATATTATATCAAAAACCGGTGTATTTTTGTTTAAAAAGTAGGTTCAACAGGTTAGATTTTTTCGTCGCTGATTCTCGTTCTGAGTAGCCTAAATAGCGATAAATCGCCTTCGTTGGCAACACTGGTAACCGCGCGCAAGCTGCATTGTTTGTTTTACCGCGGACCCGCGACACTTTTTCAAATTGGCGGATTGGCGGGTTTTTTGAAAATGGTTCACGCGGGCCACTTATAATTCGTTCGCGGGCCACATTGTGGCCCGCGGGCCTTGGGTTGGGCAGCCTTGCACTAGAGGATCCGAAAACCTACTGGCCCATCTAGCTTTAAAGTATCAGTACCATGTACAAACTCCTAGAGCGAGTTGTGCTTCACAGGCGTTAGCACTGACAACACACATTGAATCTGGTTTCCAGAAAAGACTGTGGCTGCGTTCATTGATCTCGCTGCAGCCTACGACACGGTGTGGCACAAAGGCCTTCTTGTTCAATTCTACGACACCATAGAGGATGGCATCGCAGTTCGACTTATTAAGCAACCGGTTGCACTTTCAGGGATTTTTAAGGGGGAACAAAAAAAGTACCTTTAAATAATAGCCTTGCCCAAGGCTCAGTACTGACCCTGTCGCTTTTTAAAATCTACACTCTAGACCAGGGATGGCCAACAGGTCGACCGCGGTCTACTGGTCGACCGCGAAGCTGATTTAGGTAGCCAGCGAGAGTAAAATAAAGTGGATAGGAAAATATGACAAAATAACATTATTTTGAGATGTATTCGCGCGAAGGACTGAATAAGGTACCTACTCACACGCTTCGGTCGCATCGCAACAACGCAATGGTAGTATCGTTGAGTGCGTGTGCGTGAATCAGTCAACTAAATGCGGCTCGCTTCGCTCCGCGCGTAGGTAAGGTATATCGCTGTCTCTTTTTTTTCATTTTGCATTGTTTTCTCGTGGCTTTGTTTCGTGGGTAGCTAGCCTAGCCAGTACCTACTAGTGTCGACTTGAGTGCACACGGATCACATTGAACTTGTGATACGGGGGTACTTACATAATAATTTATATCCAACACAGTGGACAGCTTTGTTTCCGTAGGAAACTTTAGGACGCCAAACTTTGTCGGTGACAAAGTATGCCGAGCGCTGTGGTAGACACAAGAAACCCTCCTCAGGGATGGGCATAGGGTACTTATTCACAAGCAGATCTGATGAAGTGTATCAATGAAAGCCAATTTCTTAAATAGGAACAATAACCTCTATTTCCATTATAAGTGGTTTTTTTACAGAAAAGATATTTATTAAAACTTACCCCCCATCACAGACCGTATACCGATAACCTATCTAACTAGCTATGCTGTGGATGGATGGAGACGCCTTCCTCCAAGGGTCCGCGACTGCTTCAGCGCGGGCGACCAGCCCGCCAGCTCCGTCTCTCGTTCAGTCCCCAGCCCAGGGACTATCAGTTCCTCTACAATGGCCTCCGGTTGTAGCAGTTCTATCTAGCCCCGCTACAGAGCAGTAACACCGGTCAGTTCCTGGCACTGATTTACGGCGGTTATGCCGTATGGCAACTTCGGGACAGCGGGAGACGGGCTTGCGGCACGACAATGCGGCCTTCTTCAGTATTCAACAGGCTGCGGTTTTGGGACGTTGTGACTTCGGGAGGACTCGAGCCACCACGCGGGTCGACAAATTTTTACGAGCTACCATGACGCCGTAGTTAGATATTCTACCTTGGTCATCCATCGCTCTATTTTATAAATTTAGCAACGCTGATTGCATTGCTTGGCGCCCTTTACGATTAATCAGGTCAGTTAATTTAAATGTCACCACCTTATTGTCAACTTCTCAATGTAATTATAAATTCCACCGTTGCGTTTCAATCCTTCGGATGACGCACACCCCTGAGATATTATACTAATGATTTATAGAGTTCTCATGTTTCTAAAAGTTGTAGGAATAAACATAATTTTGGAATCGTTTTCCCCTTTCTTTTATTCTTACATACTTTGTTACCTCATGGCTTGTGAATGGCGGCCCACTCTCGGCAGCTTTAGAGATATTATTTGGAAATGATCTCATCTTTTGCAAGTATTGTTTAGTGTTTGAGCATAACATGCTACAATGGCGACACGGGGATACTCCGCCAAGAACTACTAGCCACAGCTAGGACCAAACCATTCGCGGTTTCAAGTCCGAAACACGAGTACTACGACATGACCACCGGCCAACACTCAATAAAAGCGGGATTCCATAATCACCACTAAAAATAATAACCAACACGAACTGTTCGTGAATGGATAAACACCCCGCGCCTTTTTTAAAAGAAAATAATAACTTCTATTCACATGATTAACTCAGATTGAAACCCCTTAAAAGGCGAGTGACTGGATCCACCGACCCACCGGCCAAGCAGGCCGGGGAGGAAGTGACCATAAACAAAACTGTTCTTCCTTCCTTCAAAATATTGCCAAAGTTCGAAAAAAAAAAACACCATAGACAAAATAACCCCAATTAAGCAAGAACTAAACTTGTCACAAAATATTTATGTGACATTATGTTCAAATTAAATATTTTCATAACAATACCCCGCTCGCTCCGAACGTGTTTGCCCTCGAACACAAAACAAAACCAAAACAAACTAAAAGGAGAAAAAAAAATCCCTATACTATACTGACTAGTAACTTGGTCTGATGGGGGCTACTGAAACAAACAGCATACATGTGTAAAGAGAAAAGAAATGCATAATGTAAAACGAAGTACATATATATAAACATATAACAGATTAATAAGCATGAAATGCGTACAGACAACTTGCAAATGATTGTGTAGCAACGTCAATCGCGCCCATCATGCGCAAGGCATGGTGGATGAATTCGCGACGCAACCATTAGAAGTGCTGGTAAACAGGAAAAACAAAGCTTAATATTATAAAACTTAAAAATAAACACTTCAATAAGGTGATACGTGGACGGGGTCTACAAACACCCTCAGCATATATTGACCGGTCGGTGGCCGAGTTGACATCGCGTTTGGGTCCCACCCAGGCGTAGTGTGTTCAATTCCTCGGCTGGCTAAGTCCTCCATCACAACACAAGCTACATTTTCAGCTTACTGTGGTGGTAGTAGGAGATTTTCAAATATTGTCAGGTTATTCGTAACCTGGGAATGTTTGTCTTTCTTTTTAAAAATAAAAAATAAAAAAATAAATAAATAGGATGCTGGGTGCTGTAATACTGATTTCCTCAAGGACTACCGTACACGTAGCATCTGTAACAGGGCATTAACTTATAAACATAGTGGTTATAATACGTAATACTAAAATACCTTATAAATTTATTAATATACTATGACATTAAATATGCACTAGGCGTCACTTATTACGAAAACACTTTTTGTTTTTTTTTTAAGAGCCTCAACAGGCAACACTTTCAGATGGTATACCATCTACACTTTCCACTGAATTTACTTCCACTTTGGGAAAAAAAAAACTTCCTTCGAAGAGTATCCCTAACTATACTTCCTAACTTCGGTCTTTTGGGGGTGATGATTATTATACAGCAGTAAGAGTTTAATCACTATACCTTAGTTATATATAAAGAATATAGTTTGGATCATACTTAAATGAAACAATGTAAACAACCATCGCCAATGAATGGTGCCAAAAAGTAAACAACCATTGCCAATGAATGGTGCCTAAAAGTAAACAACCATTGCCAATGAATGGTGCCAAAAAGTAAACAACCATTGCCAATGAATGGTGCCAAAATTAAACAACCATTGCCAATGAATGGTGCCAAAAGTAAACAACCATTGCCAATGAATGGTGCCAATAGTAAGTTATGTAGACCCTTGATGGAGGGTGCAACTGGTAAGGTTAATTGTTTGATATATACAAATATTAAGGTTTCATACAAACCTATACATATGAGTAGATTGTTATGCGCCGCTCACGACGCTAATCAAAATTAGACGTGATAATAATATCCCCAAACAAGGGAAACGAGAAGGAGAAAACAAATATCATTTTACATAACATTATTCTAATACTAGCTTATGCGGTAATAACATATTTCAAAATTTTATGTAATACAAAAATTTTAGGCAATTGATATGAGTAGTGCCAAAACAGGCAACTGAGCAAGAAGTGCTGAATATTCTTATAACATGAAATCTCATAATTCTTAAACACTGAAAATCGGAACACAAAGAAATAATGGGCTGTTATCTCTGTATGTTCTAATTATAGTTTCCCAAGGTTTACAATACGGAACATAAAGAAATGATGGGCTGTCACTTCTGTATGTTCTAATTATAGTTTCACAAGCTTTCTATATAAACCAAAAAAATATTTTACGCTTGGAATACAAGAGGGTATATTCAATATCGTCGTATATTCCAAGTTGACATAATTTAAAACTAGACAGAGGTAAAAATAAGTTAAAACTAAAATGTGCCAAGTTTAAAATTAAAATTACGAGTTTGTTTCCATGTGCAAGCATCCACAATCCTAATTCTAGAGGTATGTAAATATATATTTAACTTAAATTTAATTTTAGATGTGTATACAGAACCAATGTTCCTTTCCCAACTCGGGTTTTAAACCAGAGTTAAAAAATAATTATGTACTCTTTAGGAGGCATATAATTTTAAGTATTTATTAGAATTTGACATATTGACAAAATACTGACCACAACAATTCGATTGATCAGGTCGAATTGAATGGTCTGAGCACTTTGTAATCAGTTAACGATGTCAGCCCTTGCAAGGATGGCCAGACCCTACAAGGTACTGAAGATAAGAGGACTATAAAGGAATATTGTCCGATTTCACGATGTCTTTCACGTGAAAGTCTCCGGTTTCTTTACTATTAAGGTCTGCCAGCGTATATATAAGATCTGATTTCTTTCTTACAACTATATTTTTAACAAATCGCGGAGCTAACTTCTGTGCAAAGTAATTCAATGCATTCGACTGGACGGAATTTCTACGCCAAACCACATCCCCAAACTGGTAAGTAACGTGTTTTCTACGTAGGTTGTAATGATTAGCTCCCTTTTGGTAGGCTTTAAGAAGTGCATCTGAGACTTGTTCATACACTGCCGATAATTTATCTAACCTTTGAGCATACGCTTCAGGTTGAACATCATTCCGGGAACTGATATCTCCATCTGATCACGGATTACGGTGGAGATCTCCGTCAATAATCTGCTCCCTACCATGCATCAAAAAGAAAGGAGTATATCCTGTAGCGCAGTTGACAGTATTGTTCATAGCTGATTGAACTGTTGTTGATTGAGTGCTGTTCCCAATGTTTGATTATAATGCTCTACTACATTATTTTGAGGAGTATATAGTGAGTTGTAAAAAGATTGTGGTACGTTATAATTACGTAGTAATTCTTTAAATTCCTTCGCAATGAATTGACGGCCATTATCGCAGACTACTGTACGCGGTACTCCATGAACAAGGAAGACGTTCTCTTCTAAATTTTTTACGATGCTTTTCGCGGAGCCGTTGCGCAGCGGAAATAGCCAAGTATACTTAGTAAAGACGTCTACACATGACAATATTACTGTGAAACCGGAGTAGCTTCTAGGTAAAGGACCTACCAAATCTAAGGACAACATTTGCATAGGTCTTGTAACTCGTTTAGGGTTTGAGGATTTACCATTAGGGGGGGGCGTACTAATCTTATGTGCTTTACAGGTTTGACAACGGTTCACAAATTGTTTGGCGTCTCTATACATATTAGGCCAATAGTATCGTAACTGCAATTTTTTATACGTTTTAAAGATACCAGGATGACAAGCTAGAGAAGATTCGTGTATATTTGATAAAATTTCCTGTCAAAGTTCTTGAGGGATAACTTTTTTCCACGCTGTGTCTTCGCAGAGAGCTGAATCAGTCTTAGTATGACGAAATAATTCGTTGTCACGAACTTGAAAATTTTGAAACCGTTGTGGAAACTTTTGACAACCTTCCCAAGCTTTTATATACCATTCGTCAGTGGTGTGGTTAGGAACAGTTCCTGATAGTATAGCTAAGTTCATTCGCGAAAGTACGTCCGGTACAACGTGTTGAGTTCCCTTACGGTGAACTACATCGAAAGAAAATTGTGATAATCGTGAGCTCCACCGTGCGAGACGGCCACTAGGGTTAGATAAAGACCCCAACCACTTCAAGCTCGACTGGTCGGTGACAACCTTAAAATGTGCACCTTCTATATACGGTCTGAAGTGTGTAACCGAATCTAACACAGCCAAAAGTTCACGTTCCGTAATACCATAGTTGCGTTCGTGAGTATTTAAACAACGCGAATAATAAGCGATGGGGTGTTCTAGTCCATCTATGGTTTGGATCAAAACTCCGCCTATCCCAGCCGAGCTGGCATCGCAATGTATTGCAAAGGGTTTTGTGAAATCCGGGCAACTTAAAACCGGAGCTGAAGTTAAGGCTTTTTTTAAATCTCCAAAGGCGGTCTCGGCTTCTGGGGACCACGCAAAGTTGCTGATCCCGTTCTTGGAACCCGTGAGTCTTGTAAGAGGGGCGGCAATGCTTGAAAAGCCCTTTATAAATCTCCTGAAGTACCCACATAAACCAACGAATGCTCGTATTTGCTTTGCGTTTTTGGGTACAGGGAAGTTCTGGATACTTTCTATTTTTATAGGGTCCGTACGAAGACCTTGAGAATCAATCATATAGCCAAGATATTTGAGCTCAGCTTTGCAGAACTCTCCGATTTTTTTAGGTTTATGGTTAGACCTGCGTCTCGTAGTCGTTCATAGACACGGTTTAATAATTTGAGATGAGACTGAAAATCTTCTGACACCAAAATTATGTCGTGTAAGTAGCAGAAAGCATTTTCGTCAAATTCAGGTCCGAACAAGGCGTCAGCCAGTCTTTGGAGCTCACTTGGTGCGTTTTTGAGTCCAAAAGGCATACGAGTGAATTCGAATAGTCCTCGACCAGGAACTACGAATGCCGTCTTCTGGCAGGAGTCTTTATCCAAGGCAATCTGCCAGAACGTCTTGGAGAGGTCAATGGAAGAGACGTACCTTGCCCCGCCAAGCTTATCCAAGATCCTTGATAAATATGGCAAGGGATAGGAATCGCGAATTGTTACGTTATTGCTTTCCGCGAGTCCAAACAAAAACGACCCGTACCGTCTTTTTTAGTTACAATCAATACCGGACTAGACCAAGGAGAACGCGAGGGACGGATAACTCCTAATTTCAACATCTCATCCACTTCTGCTTCAAGCTGTTTCTGTCTAGCGGGCGACAAAGGGTAATACCTCTGTTTTATTGGAGGACCTGTGGTAACAAAAGAGAGTAAATTGTTGCGTTGCGCGAACAACAGGGAATAAAATACCTCCACAGTTTAACAACAAAAATCCTGTAAAATCTAAAGAATAACATTTAAACCAACATATTAAACAAAAGATAGAATCAGTGGAGTGAATCAGTGAATTCCTAAAACAAATAAAGTCACTTTAACAGCATAAAAACCTGGTACAATATACTTAACCTAAAAGTTGAGCGGTCAACTGTAAGTCAACGACTATACCTTAAAAATAAAAGTGAAACCAGCGAATATAATATCACATGAATATAGTGTTAATTAGACATTAATCAAGTAATATGTATGCGGAAAAAATATCACTTTAAAACCGAATCTAATACTTTAAAATAACCTACATCAAGTTAAAGTTAAAAATTGTCACAGCAATATAATATCAATAAGACTTTAATAAAGTAATCTGCATGCGGAGAAAAAGCATTTTAAAACCCAAATCTATCTAGTGTAAGTGCTAATACCAAAAATCAGTAAAAAAATCCGTTAAAAAAACACTATTTTATCATAAAAAGTGCACATTGGAACTCTATACACGCAAAAAATCTCGTTACCCGATATCCGATACATAGCCAAGTGGTTAGCGTAGTTCATTTGAAATAACAAAATCTCGAGAAGCAGTGTTCGATCCTCAGTCAAACCAAAATTATATTTTATTTTATTTTTTTATTTTTTATTATTTTAATATATATCATATAAGTTACATTAATACATATTTTGCAGAAAATAATATTAAGGTTCATAATTGGTCATGTATACCTTATCAGAAAAGAGGAGCTCTTGTGCCTGATAAGGGAGCCACGATTCTTACTTAGATTCAATGTTATAATATATATATTTTTTTAATATAAGTTTTTTTGGAAAAAAAGTTTGATTTTAAAGTTTGATATATATTTTTTTTTTATATAAGTTTTTTTGGAAAAAAAGTTTGATTTTAAAGTTTGATATATATATATTTTTTAATATAAGTTTTTTTGGAAAAAAAGTTTGATTTTATTTATTTGTTCTTGTTGGTTCGTAATACAGCGCAATTCGGAAGGAAGATTATTGTAGTTTTTTATGGCTTGGTAAATATAATGGTTTTGCATTTGAGTTGTTTTGAAGATTGGCGTAATAAATTGATTTCCATTTCTCATGAGTTTGTAAAATTCTTGATATTCTGTGTTATTTTTTTCTTTACACATTTTTATAATGGAAGTTTGCTTAAATATATCATCAATATTTGGTACTGGAAACAATTTAAAAAGCAATTTTGTTGGGAAAGTAGAGTTTTTTTTAAGTATTACCTTTATAATAATTTTTTGCGAGACTTTTACTGAGTTTAGGTTGTTTTTATAAGATCCTCCCCAACCTATGATTCCGTAAATAAGCAGGGAGTGGACAAGAGCATAATATACATTTTTTAGTATTTTCACATTTAAAATATTTCTTAACCTAACAAATATATATATACATTTCCTAATTCTCTTTACTAACTCTATAATATGGCTTTTCCATTTCAGATTTTCATCGATGATCACACCAAGATATTTAATTTCAGAAGAAGAGTTGATTACAGTACAAATAGGATTAAGTAGTTTACAGTTGACATTGTCACAATTTTCATCATGTATTATGATATTTACTTTGTGTTTAGGTATTTTTTGTAGTGAAAATAATACATATGTTGTTTTTTTAGCATTAAGTGTGAGTAGGTTATTATCAAACCATGATTTTAAGATATTAATACATTCATTTGCAAGTTTGTTAACTAGTTCCCATGTTTCACCTTTTATTAATAAAACAGTATCATCAGCATAAGAGATTAATTCACCTTTGATTTTCAGTTGGAAAATGTCATTTACTTCCCATATTTATTTAATATAATTAAGTATAACTCCATCTCGTGCCGACAACTAAAACTGATAGTGTTAAATTTTAAATAATTTTAAGGTATTAATTACAAACCTGAACTAAATCGACATCTCTGGAACTATTAAATTAACGACAAAAATAAATAATCAAAATCTCGGGTATAAAATTGAAGTAAATGAACACAAAAAATATAATCAAATTTAACATCACCCAGCACATCAAGCATGGCAACTACAAGAGGAAAAGGTGCACTGGAATTCGACGATAAAAATATGGAAAAAATTATCCTTCACATTGATAAAAAAATGGAAAACATTAAAAAATAAATTATCACTAAAATGGAAAAGATCACTGCAGAAACTCAGAAAAGCATTGAATTCATAAGTAACCAATATGACGAACTACTGAAAAAAATAGATCAAACTTTCTTACAAAATAAAAAAATTGAAACTGAAATGGAAATAATCAAAAAGGAACATCAAGATAAAAATGCAATAGTAAAACACCTCGAAATCAAACTGTCTGAACTTGAATTCAAATCCCGATTGAACTATCTAGAGATAGCCGGAATAAAACAATTAAAGGGAGAACAGGCGACAGAAATAGCCATAAATGTGGCAGCAGCGGCTGGATTGGAGATAACAAAAAACGACTTAACAGATGTAAAAAGAATACCTGACAGACGTACCGATGCCCCCCCTAAACTGCTCGTACATTTCAGAAACAAATGCTTGAGGGACAACCTCATTGCGGTAAGAAAAAACATTAACTACGCGTCCCTAAATCATCTTTCACAAGCGACGATATATATTGGAGAAGAACTCACCCATTACCAAAAAGAACTGTTATGGCAAACCAAAAAATCCGCCAAAGAAAAAAACTATTCCTACGTCTGGTATAAGGAGGGTAGAATAATGGTTAGGCGTAACACCAACGAAAAAATAATATATATTAGACACGTAGATGAAAGAAAATAGACGGTCTAAGCATAGACGAAACATGGAACCACATAAAAGTGAGTCTTTGTGAATCTGCTAGAGAGGTGTGTGGAATAAGTACGCAAGGTAGGAAGAAAGGTGATGCATGGTGGGATGATGAGATTAAAGCACTGGTCTCAGAGAAGAAGAAAGCATGGTTATGTCTGATTGCGGCTGGCAGTGCTTCCAGCGAAGAGAAGGATCGAGCGAAAGAAGTATATAAGGAATGGAAGAAAAAAGTAAGAGTTGGAGTGAAAGAACGAAAGAAACGCCTGGAAGAGGAAGAAGGAATGAAAATGACAAACCATTTCCAAGAAAACATTAAGTTGTTTTGGAAAGAAGTCAAAAGGTCCCGGTGTGGCCCGGAAGCATGAAAGTGATAAAATCGAAAGATGGAAAAATGTTGACGAATGAGGAAAAAATAAAAGAGAGATGGATGAAGTATTTCGAGGAAGTCTTTGAAAGCGAAGTGAGTGACAGTGATTCTAGCGGCGAATCAGATATGAATGATGATGGACTGAATGTTACCGAAATTAGCATAGATGAGATAGAGAGATCAATTAAGTGTATGAAGAATGGTAAGGCTGTCGGTTTCGACAATATTGCTGCTGAATATTTTAAAGGAGGTAGCCGTATAATTCTCACATGGTTGTGCAATCTTTTTAACCAATGTTTAAAGGAATGTTACACGCCTTTAGATTGGAAAAGGGCAGTGATCATGCCATTATACAAAGGTAAAGGGTCACGTATGGAATGTGGGAATCATAGGGCTATTAGCCTGCTAAGTTCAGTTGGCAAGCTGTATGGTAGAATTTTGATTGAAAGGGTAAGAAAGGAAACAAAGGATAAAATATGGGATGTGCAAGGTGCCTTTATGAGTGGAAGGGGGTGCATGGACCAGATCTTCTCATTGCGTATGCTCACCGAGAAGTTTCTGGCAAAAAACCAGAAACTTTTCTGTGCCTTTGTAGATCTACAAAAAGCATACGACCGAGTCGACAGGAAAAAGCTATGGAAGGTGTTGTCCAAGTATAGAGTGAATGCGAATCTGACTCAGGCAATTGCGTCTCTATATGAGGGAAGCGTTGCATGTGTTAGGGTGAACGATGGTTTTACGGGGTGGTTTGATATCACAAAAGGTGTTAAACAAGGCTGCGTAATGTCACCGTGGTTATTCAATCTATACATGGATAATTGTATGCAAGAATTGAAAGAGGTGGGATTGGGCGCGAATTTGAGTAATCTGAAAGTATGTTGCCTGTTGTATGCTGATGATGCGGTGCTGATTGCTAATAGTATGGATGATCTGCAGTCTCTCGTGTCTAGGATGAACGAAGTATGCGTGAAGAATGAGTTAATGATGAATGTAAGTAAGTCTAAAGTAATGGTGTTTGAAAGAGAAAGTACGAAAACAGTGTGCAATATAGCTGTGAATGAGGAATACTTGGAGCAGGTGGATGAGTTTGTGTATTTAGGAAGTATGTTTACGAGAGATGGGAAGGCTGACAGAGATATTGAAAGAAAGGTAAATGCAGGTAATTCCATTAATGGAGGACTGAACGCAGTTGGCGCTAACAAAAAATTGTCCAAAGAAGCGAAGTTAGCAGTCCACAATGGAGTGCTGGTACCTACCCTGATGTATGGAAGTGAGGCATGGAACTGGCAAAGAAAGGATGAAAGTAGATTGAATGCTGTTGAAATGAGATCCCTGAGGCGTATGTGTGGTAAAACCATGTATGATCGTGTGAGGAATGTGGATATCCGCAAAGAGTGCAAGGCTGATGTAAGCGTAATGAGTAAGATCAAGAAAGGGACGCTTAGATGGTTTGGGCATGTAGAGCGAATGAGCGAAGAAAGGAGTGTAAGGAGAATATACGATGCAAATGTGAATGGTAGCAGAAGTCGGGGACGCCCGAGGAAGACATGGCATGACCAAGTGAATCAGATACTTGAGTCGGGCCATGTCAAGAGTCAGAACAATAGAAGAGTATGTATGAGACGATGTATGAATGTGAATGAGGCAAGGAGTGTGTGCCAAGACCGAGTTGTTTGGCGGTCCGTCCTCTCTGCCTACCCCTGCGGGGAAACGGCGTGATGGTTAGTTAGTTAGTTAGTTAGTAGATGACTTAAAAAAACTTACTTAAAAAGATGTAAACTATTCACACAAAATTAATCACAATCTTATTATTATGGAAAAATTTTACTATTTAATTACTTATTCTTATTGTAATCATGATAATTGTTTTATACATTTTAATAATCCTACTATTTCAATTTTTTTTACCATTTTAATATTTTTTATGGCTTTTCTAATCCTTATTTCCTTATTCCAGTCAACGCTCCTAATCTTTTTACATTTTTTAGTAACGCACGATTATTCATCCATGTACAGTACTTTTTTAATGATTTTAACATTCTCAATTTTGATGAATCTCATTCAAATGAATCAAGCAATAGAATTTTTTCATTATATAACTCTTATAACTCATGTATTAATTCTTATTATTCTAACTGTGCTCTTTATTTCACTTCGTCAAATTATTACAAATCATGTAATTTCTCCAATCAGCGTATTAATTTTATTCATTACAATAATTTTAGTGATTTTAATTAGCACAGCTTATTCAAATTCTATCAAAATTTCTAATCGCACTGATCTCTTACTTATATTCTCTAAACGTATATATATTCATTTACTTAACTTAATTTTTATTCTATTAATACTTATACTATTGCAATTATGTAATTCCATCAAAATCCTCATTTCTTTAATTATTTTTAAATATTTTATTTACGCAATCTGTTCTAAATGTTTTTGCTATCCAAATTATTTTAATTATGTTTACATTCTTTATATAAATTTTCTAATCCATTCAATACCTTCATTTATATTAATCCATTTAATTCTTAAAATTTTAGTGTCTTATTATAATTCTTCAAATATTTATAATTTAGCAATTCTGTTAAAATTTCTAATTTCTAAATTTCAATTTATTCTTACACTTTATATGATTATTTTACTATTTCAAAAATATATTATCTGTCTGTTCATCTTCTTTAACTATATTGATTACACTATTGGTTCGAGAGGTTTTTATTATCCAAATTCCTTTAATTATGTGTACATTCTTTGTGTATCCTTTCTAATCCTTGCAATACCTTCATTTATGTTAATCCATTTCATTCTTAAAATTTTAATGTTTTATTATATTTCTTCAATTCACTATACATATGCAATTCTTTTAAAATTTCCAAATTCTACATTTTTATTTATTCTTATATTTTATATGATTACTTTACTTGTTATAACTCATAATATAATCTATCTGTTCATATTTTTTAACTATTTTTTTTACACCATTGATTCTAAACGTTATTATCCAAATTACTTTAATTATGATTACATTCTTCATGTACCTTTTCTAATCTATTCAATACCTTCATTTATGTTAATCCATTTCATTCTTAAAATTTTAATGTATTATTATAATTCTTCAAATCACTATAATAATGCAATTTTTCTTAAATTTCCAATCCCTACATTTCTATTTATTCTTATATTTTATAGCATTATTTTACTTGTTACAAAACCTATAATCTGTCTGCTCATGTTTTTTAATCATTTTATGTACACTACTTGTTTTAAATGTGAAGTGCTTACGCCTTATTATAAGGAATTGCTGTGGAAAGCAAAACAAAAGGCTAAAGAAACAAAATTCGAATTTGTGTGGTTTAAAGCCAATAAATTACTTGTTCGTAAGGGTCCGGGGGAAAAATCATTCAAATCAAACATGAAAGTGACATTAAAAAAATGGTATTGTAGATTTTTAATTCTAGAGAAAACCCTTATTGTAATGGATATTATTAAAAATGGACTGTATTACCAATTATAGGACGTCAAATCCTAAATTCTGTAAAAATGTACTACAAACACACTCATCCTCTCTTCAAATCTTACAGCAAAATATTAGATCAATTTCCAAGAATTTTGACGAATTCTTGCTACAACTTGATAATATTGGAACCTCTTTTCATATAATTATTCTTACTGAATGCTGGATACCAAAAAATTATGTTCCTAAAATTTTGAAAGGGTATGATCACTACAGCACTTCAATACATACTAAACAAAATGATGGAGTTGTTGTCTATACCAGAACTGACCTGATTGGTTTATCTGTCAAGGAAATCCAAGTCAGCGGTGCAAACTGTTAGCAAATAACTCTCAATAATGACACATGTATCTTAGCAATATACCGTTCTCCATCCTCTTATAATATTTCACCATTCCTAAAATCAATTAATAACTGTTTAACTAAATTATGTAATATTAAAAATTGTATTATTGCTGGTGACCTCAACATAAATATTCTGCCCACAAACGAACATTCTCAGTGCCAAGAATACTTAAATACGCTCACATACCATGGATTCCAAAGCACCATAAACACTCCCATATAATAAAGATTATCCTCAAACTACCAATCACAAGGAGTTCGGATGAAATCTTTAGGAAAATCTGTGTTATGGACCTTAGGCAACTTTATGCCAAAAATATACTAACATACCTCTTCAAACACAAAACTACTTTTGACAATATCCAAACTGCTCGTGATACTAGAACCAAAGGACATAATTTCTTACAAATCCCTTTCGCTAAAACAACTTTTGGCCAGAGAAATTTTAGATATTTTGCAACAAGGCTATATAATGCTCTCCCACTAGCCATTAGACTGAACGAATTTTTTTTGAAATATAAAACAGACATCAAGTCTTGGATCATCAGCCAAGACAGATCCATGATCAAAAACTTTATAAAAATCCCTACATAAGTATGTACTCCAACTAGATGCTGATTAACAAATTTATCATTCATTATTATTATTTATTATTTTTTTATCTTTTTCACAATTTCATTTAGTGTAATGAAATATTTTATATATCAAAAAATATGTAAACATTAATTCATGTATCAAATACGTCTGTCTCGACACAGGTTTATCCTAGTGAGACAGACATCGAAAAAAAACCTGTAAAAAAACTTTATATTGATGTTTTACAAGATGAGTTTTACCTAAGCCTTTTTTCTCAAAAGAAATCGATTCAAATTTTTTTATTATTTCTAATAGACTTCTATTTTCCGTAGGAGTCAACGATGAGGCTGACCGGATTGCCCTTACCTCATTAATTTGTTCTGCCCGTGTTTGGCTAAAACAGTTCCGGCGCGATTTGGAACTGCTTCCAAAAGTTCACCCCCAAAATGTAATCAGGCGACAAAGACGGAATAACGTAAAAAAGAATGTCCTGAGTGATTCCCTTGTACGTCACTGGCAACGTCACTGTCCCTAGCACCTTCTGTCTTGTACCGTCTGCTGTTGAGACACTAAAATCTACTTTGACTAAATTAATACCTAGATTTAGAAAATATTTATAAGAATTCCCCCCTATACAAGATAGAGTAGCGCCACTGTCAAGTAACGCCCTGCAGGTTTTATTAATAATACAAATTTTGGCGTACGGTCGATTATCTCCTTCTATCTCAGAATTCTGTGGCAGTGGGCCCACTGCGTTAGAATCGGAGACAGAAAGAAACTGTCTAACCAGTTGGAGCCAACTCCGCCACTCACGCTTCCTTTGCGCATGGGAAGGTGCGTGTCTAGAGCGACTCCATCCTAGTTTTCCGCATCCTTGTTTTTAATATTTTTACTATTGTTTCCAAGAGACCCTACTTTGGAATTATAAGTGTCGGAAGCTTTCTTCCTACAGTCCGACATTTTGTGACCTAATTTCTTGCAATAGTTACAAATAATCCTATTGTTTAAAGGAGCTTGCGGTGCATGGCCCGTCTCTTTTTGTTTATTATTAGTAGAAGGTCCCTGTTGGTACTGTTTTGCGGGATTTGTATTATGATCAAAATTAGTTTGGTTGTTATTTGTCGATCGGTTATAATATCTATTATCATATAAAGGAGGATCTTGATTGTTCTTAAACTTATTATTATTAGAATATTTATTGTAATGTTGTCTATTGAATTTCGAATTATCATTTGGAAAGACCTTGCTCGCGTAAGAAGACGAAGGAGTAGGTTGCTTTACTGTATCGGATGTTGAGAATGATTCAAGAGTTTTTGTCGCATCATTCAACTCTTCGAAGGTATTTATTTCCCGAGATGCGAGTAAGGTGGTGTACATAGGTAACAAGACTCTCATTGCTAATTGGAGCAACTCACTATCCGAAAACGAGTCGAGCATATTGTTATGCGCCTTCATTCTAAGAATAAATTCAAAAGCCGATATTCCGGTCGATTGCTTCATATTGAACATATCTATTTTAAGTGCTATCTGCCTATTGCTCCCTTCGAATTGTCTGATCAAGAGTAATTTCAGGTCATCCCAGGTTAGTTCAGGGGTAAAAATGGACCTAAACCATAATAGAGCTAGGCCTTCTAAAATATCTGGAAAACACTTAACAATATCTTCATGTTTGACGTTCCTTGTCCTACATTTCTCATCGATTTGTTGAATAAATTCCCTAACACAAGTTGAACCGTTGAATTTTATATTCCAATTATTAATAGTGACTGTTGGAGCATGCGATTCGTTATACATGATCTTAGTATATTTAATGACCTTGGCACTGGAGTCACTGTCCTCATCTGTATTTGTATTGTCTTCAACTTGTTTTACGATTTGAGCTACTTTTAAGGATTTATTATGGTTTCTAGCCTGAAGACGCATTTCTTCTAACGTGTTAACCGGTATTAAGTTCCTTGTAGTTAATTCTATACTTAAATCATCCTTTGATTTCCCGTTGACGTTCTCTATTGGCCCAGACATGATGATTGTTATGCGCGGGGACGGAAAAAAAAATAAAAAAAATTCTTAAAAAATATATTTTTTTGACAACCCTGATATTGAAAAAAAAAAATTATAAATATTTTAAGTTGAATAAACTTTCAACTTTGTGGCAACCCTGATTTATCTTGAAAAAGAAAATTGTTCATTTTTTATTGACTTGAGACAACCTTGATTTCAATTTAAAAACAAAATTTTAGTGGCAACCCTGCCCTTATTTTTTTAATAATTACAAAGATAATTCACATCTGAGTATACAAATAATTTACTATTCAATGATATAACTTTTGGTAGTCAATTTTAAAAAGAAAAATAATATGTACCGATTTGTCCAAAGTATTTAGATTCCAAACCCGTTTTTAAAATGTAAGTAAGTAGACCGCATGCTACTTCGTCTATAAACAAATTTGACATTTGATTTTAAACAACCGACGATAAAATATTTGTGACAGCTGTCAGCTGTTATTAAAATGCATTTCGTGTCACGTAAGTATTTAGAAGTACGAAATGATAATGTATCATAAAAATGATCATTTAATACAAACAGTCATTTGTAATTACTTAATAATCAAGTTTACTTGCATGAATTGATTTCAACACGTCAGATAAAAACGTACAGTTTGACAAGCGGTTGAGGCAATGTTGTAGGTACTTATTTGAACCAGAAACAAATTGTTTGTTTTGATGATGTTCAAATTATAAAAATTTAAATTATTATTAACCTTGTGTAGGTATTTAAGCACATAATTATCATGTGTAAAATATTTGGTAAATATTTACCTACGACTACCGTTTTTAAAACACGCTTTTAAAAATAAACAATCATTTGATTCATCTTAATGACAATAAACAACAACGTTTTGCATTTATGACTTTGAAAAATATTGATATTTAATATTATTTTCGTAAATAATAATTTACGAGAAAATTTTCCGTACAACACACCATTTTGACACACCGAGTTCTCGCATACTTCGCGTTTGTTATTACGTAGTGTAGGGTACTGCCAACATAACAATTAAAAAACACAATCGGATAGTTTTTAAAATTTATATGGCAAAACGGTTTTTTATATCATAGACAATGAAAAACATTTTTTTAAAATGATGTGTTAATTTATTTATACATAAAAAATATTGTAAATAAAAAACCCATTATTTATTAAAATTAACGTATTAAGGGAAGGTTTTTTGGTAAAGGTTACGAATTCCGCTTCACGGTAAATATGGAATGTTTACTTTGAATTAATACTTGAATTTAGTTATATTATTAAATTATTACTAAAAGTTACTATAAATGTTGGGGAAACTTTAATAACGCCTGCTAGCGTCCCCTTTAGAGTTATATCCCAGTTTTCAAGTAGTTTGTGGGCTACGCTAGGTTTGTATATACTGGTTTGTGATTTAATTCTAATACCTATTTTCCATGTTATTTTCTGTAACAAATAATTGACCCTTTAATAACGCCTGCTCGCGTCCCCTTTAGAGTTATATCCCAGTTTTCAAATAGTTTGTGGGCTACGCTAGGTTTGTAAAGACTGGTTTGTGATTTAATTCTAATACCTATTTTCCATGTTATTTTCTGTAACAAAAAATTTACCCTTTAATAACGCCTGCTCGCGTCCCCTTTAGAGTTATATCCCAGTTTTCAAGTAGTTTATGGGCTACGCTAGGTTTGTATAGACTGGTTTGTGATTTAATTCTACCTAATCCAACTTAACCTAACCTAACCTATCCTATAATAATCCGACCTAAACTATCCTATAATAACCCAACCTAACCTAACCTATCCTAATCTAACATATATATTAATCCAACCTAACCTAACCTAACCTATCCTAATCTAACATATAATAATCCAACCTAACCTAACCTATCCTAATCTAACCTATAATAATCCAACCTAACCTAACCTAATCTAACATATAATAATCCAACCTAACCTAATCTAACCTGTAATAACCTATAATAACCCAACCTTACCTAAAATGAAAACGTTTTATTTAAAAAAATCGTAGTAAACCTTTAAATATTAAGAAACTAAATTCATCTGATGTTTGGTATCAAAGTCGATCGCCTAACAATTAACGGGTGCGTGTCTAGCGATCTCGAAAAATTGTCTATTATGCCGATTATGCCTTTCATGTTTCCTACACTGCCACTACACAAACAAACGCGAAGTATGCGAGAACTCGGTGTGTCAAAATGGTGTCTCGTACGGAATATTTTCTCAAACGGTAGTCGTAGGTAAATAATTACCAAATATTTGACATTTAAAACACAACACTTGAATTTTATCAAAGATAAACTTGGACGATATAATTATCATAGATAATTGGCTAGCAAAACAGTAATCGCTGTTGATTAGTTTCAAATAAATCAGTACCTAATACACTGTCTACGACCGTTATGTATTTTCTGAGCATTATTTATAATGTCAATAATAAATTGAGGTTATGGACATCACAACAGCAAAGTGATGGTGACACTTGCAGTATTATGAAGTTGATGGATGCTAGCACATGGAATTTTAACATAATATTTTGTAACAAGCAGATCTACCTGTGAATAAGGTATTAAGAGACCAAACCATTGGTGCGCCATCTGATACGTGGGTACTTACAAAATAATTTATATCCAACACAGTGAACAGCTTTGTTTCCGTAGGAAACTTTAGGACGCCAAACTTTGTCGGTGACAAAGTATGCCGAGCGCTGTGGTAGACACAAGAAACCCTCCTCAGGGATGGGCATAGGGTGCTTATTCACAAGCAGATCTGATGAAGTGTATCAATGAAAGCCAATTTCTTAAATAGGACCAATAACCTCTATTTCCATTATAAGTGTTTTTTTTACAGAAAAGATATTTATTAAAACTTACCCCCCATCACAGACCGTATACCGATACCCTATCTAACTAGCTATGCTGTGGATGGATGGAGACGCCTTCCTCCAAGGGTCCGCGACTGCTTCAGCGCGGGCCACCAGCCCGCCAGCTCCGTCTCTCGTTCAGTCCCCAGCCCAGGGACTATCAGTTCCTCTGCAATGGCCTCCGGTTACCATCCATCCAAGTACTCGCGTTAACTGCAAGGCGTGCGTGGTAAAGTGGGTAATAGGCGATCCCGTCCTCAAATATGAAACCCATCCGACAAATTGACAATTACTGCCTGCCCCCGACAGTTATTACGTACGAAGCGAGTGAGGATTGCCGCCCTTTTTCGTGGATTACTCTCGAACGGAATCTCGCACCCCGGTGTCCATTGACCGCGTTTCACTTTCCCGGGTTCAAATTTAAGTCGCGCATTAATCGTATTTACTCGCGATTTTGCACATGAACGCAATAATCCGCGTTTCAGGATCGGATGCCTGGATCAAATTATTCGAGCATTTTCTCCGCTCAACTTTTAAAATTCACAAGGGTTATCAACTTGGCACTTTGACATTCCCACAGAGTCCGAGCCCAACTGGGCCCTGTAGGTAAGTGCCGAAAATCCCGCAAGAATAATTCCTTTCCTCCTATGTTGCGCTCATATGTGGCTGTCAAAAAAAACCCATAGACAATAATCGAAGTGATAATCAGTACCTGATTACAATTGTTGTGTTCAAATTAAATATTTTCATAACACTTGTTATGTGGCGATAATAAAAATAACGTAGGGATTTGGACTGAAATTGTGACTTTGTTTTTTATTGACTATTCACTATTATAAATATCAGAATGAGTGTGCCATCTGTTCGAGTGCTAAAAAAAGTAAGACTTACCATTATCACATTGAGTGGGAAGAGGATTTTTTTTTTGTTATGGTCGAGGACAAATGTGTGTTCTAATTTGCAACTCAAGTGTAGCGTTACCGAAAAGAGCAAATGTTGAAAGGCATTTTAAAACTACACATTCCAAATACGCCACCTATTTTCCATTTGGCAGTGAAAACCGAAAGATAAAAGTACGCGAATTAAAAAGCAAGTTAAGTACACAACAATCTTTTTTTACGAAACCAGACTCGAAATCAAAAGCTGCAACACTGGCATCATTCACTGTTACAGAAATATTGATAAGACGTAAGAAACCTTTTGAAGATGGAGAAATGATTAAGGAAGCCATGCAGAGAGCTGGAAAAGCGTTTTTTAAAGACTTCAAAAATTAGAAAGAAATTATTTCAGCAATAAATGACATTTCACTGTCACGAAACACAGTAATGCGACGCAGTGAAGCCTTAAGTGAAAATTTGGAACGATTACTTAATGAAGACTTGTAGAAATGTAGTTTATTGTCACTACTGTTTGATGAATCCACCGACGTAACCGACATTGCTGAATTGTTCGTTTTAGTGCGTCTAGTTTTTGAAGACATGACGGTAAAAGAAGAGTTACTAACGATGATTCCATGGAAAGGGTAAACCAGAGGTGAAGATATCTACAGATCTTTTAAGTGTTTTGTTGAAAAAACTGAATTTCCGATTCACAAACTAGTTGCTATCACGACAGATGAAGCACCCGCTATGGTGGGACAAAGAGTTGGTTTTATTTCGTTGTGCAAAAATTATTTATTTATTTATTGATTTATTGTGAAAAACAGTATAATCCATTTACATTTCACAAATAACAGTTTATAAATTACAGTTTATAAGAAGTAAGTACATACATTTATTTGCATGGGTAAGTACATCAATACTATCTGATTAACCAGATTTGTTAAATAGTATGCTTATTGCCGTCTTAAATTCTCTTTAGTTCAAATTGAAAATGTCAATCACAGAAGAAATGTGATTTAACAAAGTAGTTATTCTCCCCAAAGGCATGATCATTGGTAGGTTGGTCCTGCCCCTTGGAAAAATAAATAATCTGTGCTGTCTAGCTCTGATGAAATTATCAGGGACATAAAAAGAAATTCGTTCCAGAATATCTGGATTGCAAATGTGCCCATTTAGCAGCTTGTGCGCCACTAACACCATTGCAATATTTCTCCTAACGTCTAGACGTTCTATCCCCAGCATTCCGGCAAGAAAATCAGAGGGATACAATAAAGGGTAATATCCGAACTCTCGCATGTAGAGGTATCGCATAAACTTAAACTTATTATGACAACATTCCAAGTTTCAACAACTAACACTGCTTCATACACAAGCAAGTTTTGTGCTCTAAAATTCTCGAATCGGATAATATTATGAAAGTTGCCTTTAAAATAGTTAATTCTATTCGAGCCAGAAGTTTGCAAAGGCGACTATTTCGAGCTCTTCTTGAAGAGACTGAATCCGAACACAAAGATCTTTTGCTACATACAGATGTCAGGCGGCTTAGCCGTGGTGCCTTTTTGAAGAGATTTCGAAAATTACTGCCAGAAATCAAAACATTTATATATTCGAAAGGAGAAAATATACCCGAGCTTGAAGATGAAAAATGGCTTATGAAGCTGGCCTTCGTTTGTGACATAACAGAAAAACTCAACGAGCTAAACCTGAATCTTCAAGGGAAAGACAGAACCGTCATTGACATGATAACTTTGATTAAAACTTTTAAAAATCTAATTCAATTGCATGCATCTCAATTAAAACGAAGCGAACTAAAAAAATATAAAAACATGTATATCGGACGTACAGAGCCAAAGTCATTATGAGATAACAAGATCTCAAGTTTTTACGATGTCCTTAATATCTTTGATAAAACCATTGAGATATCTGCGTCAAAATAAATATGATACTATAATATTATTCCACATCCTTAATGTGCGACTGCTATAGTTAATAGGATTTTCGGCGCCACCATACATTTAAAAACTAATGTTTTGTTTTGTTCAACACAGTGAAGAGATAAGGGTGATCGCTAATTACTCTCATTGAACATGTGTGAGATTTAATGTATAATTTTGTCCAATAAATAGAGAAGTAACTGGTACAAACAGTCACTTCTCATCCGAGAGTACTCGGGAAAGTAATACTTGTTTAATTTAATGTTTTCCTACTGCCCCTGCAAAAACTCTCAGATCAAGGTGTCAATGTGTGCCGGTGCCCTATTGAATTTGCAGTATTTGTGCGGGCTTCACTATCTTGGTCCCGTACAAATTGGTCCTTCGTGCCGGTTCTACGCATTACGCCTTTAATCGTGCTTCAGTAAAGATGCCTTCGCTTCGCAGTGGCCGTAAAATCTCTACGTCATCCGGGGCGTCGCGATCAGCAACCAGCGTTCCCGCAGACCTAGACAAACGTATGTCTCGCCGAGCCCCGGACCCTACCTCCAACTCTCCGACTGATGTTCCCATTAGCCAAGATGCACCCCAGCAAGCTGATCAAGCTATGCTTGCCTCGGACTCCATTGAACAATCAACCACAGCTTGGGGTCCCATCCTGACCCACAGTTCCCCGGCCCCCCAGGAGTCCGACGGAGAGGATGATGACCAACGGTCAGAGTCAACTGAGGATGCAATACAAATGTTGCGCCGTGAGTTGCGTGCTCGAGAGAAGCAGCACGTTAAGCACACCGCCAAACTACTTGCAGCCCTGGCAGCAGCAACAAAGACATCCGCCGCACTGCAAGCAAGCTACCAACCTGCCGATTCCAGGTTCACAACTACCCAAGCCCCCGTGGCACCTGAATTAAGGCCCGCCTTAAATGCTGACCAACCTCAACCTCTTTACGGATCAACCCAACTGTTCGAACAGACTTGGTCACAATTGACGGACTACATTGCAGCACCCGAGGCCGTCTTGAATGCGCGCCCTGTGTACACCACACACGCAGCACCCGGACAAGCCTCGAATGCATGCCCGGTGCAAACAGCGCTTGGAGCATGGCCCGCCTCGAATGCCGGCTACGCTATTACAGCACCCGGGCAAGCCTCGAAAGCATGCCCGGTGCAAACAGCGCCTGGAGTGTGGCCCGCCTCGAAAGCCGGCTACACTATCACAGCACCCGGGCAAGCCTCGAATGCATGCCCGGTGCAAACAGCGCCTGGAGCGTGGCCCGCCTCGAATGCCGGCTACGCTATCACAGCACCCGGGCAAGCCTCGAATGCATGCCCGGTGCAAACAGCGCCTGGAGCGTGGCCCGCCTCGAATGCCGGCTACGCTATCACAGCACCCGGGCAAGCCTCGAATGCATGCCCGGTGCAATCAGCGCCTGGAGCGTGGCCCGCCTCGAATGCCGGCTACGCTATCGCAGCACTCGGGCAAGCCTCGAATGCATGCCCGGTGCAAACAGCGCCTGGAGTGTGGCCCGCCTCGAAAGCCGGTTACACTATCACAGCACCCGGGCAAGCCTTGAATGCATGCCCGGTGCGTACACTGCCGGGAAAACGGCCCGCCTCGAATGCTGGCCACGCTATCATAACACCCGGACCCGCCTCGAATGCACGCTCAGTGCACATACTGTCGGAAACTACGGGACACACGGCACCCGTGGCAAGCATTCCCATAGCCGATTATACTCTACCACAGTACCCCGAGCGACAGCCCCAAGCAGCAGTACCTGGAGAAGTGGAATTTACGCATAACAGACCGCAGCAATTCCCTACAAGTCGGGATTTTTTCACCATTGTTTCCGCCACTGCCTACAGCCGATGAGACAGCACAGCACACTCACGAGTGGGTGCAAAAAGGCGCTGATCAGCTGGCCCAGATCACCTCAGCAATAGCAGAGGGTTTTCGCACGTTCCGTGCCCAAGAAAGCCCTCGCACGATAGAGGACGATACACGGATGGCCGCCTTAATCGCAAGGCAGACCACGGCCAAGGATCTTCCCCTCTTCCTGGGTGACCCGCTCGAGTGGCCCACATGGAAAGCCCAGTACACCCAATCCACAACCACTTGCAGAATGACTTCATCCGAAAACCTCATCCGGCTGCAGCGTGCACTAAAAGGGAAGGCTCGGGATGCAGTCGGCCCTCTTCTCATGGATCCCGCTCAAGTTCCAGAGATCCTCTCTGTCCTCGAGCAGCGATACGGTGGCGCCAGCGCAATAGCCACGCTGATGTTGGAAAAGGTGAAAAAGCTGCCGTATCTCACAATAGACGCAACCCTCGAGGACCTGGCAGACTTCTCCGGAACCGTCCAGAACTTGGAGGCATCACTTAGGATCCTTAGGACTGACGGATACCTGACCAATCCCACCCTACTGAATGACATCACAACAAAGATGCCGATTACGCTACGGATGACCTGGCTGTATGAGACACGTGGTCTTACGAGTCTAGCTACAATAACTCAGCTGGCAGCATTTCTGAAAAGTATGGCTAACGCTATACCCAACAGCGGGATGATCGACCCAGTGCGACCTCGACCGCGACGGACCGAGCAGGTGCATGTAGTAAACGGTGAAGAAGTTAAACCAGACTCTAGACCCGCTGAATTTGTTACATCGCGAAAGAGGAGTGAGCCTCGCGAAAATAAAATGAACAATACGCGTAAACGCAAACTGTCTAGTGAAAGTTGCGGCCAGTGCGGTGGCAACCACAAAACTCGCGAGTGCACCGAGTTCGCGGAGAAAAGTCTCGCTCTCCGGTGGACAATGGTGCGACAGAAGAACCTGTGTCGTAAGTGTCTGGATCGACACCACTCGCGGGACTGTAAAACCAAGGCATGGTGCGGCATAGGAGGGTGCAGATCACCACATCACCGTTTGCTTCACGACCCACAGTTCGTACCGGAAGGTGCCGTCGGTGAGGTTAACTTGTGACGCCAGACGACGGATCGGAGCGTGCTATTAAAAATTGTGCAGGTTATGTTGGGCGTCCCCCAAGGAAGCAAAGTTTTGGTGTTCGCGCTCCTCGACGAAGGCTCAACTGTGACACTTGTCGACGCTGACATCGCGACACGGATCGGGGTGAGCGGCCCAGTCCGCGGCATACGGATCCATGGCGCCAAAGGGATGTGCACCTCTGACACACTCTCCCGCCGAGTGAAGCTGACCATAAGAGGATGTGATAGCAGTGACACCTACTACATCATCGCCAACACGATCTCCGACCTCAACCTGCCAGAACAACAGGCCCAGGGAAACCTTGTCACCCCAAAACTTTTGATAGGGCAAGACAATGCTCATCTGATCGTTTCACGGGAAGTTCGCGAAGACCATGACACTACGCGAATAGTGTCACGAACCGCACTGGGGTGGATCGCCCATGGGGGTGTCGGGCCTGGCAGTGACAATAAATCCACGACGCTGGCACTACAAATTGAATCAGCCGCAGATATCCGCCTAAGAGAATTGGTAAAATGCAACTTTGCTGTCGACTCTCTTGGCGTAACTGCCGCGGTGAGAACCCAGGCAAGCGAACAAAGGGCCATCGCACTAATGAACACGACTACCCGGCCTCTTCGCACTGGGAGGTAGGAAACTGGCCTCCTGTGGCGTAATCCGGAAGCCACATTGCCTGACAACCGGCAGTGCGCGCTGAAACGACTTCATTCCCTTGAGAAGAAGCTGGCAGCAGATCAGAATCTGGCAGCAGCCTACAGCGACAAGATGAGCCAGCTGGTCAACATAGGCTACGCCAGGAAGCTGTCCAAACTGGAAGCGTCAACAACCGCACCCAGAAAATGGTACCTGCCCCACTTTGCGGTGACAAACCCCAATAAGCCAGGGAAGATCAGGATAGTGTTCGACGCCGCCAGTCGTTGCCGAGGGACCTCCCTTAATGAACAGCTGCTTACCGGCCCTGACCTGCTATCTTCCCTCTTAGGGAATATTCTGCGCTTTCGAGAGGGAAACATCGCCATTGCCGCAGATATCAAGGAAATGTTTCTGCCGATCAAGATAAGGCGAGAAGATCAGCTGTCCCAACTCTACCTCTGGAGATTACCGAACCAACACGAACCTGATACTTACCAGATGTCATCTATGATGTTCGGAGCCACTTGTTCACCGAGCAGCGCCCAGTTCGTCCGGAACAAGGTAGCCGGGGAATACGAACATGAGAACCCGACTGCCGCAGCAGCCATTCGTTCTAAATTCTACATGGATGACTACCTAGATGCGGTAGACAGTTGTCAGGAGGCTGCCTCACTCGTCCACGGTGTGAGCACCCTCCTCGCGAAAGGAGGATTCCACCTAACGAGCTGGGCATCTAACAGTCCAGCTGCCATAGCCGGTGTTCCCACAGAAGACCGGGCCAGTTCCACAGTGCGGATCAGCGGTGGAGGTACGGAGACAGAACGAGTGCTCGGACTAGTTTGGGACCCATCCACTGATAACTTCCTGTACTCATTCCAAGAGACGATCACCCCAGAAGTGGCCACGCGACCCACGAAAAGGCAGCTGCTCTCAATAGTAATGAAAATCTTCGACCCAGTAGGCTTCATTTCCTGCCTTACAATCCGGTCGAAGATACTGCTGCAGGCCGTGTGGCACTCGAGTATAGGCTGGGACAACCCCATTACCCCTGAACATACACAGAGGTGGACCGAATGGCTGAGCCTGTTGAATACACACAGCATTTCAGTTCCGAGACGCTGCCTCCATCTCAAGCAGAGCAGCGTGACCCTACATCTCTTCTGCGATGCGTCAGAACAAGCCTGCTGCGCTGTCGCCTATTACACCGAAGAAGTAAATGGAGCCCTACAGGCGACATTTCTGGCCAGTAAATGCAAAGTGGCGCCACTGAAGCCCCTCTCCATTCCCCGCCTTGAGTTACAAGCCGGACTCATCGCGGCAAGACTAGCCCAGACCATCCACAAGGAAAGCCAGGCCCGTATATCCCAAACGTACTTCTGGACAGACTCTGCAACCGTATTGTGCTGGTTACGAACTGACCCACGTACGTACTCTGCCTTCGTGGCAAACAGACTGGGCGAAATAGATGAGTTAACCAACATACTCGACTGGAGATGGGTGCCAACCAAGCTCAATCCCGCTGACATCGGTACAAGGGACTCAGATGTGCCCGACCTATCACCCAAAGGAAGGTGGTTTACCGGCCCGGCCTTTATCATTTTACCTGAGAGTGCGTGGCCAAAAGAGCGTGCACCTGTCAAAAGGCCCGACGACCACACACTAGAGGTCAAGCCTCACTACGTCGGCCTTCTATCAACTGCAAGGGAAGCATTACCATCCATCGAGCGATTCTCCTCATGGCAACGGCTGATCCGTGCAACAGCGTGGGTTCTCCGCTTTGTGAAATAATGTCGGATGAAAGTTAACGAATCTGTAGGGGGCCCACTGCGAGCGGAGGAGATCAAGGAGGCGGAAGACAGATGGATAAAAAGGTCTCAGGAGGACGCCTTCAATACTGACATGACCACCCTCAAGCAAGGCCAAATGCTGCCGACTGGTAGTCGTCTGAACCCATTAAACCCCTTCTTCGGACAAGACGGCGCCCTGCGGATGAGTACCCGGCTGCGAGCTCTAGCGAAAACGAAGTATGTAGCACGGACTCCCGTCATCCTGGATGGAGACCACCCGTACACTCAGCTCCTGATTCGCCACTACCACCAGAAGGCGGACCATCCCAGCACGGAGAAGACGGTCGCAGAGGTGCGGGGCGATTTCTTTGTACTGCGTCTGCGCACTACAAGCAGGAAGATAGCACACGCCTGCCCCACCTGCCGCATAAGGAGAAGCAAACCCTCTCCACCACTAATGGGGGCGCTACCACCACCTCGACTGATGCAACACATCCGCCCATTTACACATTGCGGGCTCGACTACTTCGGGCCTATGGAGATCACGGTTGGCAGACATCGGGAAAAACGATATGGAGCCATCTTCACTTGTCTCTCGATCCGCGCCATTCACTTAGAACTGGCCGCCTCACTGACCGCAGACTCAGCCATCATGGCCATACAGCGGATGACTGCGCGAAGGGGACAACCCGCAGCCATTTACTCCGACAACGGAACAAATTTTCATGGAGCCGATGCAGAGATGAGAGACGCTCTGGTATCATTGAGCCACGATGCCAGAATGCTTGATGCCATAGCCACCCAGGGCATTGAGTGGCATTTCATACCTCCAATGACGCCCCACATGGGGGGAGCTTGGGAGAGGCTTATACGGTCAGTAAAAAGAGCCCTGAGCACCACGCTTAAGGAACGGGCACCTAGAGAAGAAACCTTACTCACGGCCCTGGCAGAGGCTGAATTCACAGTGAACAACAGACCATTCACTCACATATCAGTTGACCCACGCGACGAAGAGCCTTTGACCCCCAACCACTTTCTTCTAGGGTCGGCTGGAAAGCGTTCCCTCTTGTCCATGTTTGGCAAAAAGGAAGAGGAAATATGCCTTCGCCGCCAGTGGCGTATCGGCCAGCAACTTGCAGACATATTCTGGAGGCGGTGGCTTCTAGAATACCTTCCCACCATGGCAGCTCGGCAAAAATGGCACAACCCGGTCACACCCATTAAGAAGGATGACCTGGTGGTCATTATGGACTCCACGCTGCCACGGAACAGCTGGCCGCGTGGCCGCGTCCTTGAGGCCGTGCCCGCCGCCGACGGACAAGTCAGGACAGCCCGTATCCAGACAAGTTCCGGAATATATGTTAGACCGGCCATTAAAATCGCCGTCATACTACCTGCTTCAACAACACCAGCCGATCCAATCACCAGCACGACAACACCTGCCTAGCCGAAACCCCTTGCGATGACATCAACTGCAAACACGAGACGCTGGGATGAAACAGAACACGCCCGACGGAGTAGCTGGGCGCAGCAGAGACTGCACCGTGGGGAGTATATCGGACGTACAGAGCCAAAGTCATTATGAGATAACAAGATCTCAAGTTTTTACGATGTCCTTAATATCTTTGATAAAACCATTGAGATATCTGCGTCAAAATAAATATGATACTATAATATTATTCCACATCCTTAATGTGCGACTGCTATAGTTAATAGGATTTTCGGCGCCACCATACATTTAAAAACTAATGTTTTGTTTTGTTCAACACAGTGAAGAGATAAGGGTGATCGCTAATTACTCTCATTGAACATGTGTGAGATTTAATGTATAATTTTGTCCAATAAATAGAGAAGTAACTGGTACAAACAGTCACTTCTCATCCTCTCCAATTCAAATCGAGATTTTAAAACTTTCGCTGAACAGTTGGAAAATTTGCACCTGGAGTATTTGCACCTGGAAATAAGGTTTGCGGATTTTGCCGCTCTCGAAGAAGTACTAAGTTTCATGGTATTCCCATTTAATTAAAATATTTATATTGACAGCTTAACCGTTAAAATCGATAACTTAACCGATACTGAATCTGTTGTGGTCGAAGAAGAAATAATTAAAATGAGAAGCGACATATTTTTGAAAGCTAGGGCATCTGGTAGTACAGATTTTTGGAAACTGATTTGCAAAGAAAAGTTTCCATGCCTAAGAAAGGTAGCTTTATATTTGACGTCGTTTTTCGGTTCTACGTATCTTTGCGAATCAACATTTTCAACGATGAATGTAATAAAATCCAAACATCGTTCCCGCATAACAGATGCCCACTTAACTTCGTGTTTGCGGATCGCAGTTACTTCGTACACTCCCCAATATGATAAGCTTGTGGAGAATATGCAGTGTTAAACATCCACCCTAAAACGTACACCCTAAAGCTGAATGAATTTTTTTTAAATGTTACATTGCGTTAATAAATTCTTACAAATTTATCACAAAATAGTTTTATTTTTTCACTTTTAAACTCTTAAACCTTGCAGTCGACCGCAAGAAATAATTTTTAACGCAAGTAGACCGAACAGGTCAAAAGTTTGGCCACCCCTGCTCTAGACCTTACACTGAAGGCAGAAAATGTGGCTATATGACATCGCCTTCACAGCCCGAGTCAAAACCCTTAAAGTAGCAGAAGAGACCCTTATTCTGATCCAAAGGCTGTGGAAGAATATTTCCTCAATTAGCGACTAAAGCCAAATAGGTCGAAAACAGTTGCAACAGTTTTCCATCTTAGCAATTCACAGGTGACTACCAAACTATGTGATCAGTTTGATGAAAAAAATATTTATCATGACCCCCATCCCTGCTGTCTGGGAGTTACTTTGAGGAGGAGCCTGTCTATTACCACTACCGGCAACGGATGGAAATAGTGGGTGAAAAAACAGGAAACGGCTCAACTTAGTCAATAAACTAGCCGGAACTAGCAGGGCATGCGATGCCAACACGCTAAGAACGGCATCCACTACCCTGGTTTTCTAAACAGCTGAATACTGTGCTCCAGTATGGGCTAGAAGCGCCCACACTTCCATAGTCGATTTTTAACTTAATACCACAATGCGAACCATCAGCGGGACTTTAGAATCTACTCCTATCCCTTGGCTCCACGTACTTGCACATATAATCCTGCCAAATATCAGGCGAGAGATTGAACACACAGAAAATACAATAAGGTGCTGCAAAAAGCGCAAAACCTTGTGCACGTTGTATCGTCTCTCACCCTGCACTCCGCATGCTGCTTGAAGTCCCGATAACCCTTCTGGATGGAAGGAGAGAGGCTCCTCCGATTACCTCTCGCTACAGAAGACACGATGCATAGGTAGGGCCTTAAAGAATTGGCGATGCGTGAATGAGGTGCGGTGCAGACAACCGAACATGTGGACCCCTGAGGCTTTAGATTGGCTCTCAGCCCTAGATTGGCTTGTAAACCTGGATGTCCCCCTCTGAGCCCCCACCATACGAAAGGAGAAAAAGTTCACACACAACACTCAGCCAACATAAGCACTAGCCCCATAAGTACATAATATAATTTTTTACCTGTGAACACATTCTCAATGGTATCGGTGAGCTCCCCCGTAGCTGCGTTGAATATTTCCAACCAGTTGTGTGTTGCTATGACGACCGTGTCGGCTTTGGGGGAGAGTGCGATGATGGAGGGGGAACTAGCCTGCGTGTAGGAGCCGGTCCGCAGCAGTTGGATTATCTCTCCGCGGGCATAGTTTACTGCAAATGACACGTTGATTAGAGGTTGGTTAGAACTTAACTTACACTGACAACCACCATGGATTAGTACAAGAAGAAGTTAGTTAAGAAGATGCTTACCATTTGTGTCAAACAACTTCCATGTTCCATCTTTAGAGACCGTAGCTATGTGCGATGTGCCGGCCCCAAATGCAAAGTCGTACACACCAGAGCTGTGGCCGCTCAGCTCGAAAGCGCGCGAGATCTGCTTGAACTGGCCGGCCTTATCGTAGAACACTTCCCAAATCTTCACGTCTCCCACAAATCCAGAGGCCACCACGAAACGAGCGCAGGGAGATATCTTTGCTTTCATGGTGGTCATGAGGTACGTGTCCACCCTCGCAAGCTGTTCTCCTTTCAAAGACCACAGCAGTAGGTCGTTCTTTGCGGAGCAGGACATCATGAAGCGACCGTTGCAAGCCATTCCAAATCCCACAGTATCTTCTATATGTACCTGGAAAAATACAATTGTTTGCTTCATATCAAATTGTTACCATCCAGTATTTTGATATTAAATCCTATATTTGAATACAGGGCAGCGATTGTCAGATAGTGACTTCAGGCTTCAAATAGTGCTTTCCGGACTATACCAAAAATTAACATATTTTTTTACTAAATTAAACAACTTTCTTTTAAACCAATAAATTCATTTCGATCTGTTTCGGGAAAGTAAAATATAATATAGCATAATCAATGAAGTAAATTTACATACTTATATATTTTTGTGATAATTCAACTCAAGTGCCCTTCCGTTCAACCGGAAAATTGCTCGGTTCTCGTCGGCCCTGTCCCTTCCCACTCCATCACATATTAATAATTATTACTAATTCATTTTTCGTTTGTTAGTATGCGGTTAGTTTACTGCCACCCCAGGAACCATTTAATGGATAATCGACACCCCTGCCATTAATCACCTTGTGGCGTTGAGAGAATAATCCAGACTGTCTCATTAATAGTAAACAGCTTGACCTACCTTAGTACTTGCAAGTTACTACGGAGAACTAATCGTAAACAACGCGACCTACCTACGACAATATGTTGCGAGTTGGTCTGGCACATCATGCCAACTCGCTAGAAGGTTCTAGCCTATCGCCTATGCGTAATAGCAGCGCCGCCGAAAGTTCCAGTGGGACCCAGTCTGAGCGGTGTCTCCTTTTTACTTGCGATTTCGCCTACCCACTGTCGCCGTCGGCTGTACTGTATAAATAAGCCCGACGCAGCGAGCAGTCAGTCAGTCATTAGTCAGCCGTCAACAATTTGCAAGTCTCGCGGGTGATAATCCGAACACCGCTCCTCTTCCTACGCGTTTGGACAATATTCCCGGCTCCGCCCGGCTCAATCATGGACTCCATCGGGACATCATCATAGCGCCTTGGCCACCGTTCCTGGCCAGCGCTACATCGGATCTCAGCGCCCTGGTTCCAGCGCATCTGACCAGCGCAACATCCATGCATCATGACCACCACGGGGACACGCAGCATCCTCACTGGTCTACGCACCTCCCGTTCACCCCCAACAGGTCCACCGTATCTTCGGCCTTCCCGTCAGCACTGGAGTACCTGAAGACCCACGTTCTTCGCCAGTGCCTGACCGTCATCGAGTCCGGTCACCAGCGTCCAGCGTCGACTCACTGACCCGCGCTTGACCAGCACATCACCGCCTGCATCCGGAGAATACAACATCTTTCCTACGTCAACTCTCATCACGGCTACCTGACTCATCAAACAAACAATGGTAAAAAATATTCGCTACGTTTGGTGACTTAGCAGGGTTCATGGGGTGAGCTTTGTCTAGGTCTTGGCGGCGGATGCGTTTGCCCACCTAGTGCGTGGCGGGCCGGATCGGGAGAGTTATGATTGTGGAGGGAGACCTTTTGAATCCTCCAGAGGGACTCCATGGACTCATCGCCTTGCACCGCAGTGGGAAGGATGGATTCATTCTGTCACTCCTGGACACACTGCTCCCCAGATTCTTACCCACCCGTCATACCTTTTTCCTCCCCAGAACTTCCTCTCTTTCCTTTCCCTAAAAAAGCCCTCCACACAGATGACATAGGTGACTATAGACTCCTGTGTGGAGCTAATGTAAAACAAATAGTATTGTAAAACACATTAATTTTATCACTAATAAACTAAAACGAGTCTTGCACCTAATAAAATCCATCAAAAACATTTTTCCACTAACAATACTCAGATCAATATATTTTGCACTGTGTCAATCCATTGCCACTTATGGAATATTAGCTTGGGGAAGCGCTACAAACACAACAATTGACCCAATTCAAAAAGTTCAAAAGGCAATAATAAAACTCATACTGCAAGTACCATTCTACACAGACTCAAACAAAATCTTCAAAACTCTAGACGTCATGTCAATAAGACAACTTTACGCCAAAACTGCTCTCCTACACCTCATCCATAATAATCTTCATATTACAAATCAACCAAAAGCCATAATAAAAACCAGGTCATCAACAAATAAAACACTGAACATTCCGATAACACACACCACACACGGACAAAGACACTTTCAATACTACGCAACCAAACTTTTTAACAGTATGCCCATTACTTTGAAACAACTAATGACTACAAATACATCTACAAACTTTCTCAAAAAACATATCGTAGCCTGGATAAAAAATCAAGATATTAACTTTATTCAAAAGCTTATAATTCCAAACCAAACATAACCAAAATATGATAAGTAAAATTAAATATTATACATGTTCTTCAAGAATTATCCAAAAATACATACACGCACATATAAATGTGTTTTTTCATGTTTCAATATGTCTGTGAAAAAAAAAAAAAAAACTTTCTACTACAACACATAAATACCTGTCACACTTAATCACAAACACGTAAACACCTCAGCACAGGTTCTCCTAGTGAGGTGTTCACGTAACATACAATATCACCCACACACAGTTTTACATATATCAACCTATGTTCTTTATTTTTTATACCTTTTTTCTGTACTTTTTCTCTGTAATAAAATATAAACCACTGTAATCATTTGTAAAATGTGTATTCAAGAATAGACATAAATAAAATAAATAAATAAAAACAACCTGACCAAGGAAGGGTTGTTGCTGTTTATTTAGTCTAATCATTACCACTGTAAATCACATCGCAGCTTTTTTTATTTTATTCATTTATTTAGTACAGGGCATACATATAATAAATTTGTAAAATATTTAGTAACTAAAATATTTCAACTAGGAGTAATTCTCGTTTCAGAACAGTCAAATGCTAACGGCTAAATGTTGTAATCTTCTTCTTTTGTCTTCTATATTATAATAAAAGGCAATGTCCGTATGTGTGTGCCCTAAAGACTCAAAAACTTAAGTTTGTTCTAATAAGTGCCAGGACTTATTTAGAGAGTGGTTTGAATGGTAGAGTAAGTCAGGGACACCCGAGGAAGACTTAACACATTATACAGTGTATTACACGAGTACGGTATAAAGATACTGTATAATGATGGATGTACCTTTTCAAAGGTGAGCGCCTTGGAGGTGGTGCAGGGCAGGCCGTGAGCCTTCTTGTCTATCTTGTAGACCTCGATGCAGTTGTCGCTACCCCTGTGGATGATGTAGGCCTTGCCGTCGGGGCTCCAGGCCACGTGCGTTGCGTGGTCGTACTCCACGTTCACTCGCACTGACTTGCGCGCCTTGGCCTGCGGATCCTTCAGATCCCAGAAGAATATGCTACGATCTGAAACAATAAAAAATAATCCTTGTTAAATCGAGTGTTTTAACCAACCCTAGAATAATATGCATATTGTACTAGCGTTTGTCCGTTGCACCCAAACGAAGTTGATTAATTTTAATTAATATTAATACATGAATTTATTTTTGGGGTATTATGTCGTGTTGCGCTACCTCCTTCTTTAGGCAATGTTTCGGACAGCATTACAGTGTCCATTGATGTCCATCAAAAGGGCAGATGTGATGGACCCTGTAATGCTGTCGGAAACGTTCCATTGTGAATAACACAATTTCACAAATACAACAATACCACTATTTCTGTTTATCGCACAAGATGTTTCAAAGTACTTATAATGCGAACAAAATTTATTATACTCACTGACAAATGCTTCGGTTAACACGATAACGTCTGGTGTATGATTTAGCAAATTAATTAATTGTAGAAATTCATTAAAGTTTTTTTTCATTGATCTGATATTTAACTGTAGCAAATTTGTTCATAACGTGGCGAGCAATTTGCGCTCCCATGTAAAAATGTCTATTAATTCAAAAGCAGATTTTACTTTTAAGAAGTAAATGGTGATATTATAATGCGAGATGCCTATATACTGCCAGATTAATTTATTGACGAATCACAGTTAGCTTTCCCCTCTGCGTTCCCCAACAGTTGGTTTAACCCCTCGCCTTTAGGTTCTCGTCTATTAATATTCATATGTCTGTGTGCTATATACATATTTGGTTTATGAAAGAACAAAAAAGAAAGAATAAAATAATTAATTGGATAATAAAATTAACTGCCGTTTGTTCAGCATACTTATGAAAATAAAAGTTAAGCACAATACTAAATAATTATAATACTTTGATGATTTATATAGCGCTGTTTGTGTGCAAAATCACCCCAAGAGCGCTGTACAAATATATAATACATTTCTACAATTATCTATCTTATTACTAACTAAAGAATTAAAACTTGCAATAGATTAAAACATGAGGGTAACTGTTTTTGTTTTGGCTATTTTTAGTTTGTTTTTGGTTTTTGTTTGGTTTTATTTTTGGAAAAGTAAGAGATTACTCTCCTTTTTTTCTAATTGATGTAGCGAAGAAGTGGTTAATTTACGAAGAACACTTGTGTTTTCCTTTTTCCAAGTATCAGGTACGAAGTTCTATGGTTTTGACCCTAAGAATGTAACATGTTTCGTATTAGCCGTGGCCAGCGATCCCGAATAATAACCAAAATCGATTTCCTCGTGTAGGTACAATCGCCAGACCTCGTTTCGGCTCTTTCAGCTCGGTATGCATATTATCTTCAAAAACAACATTTATTTTTTAGGAACTTACAAACGTATTCAAGAGATATGTGTTATAAATCGGTAGGAATTCGGAATGCAAGGGCTTAACGCGCCGTTATTATTTTGTTTATATTTCAATCTATGACCGCAAATATCGCGGGCAGTTTTTATTCGTGACTTTTTAGTATGGCCATGGCCGAGCAGACGGACTGCGGTACGCATATTCCCATTCGAATTGCTGGGCATTAAACACCTAAGTCGGAAGAACATATATAACCTTTATTTGGTGTATCCAGTTGCTTTACTTTCCAGCTCCCTACCCAAATTTTTCAACCTGATACTCTCCAACACTCTCCTTAAACATCCTAAACTTAACGAACAAAAAAATGAATTTACAATAAAAAAAACTTAAACTAGGCAAAATTTTCGCGGAAAACTCAATTCTTCGAGATAACGAAGGGACTCCCCCTTCCATCCCGCACTGCGGTTTCCAAATGAAGAAACCAAAGATCCGGAACAGGGAGGTTCTCCGGGCCTTGAATTGAATGAGGTGGGAGAGGTGTTCTGCAGAAGTAACTCCAAGTTGCCAGATCTTTGGGAAAAGGCGATCGTCCACCCTAAGAAAGGGGACCGCTCCGATTCTTCCAATTACCGCCCCATAGCCATCACGTCCACAATCTCAAGGGTATTGGAAAGGGTGGTTAACAACAAAGTAACCCCCGATAAATAACGATAGAAACTCTAAATCCAGTTCCAAAACAAGGGGACGCGGAGTACTAATTGCAATAAAGAAGAAATTGATGTCAAGAAAACTCAAAACAAAAAATAATACACTCGAACAACTATTTGTACAAATTGATACCACTGTAGAAAAGATAATAATTGTGACTTTATACACATCTGATGCCGGAAACTATCGAAGCCACAGCGAAGACGTTGAAAATCTACTCTACAAATACCCTAACTCTAAAATTATTATTCTCGGGGATTACAACTTCCCTAACCTAAAATGGAAAACAAGTGATAGTGGTTTCATTGTTAATGAAAGGCAAAATGATCGTGCACGTGAGATTTTAGATATGACAATTTTTTAATATCTTTTACAACATAACTTTATATACAACACAAATGATCGCTTACTAGATCTAGCAATATCAAATTATCCTAAATTGTTCATTAAGAAATGTAATGATCCTCTGTTACCTCTTGATAACCATCACCCCCTCTTTATATTAAGTTAAATATATGTGGCGTCAAGCCGAAACCCGTCGAAAAAAACTCTCAACTACAAAAAGGCAGATTTTGAATCTATAAATCTCATCTTTCGCATGTTGACTGGTCTTTTTTGTCTGACGTTAATACTGACGATTCCTTAGAAAACCTATATTCAATATTCTCCACCACTATCAAATCATATGTACCACTATTTACTCCTAAGAAACATACATATCCAACTTACTTCTCATTAGAACTAATAGCCTCACTACAACAACAAAAAAATACTTCATAAAAAATTCAAAAAAACTCCGAAGAAAATCGACTATACAAATTTCAGTGAAAGTAGGAAAAAATGCAAAGATCTCTCTAAAATCTGTTATAAAACATATATAAATTCTATCGAGAACACAGCCTTAAACTCGAACAATCTCTGGAAATTTATTAAAAAAATAAACAACGACAGCACAGACTATCCTCCAGTAATGCACATGGACGACAAATACGCCAACAATACGCAAGACATTGTAAATATTTTTTCTGATTTCTTTAAAAATGTTTATGATGATGAAACACTAGAAGAAAATATTCCTTCATACACATTCAAAAAAACCACACATTTAACAGACAGCTACATCACCGAAGAATCTTGCAAAAAAAAATTAAGTTCCTTAGACATAAACAAGTCTGCAGGCCCGGACACCATCCCGCCAATTTTCCTAAAACAGTGCTCCTCCGTATTGTCTAAACCACTAACCATTTTATTTAACCACCTACTATCCTCTGGATAATTTCCCGTCTACTGGAAATCCAGCTATATTATTCCAATATTTAAAAAAGGTGACGAGACTGACATTTCAAACTATCGACCAATATGCATACAATCTGTATTACCCAAAATCTTTGAATCTTTAGTTTTGGAAGAAATATATCCCACACTAACAAAGTTAATAAATGACAAACAACATGGCTTCATTAGAGGTAGATCAACTACAACAAATTTACTACTGTTTCAAAACTATATATTGGAGTCTTTTTCTAAAAATAAACAAGTTGACTGTATATATACTGATTTTTCGAAAGCCTTTGATAAAGTGTCTCACAAAGTACTGATCCAAAAACTTCATGCTATAGGAATCAGAGCAAATATGTTAAGCTGGTTAAGTAGCTACATATCTGGTAGAACTTTACTTGTTAAAATAAAATCTTTTTTATCTAGTGGCGTACCGCAAGGTAGTCATCTTGGCCCAATTTTATTTATTGTTTTTATAAATGACATAGTCAACTGCTTTAAAAATGTCAATGTACTGCTATTCGCCGACGATATTAAATTATATAAAGAAATAACCTCCTTAAACGACTGTCAAGTTCTTCAATCTAATATAGACATGCTAAATAACTGGTGTTCACAAAACAATTTATATTTAAATGTAGAAAAATGCAAAATTTGACTTTTTCCAGAAAAAAAACATCACAATTTTTTGGCTATTCAATAAATAAAACAAATTTAGAAAGAGTAAAGGAAATGCGAGATCTTGGCATAATAATGGATGAGAAACTAGACTTACGGCCCACATTCAACAAATTGTGAATAAGGGTATAAAAACATTAGGTTTTATATTAAGAACAATTAAAAACTTTGAATCTTTACAAATCATAAAACTATTGTACATATCCCTTGTTAGAAGCCTGATAGAACATAACTCCATAGTTTGGTCGCCCTTTTACAATGTATATATTCATAATGTTGAAAGAATTCAAAGAAAATTTCTACGCTTCGTCAATTTTAAACTTAACATCCCTTTAGAACACATAAATTACCAGTCATTATTGAATCTTTTAAATATTCCGACATTAGAAAACAGAAGAAAAATAAACGACCTAACCTTTTTATTAAAATTATTGAACTCTAAATTTGATTGTGAACTCCTGCATTTAATAAATCTACACATACCTACACGAACAACTATGCAAATATCAACATTTTACATACATACATCTAATTTCAACTATAGTTTTCACTCTCCAATACAAAGTTTCCACAGTCTTAGTAACAAATACTTAAACAATATAAATGTATTTGACAATAATTTGAACTTGGCAAATTTTAAACGGAGTATGTGCGAACTATTTTTACCTAATTTGTAAACAATTGTTATACTTTATTATTATCATTACGGTTGATTTGGAGGATTTTGGCAGATTTTCTATTTTTCGTCTCACTTATTTGTACTCTATCCATACCTATATTTTTTAAACTCTTATATTTTATGTAACTTATTTTGTCAACTATGATATTTTTTTATGTAACCTGTATTTTGCTAACACTGATTTTTTTAAATGTAATCTGTATAACTAAAAAAATAAAGATGTACATTATTATAGGTAAAAGCCCTATGGGCGTTTAAATAAAATAAAATAAAACATTTTTGTTGTTTGTTTTTGGGGTGTTATGCAGTGTTGCGCTAACTCCTTCTTTAGCCGACGTTTCGGACAGCGTTGCAGTGTCCATCATCAGGGCAGATCCGGTAGATCCGAAGATGTGTAAAAAGATGTGTAAAAACTTACCAAAATAAAACATATTTGGGGGCGGTACTTGGAGCGTTTTGGAAAACCCGTTTTTTAAACCGTCGGGTTGGATATATCCAAATCCTTTGATAGGTCTGACACCGAATGCTGGTCGGGAAGTTACCATCGGCATCCATCCAACCCTGCATAGTTGGAATGCGAACTTTCTCAAAGGAAGAACAATTCAAACCAATTCTTCCTCCCCGCACCAAATCAATGCGGGGTGCCAAAAGGATATGTGGTGTCACCGACGCTGTTCTTGTTGCACATCAATGATCTTGGTGCCCTTGCACCATTTCATACGCTGAAGACAGCACTGTTCACATCTTTTTGACAAGGCCCCTTTCACTTATGACATCCGAACAGCTTGGGAAGGCTAACCTAGTCAGCTTCAACGTCTCAAAAACCCAAGCGTGTCTGATTTCGGGTAAGAGATGTGTGTTTAAGGTATATCAGTTGTTTTTAAGCTCGGCTTGGTTGGAATATCGTACGTAGTGCGGCTTAGCACATAATCCGTATATAGGTCGTAATCACAGATTTGACTAATATTATTTTTGTGTATGATTTTAATAGAGCAACTTGATTTTTTTTTATTTGTGAAATTTGTCAAAACGATATTGCGACCGCAATTTATTTTTAAGCGGGTTCAATTTTTTAGTTGTTTAGTTTTAGTTTATGACAAAGTTCCTTCAATCAGCACCAAGCAATATGAGAGGATAAAATGTAAATAGCAATTGTTTTGCTGGGGTTAGTGCCACTATTCATGAAATTATGGCAAACTAACTGCTAACAACAAACTGTACCAAGAGAACAGTTCTGGTGGAGTATCATCCTTTATCAAATAATATTATCGACGTTCCCCATCGCTGATCGTTGAACGCTCGATTGATCATCCAACTCCATACTGTTAAAAGTAACAATTTGACATGGGTTACTGCTAACGCCTCGGTGTCAACAAAGGAAATAATTTACGGCTTATCGAGGATTGAACGGCCGATTAAACAATATTGTTTAGTTCTATGGATTTAGCCTGCTTACTTTTTGAGCGAGGGATGTCGTACATGACGAGTTATAATACACGATTGGATCCACAATATTTTAATGACTTACTTCCCGGCTGAAACTTTTGTTGGATATAAAAACGTTATGTAATTATAATATATTATGATTGAGACTTCATTGTATTACTTCACTCGCGTAGGTATTAGTTGTTGATTGAGTGACGATGATTTATGAGAATAGATCACCTTCATTTGAAGACATTCGCTCACCGTGCCTGTCAAGTCCTGTGAAAATCCTTGATGGATTCATAATACAATGGTTGGTTTAATGGGTGCTTGAAGAATGATAAGAGATGCTATTAATAGTAATGGTTACCACGTCACCACTCACCAGATTAGTACGAGTAGGTACTGGTGTAGCCTGTAGTCGGTGATGTCATTGTGATTTCACGAGACACGTCTGCCGTCTGCTTCTGCCTTCTTCAGCAATGCATCATCTCACACGTAACTCTTGTGTTGTACTGAATGAGGAGCACATCATACCTAATAACGAATATGTTAACTATATTGTATCAGGACTTCCACGAGTGTACCTGCACTATATAAACAGTTTGCCTACAACCTACAAGTGACAAGAGGTGACTGCCAGTTACCCATGAATATCCTTGACCATAAATCCAGTAAGGACCTCATCAGTTTATAAACGTATGTACCATTAGACAGTGGGGCGCATTATGAAATATTCAAGTTCAGCGAAGAACCTCCTACGGATAAGACTTTTAACAACAAGCAAGTAATCATGTATAAATGTGTATTTATGTATACATGTGTTTATTTATTTGTGTATGCATGCATATATGTGTATTTATGTATGTATGTGTATACATGGGTGTACAGTGGGTTGCCATATTAATAGGGACACCTATGGAAAATGTGTTTTTTACACTTTGTGTTCATAAAACACAGAAGTTTATGATTTTAGGTGCGGTTATTATTATTTATTTACAAGGACATTGAATTTTGAAAAATTAAACACCGTATTTGTTCTTATCTATGATTATTTTATTTTTTTATTATTTTTAAACATTATCGAACAAAAAGTCAATATTTCGTCATTTCGCCTTTAGCCGCAATAACAGCTTGTACACGCCGTGGTATACTCTCAATGCACAATTTTGCAGTCATCTTTGGGTCAGGATAATGATTCCACACCCGGATGAGGGTTTCGATGAGCTGCTGCTTCGTTGTGATCACCTCATTGACAATCTCCCTCTTGGTGAGCTCCTACAGGTTTTTTATAGGGTTCATGTTAGGGGAAGTCCCCGGCCAAGGTAAAACCTGCACATTTTTTTCAGCCAGGAATGCAGTGACAGTCTTGCCTTTATGACAGGGTGCGGAGTTATGTATAAAGACGTATTTCTGGCCACCAGGGAACCATTCTCCGACTTGAGGCAGTAATCGATTTTCCAGTATTTGTCTGTACTGATCCTGCCTCATAGTCCCTTGCACGATGTGGAGGCGCCCCATCCCTTTGGAAGAGATAACTGACCACATCATGATACTGGTAGGGTGTTTGATAGTCTCTACAAGGCAGTCCAGATGAAATTTCTCCCCTGGGCGTCGTCGGACGAACGATGATTAATCCAACAAAATTTGGAATATGGACTCGTCAGAGAAGCACACCTTAAAAAAGGGCCATAATCAAACTAATGTAATTTTTTGAAAGCTTGAAAACCACAAAAATGTTAATTACCATATTTCAGTTCTCTATAGTCATGTTTTGGTGCGTGTTGACCCATTCCAGTAGTTTTTTCCTCATATCTACTGTGAGGCGAGGTTTTTTAGCTGGCCGATGACCAATGAGATTCTCCTCAGCCAATATCCCCTGGACTCTCCTTTGGGAGACTTCGATATCTTCTTCATTGACCATCAAAGTCAGACGATCCACACTCTTTTTGCGGTTTTGGAGACAGACGTCTTTGATTTTGCGGCCAGTAAGAGGTGTAGTGATTCGTTTTCTGCCACATTTCCCAATGTGATCCAATTCAAGGGGCAGGTTTTGATTGATTTTCTAATTTACCTATCCTGTTAACCACAGACTTTAAAATACCAGTAATGGCTGCTATATCCCTTTGGAAATGTTGAGTGTTTAACAATAGTGTCTTCACTTCCGGAAATTTTCTTGAGGACGTGTCTGAAGACCTAGCCATACTGAAAAAACAGAACATTGGACTCAATATGGAAAAACTATTCACTGAAATAAGATATGAAAAAAAAAATTACAGAAATTAATAGATAATTAATAATTACTACCATTTTTGTATAGCTAATCTGTTAAAACTCGTAAATATAATTATAATGAATATTTATTTACCAGAACTTCAATCACGCATTTTCACAAAAATGCTGGCCACGTGCAAAAAACCTTAAATTTTCGAGGGATGTGGCACTTTGCGAGTGTTGCCACTTTTTAAAAGTGTCAGTGGTGATACCAGCAACAAAAATAACGAAGGAATGGCCATCATATCCAAGTTATTTAGAAGTAGAGATAACGTAAACATAAAAATCAGGAAATATTGGAACTGTCCCTATTAATATGGCAACCCACTGTATGTATATATATATATATATATATATATGTGCATTTAAATAAATATTTTTTTCCTTATCTTTAAATAACAATGTAGAATAACCTTTACAAAAAAAATTTAAAATTCCAACTTACATTTATATAAGAAAATTTAACCAATACACATAAATACATGTACCATTTAATCATAACCACGTAAACACCTCAGCACAGGTTCTCCCAGTGAGGTGTTCACGAAACATATAACATTACCCACCACAGTGTCACCTACTCAAACCTACCTCACACCCAGCATAAAAAAACACCATATTAACAGTTTTAAATTTATGTATTATATACAAATTTAAATATTTGGTAGACACTGATATGTATAGAAATAAATAAATATTAAAATAGCACATTCGACGGCCCTTTGTTTGATTTTCACACCTAAGTGGGTTTTAAATGAATGACGGCAAAGTAAGGACAATCAAGCATTTTTTATATTTATGTAGTAACATTTGTACAAATTTAGGGTAGTCCCACAAAGCTGTCATATGGCAGCTTGTCTGTAGGTTCTACCAATTAAACATTCTTAATATGATGTATTAGAAAATATTTGTAGATGAATACATTTATAGTTTTAATGAAACATTAGAAAAGGTCACATAGTAATATTAGATAATTTAAATTACATCTATAAAATATCTCAATATACCTGCCTAATAACAAGATATGTAGGCGGATACATTAAGGAATTCAAAGATACATGAAATTTTCGTTAATTAACCACAGCTTTATCATTTTAGGGCATAGTCTCTCATTTTTTTCAAATTTTAAGTTTTTATTGAAAATCACTGGAATTAGGTATGTATGTATGGCTTCGATATTTATTTAATATTCGAGGAGTTTTTAGGCTCTTTATTTCTTTAAATCTTGTAGTATGTTTGTGTACCAGGTTTGTATGAGCTTTCCCCAATGTTATCCATAATAGTAGTGAACCAAAGGAGACCATTAATTGTAAGTAGGCTCTCTGATCCTTATAGTACTTTTAAGTTATGTCTCTGATTGAAAATATTACATGTGACAATTTTTTTATTATGGCAATTTTTAATATATTTAATGTAAATCGTGTTTGCATCTCCCCAAGGTCGAATTCCATATCTAAGGATCGATTCGACAATAGAAAAATATAAGAGTTTAAGAGTGCAATGAGGCAAAATAAATTATAATTTGTAAAAGTTACAAGCTCGGAGCTGGTTACAAATTTTTGCCACTTGTTTATCCCACTTAAAATTACTATCAAAAATTATTCCCAGATAAGTATATTCATTTGTGAAATCAATTTTTTCACAATCGCAAACATTAACAATTTCTCTATGGATACAGTCAAAAATATGAGCGGTTATTTTAGGTATATTCCACATTTTCAAACACGGTGAGCTTATATACATGCATTTCGTATTTTTAACATTAATAATTAGTTCTATACATCATGGGTCCATTTGAGAAGCTTATCATCAATCAAGCAATCGGATATTCGGTACATTCGCGTTGCCTGTCCCTTGTGCTTGGTGCACCGGGCAGCTGTAGTGTACACTGTACAAGTCTCGTATTTAATATAATGTTCGGTCACACCGCTAAAATGGTAAGGATTTTAATTAATAAAACAACATAGATTGCACAGTGTGCGGCCTTACGACTTAGGACTAATTGTGAATATTGCATAACTGGATTGTTTAATCTGAAGTTTAGATTCTGAATAATCCAATGAATTAATTAGTTGTGCTATGTCAGTCGAACATGTTCACAAATTCCATAAAAAAGCCTTCTGCACCTCAGACGTCTTGACATGGAAATACTATACTGACTTTCTGATGTCCGTTGTATGGTTGTACGATTGGTGGTGTCCCGTTCCGGGGTCACAGAGTTATTTCCCGTAGAGCACAAAAACAAGTTGGAGCCGGTTTTGAGGTCTTTGACTCGCTAGAATGTTTCATTGATAAATAATTATATAGTTTACACAATCATTTTATTTGAGAACAAGGAAAATTATTTTAGGACCCTCCTTCAGGACATATATTTTAAGATAGGTGATTAGATTACAATACTAATTGCAGGTGTAAAGGTGAGGAAAGCAATGCAAAAGTACAGAGGGCAGCGTGATGACGTTGTTTGACTAATTATAGTAGTAATTCAGTACTGGTATTAATTACTGGTATGCTAGTAGTAATTATAGTCATTTTTGTATAGATTTATATAAAATACATCCAATGCATTGAATAAAAACAGTTGAACATCTTAAATTACTAACTTATTACTAATTAATAACTTCTTCAATTCCTTTATTTAATTTATATTTGAATGTTTATTCATAAAGTTACACACATTGTCCTCCCAAAAGATTTCGTCGTCGGTAAATATTTCAAAGTTATATCTTAATTTTTTTATTACGCACAATCACTGAAAAGATAATTAAACGTACATAGGTAATGAAGAAATTTCGAATGGTCGATAATGATAACAAAAGACAATGATATTGCAAGGTAATACTGGTGTGGCACGATTCATCCGACCCTACAAAGGAATTCTGTTGGCGGTAAACAAGCCATGTGAGGACGGAATAATAATACTTATATCGGTAGTCACTATCCACCAAAGTATAAGCAATAGGGGGAAACGAACTGGTGACCTTCTTGGCCGTCGATGTGCACGTTATCAACCTCTAGGCCACGCGTCGGCGATAGCGGTTTGTATTCCGATGCATATTGCGAAGGACGCATACATACTCGCATAATTGTCACCTCAACTGTGCGCTTGATTATAATATTTCAAAGGCTGAAATCATTAAATTGTCCCGAGTGTCGTTGCTCCAGTACGGAACCGCGACTATGTGTACGAACACAAAGGACGCGGGTTTCGGCTTTCCGATTAGTCGGCGCGTAGGCGGCCGACTGGCGCAGGCGCCGCGCCGACGAGAATGTTTGTATGTAAACGTATGAGACAGCACATAGTGAAGGCAGGTTCAGATTTGTGTACGCGCGTAGCGGCGCTGATAAGCTTTACCGCAATGAATTCTCCTACTCGCCGGTGACGCCGGTTAGTGACGCTTACTTTGCTGAACTGGAAGGTAGTGTCAAAATGAGCGACCTGTTAATTGCAGCTGTTTTCAACAAATCGCCAGTCTGAGATAAATTAAACACTTTACACATGTTTTATTTCTTAATTTCAAGAAAGGATTCTCCAAAGGTAAAAGATAAAATTATTTAAAACTGCAGTCAGGCTACCGCGCAGGTGGCGTAGATTTTACCCGCGCTATCCACGCGGCGCCGACTGCCGCCGACGAACTAAGCACCGATAATCTGAAAAACGAAATCCTTTGTGTTCGTACACTATCGCGAGTCGTTTCATCAGCTGTGCAGTGTTACCGAGTATGCATCGTGTGGGGGTATGGTAAAACATTTCGAACAATGCCATTTTAATAGGATACATGATTTAAAGCTGAACCCTGTAAAATAATTCATCATAATGTACCTTAAAAATAGAAAAGAGCGGATCTGACAAATAAAAATATTTTAGGCACACACATTTATATAATTGTCTTCCAGACGATATTAAAATAATAAATATGATTGCAAAAACAAGCTGTTCCACCAAGTTTTGACGTCCAGCATCAATTGAAGTTCTTTGCCAAATTGATCTTTGGGGACTAGTAAGGAGACGAATGAAAGATGTTGTGAGGTCCTAGCAGCGGCTTTATTGAGGTAGTCGAATTAGAGAGTCCAAATAGAGTAGCCAGAATAGTCACAGTTGTTGCTGGCGGTGCATGACGACGTCGTCGTGGTAGTTGATGTGCATCACGATTATTTTTATTTATTTATCAATATAAAGTTTTCTTACATAAATTTTTCGACATCTGTCTCACTAGGGTACACCTGTGTCGAGACAGACGTATTCAGGTACTTAAAGAATACTTACAAAGGGGCTACTATAAAATTATTGAATCTATTATTTTATTTTGTATGTGAATTGTTGTTACTGTTTACGTGTAATTTGGTTTACATATGTTTGTGATAGTGGGACGCCTAATACTTGTTATCCATTTCTTTATTTCATGTTTATATTTGGTCATTGACTCTGTTCGTCTAATAGTGGCTGGTAGTATATTGTATAGTTTGCAAGCTATGTATTTAAAATGTCTTTGCCCAAAGGTGGTTTTAGCAAAAGGAGTTTGGAGAAGTTCTTTGTTTTTAGCTCGGGTATTGTGTATCGTTTGAGTTATTTTGTATAGTGTTTTGGTGTAAATTAATCAAGATGGATCTTGCAAAGAGCTGTTTTATGTCCATAACGTTGATACTATTGGAGATAGTATCAGTGCTGGTAAAAAGAGAAAGTTTGAGAATTATTTTTATGATTAATTTTTGTGCTTTAATAATGGAATCGAGGGCACTAGAAGAAGTATTACCCCGAGCTAAAATTCCGTAATCTATATGTGATTGGAATAGTGAGAAAAACACTGATTTTAAAAGTTTGGGGTCAAGTAAATTACGTGTTTGTTTGAAAAAGTAAATAGATGTACGAATTTTGTTTGTAATGTTATAGATATGTTGTTTCCAGTTTAGGTGTGTGTCAAAGGTTAGTCCTAGATATTTGATATTGATTGCTTGTTCTAGGCATGGGCAGTCACAATTCCGGTCAAGGGGAGAATTTTTGCAAACGTGTATTTTTAAAGTTAGGTTTGACTTTGGGATATTGGTGAGGCTAAACAGTAAGTATTTTGTTTTAGGTACATTTTAAGTTAGTGAATTAGAGTCGAGCCACTGTTTTACCTCTTGAATTCCTTCCTCCGCTTTGGCGTATACGGTAGGCCAGTCTTTCGATTGGAATAGTAAGACTGTGGTCATCGGCGAAACTGACAATAGTAGTATTGATATCTAGGTTACATAACTCATTAACATATATCAGGAAGAGGGTTGGACCTAAAACACTGCCTTGTGGGACACCGTAACTAATAGGCAGATTAAGACTCTTTGTGGTTCTGATTTTAACGCATTGTGATCTGCCAGATAAGAAGCTAGAGATAATGTCTAATTTCTTATTTCTATTACCTATATTGAACATTTTGCGTTCTAATTTGATGTGTAAGATTGTATCAAACGCTTTACAAAGGTCTAGGAATACAGACAGACATTTCGAGCCCTTATCCAGGTGGCCAGAGTATAGTCAGTAACCGTGACTATGGCATCGTTAGTGCTTTTGTGTCTTCTGAAGCCAAATTGACGAGGAGATAGTAGTTTGTTGGTTTCCAAGTATTCAATCAGACTAGTATTAACGATCTTTTCAAACACTTTCGAAAGGGAATTTAGCAAAGTGATAATTAAAATCAAAGTGATAGCGATAATTACTGACGTCAAGTTTGGAGCCTGTTTTGAAAATAGAGATAATAAGACCTTGTTTTAGTATAGTGGGGAAAAGGCCTTGGCGGATGCTAATATTAAGAAGATGAGTTAGTGGTTGAATTATACCGGGGGCAATTTTTTTAGAACAGTATTGGGTATTTCATCTATGCCGGAAGATGACGAATTTTTGAGAGACTTTTTACACCCTCGGTACAAATATACAATCTCCTTCCAGATAACCTTAAAACGGAGAGTATAAATGTATTTAAACAAACTTTTTTTTAATCTTAAGTTATCAGAACAAAATTAGAAAACTACTTGTATGTACTTATTTAAATTAAGAAAGAACTTAATAAATAAATTTCTTCATATGAAGCGGTTACTTTGTGATGTGACATTATAATTTAAAATTAAACAATAACTCAATAATTCGTATTATACTGTCCTGATGAAGCTACGGTTGTAGCGAAACCCGGTCGACATTAAGTATTTACCTATAAGTGATGTTTACAAAGTTATTGTTTAATTTTAAATTAATAAATAAAATTAACTTAATCAATGCGGGAGATTACAAAAGTCGTGCCACAAGGAAGTCTGCTGGGACCCTTTCTCTTCATCCTGTTCACATATGACATCAGCCGAGACGAGAGGTGCAACCTGTCTATTTATGCAGATGACGTCAAACTCCACGCTTCCTCGCTCAAAGCAAACATGGCCGCTATATAACAATTAAGAAATTTAGTAACCTCTGGGATACTTAGCTACATGTGGTGGCGATTTTTTATATTTTTTATTTTGAATTTTTGTTGACTATATTATTAATTTGCACTGATTTGTATACTTACTATTTCTATTTTTATTTGTTTGTGTTGATTTAAGTTTTCATTGTTCATTATTTTACCTAAATATGTATATATTATTATATTGGAGGCACTGCTGAAAACCGGCTGCATTCCCGGAGAGATCCGGAATGCATAGCTGAGCAGTGACCGTTTTGTCAATAGAATTTATGTAAAAAAAATTATCTATTGGCAAATGTTTTATTATTATTATTATATACCTCATACCTCGATTTATGTCAGGTTTTATACAAACCTAGTATTCATTCAACTATTTCTATACTAGTAGATATTTCTTTTAATTATGTATTGTTTAACTGCACTTCTATTAACACTGTATCACTTGCAACAATATTTTTGTGTACACATTACTTGTTCTGTAATCACTTTATTGTATCACTCTATTGTAATAGCCATTTTATGGCGTTTAAATAAATAAATAAATAAATACCTACAGAGGGCGCTCGACGCGCTCGTAGAGTCCTACGCCTCATAGAGGAAACGGAAGAAAACACCTGACTTGACTACATAGAAATGGGGGGACACGTCATCGAATGGATAGATGAAGTCACATATCTGGGCCTGACCAACCTGACGTTCAACTGGAAATTTCGCCAAGCCAAGATGCATGCGACAGGAGATCGGCGCTATGAAGCCGATTTTCAACAGACGAAGCCCGCTACTTCCCAAAACCAATCTCCTAATTTACTACTCACTTATTCGCCCGGTACTGTCTTATGCGATACCCGTATGGAGCAGTATCTCACACTCGGACCACACAAGACTACAGACGCTTCAAAATCACATACGTGAGACTCAGAACGAACTTGAAGAGACTACACGACCAAGAAAAATACCTACTTTGTACGAATTTACACACAGACTGACTAAACGTTTTTACAAATCACTCAGACTTAGTAAAAATAAACTCATACAAGACATCGGACAATACAATTCCCCGAGCGACTTTACCTTTAGGTACACACACCTAAACATTCACTCAGATTCAGACGCAGACGAATAAGTAAGAATAACGAGAAGTAGGTATTTCCCAATCTCCCGACTTCCCTCCCAAATATATTATTTTTATATATCTATTAAATGTATAATTTTATAATTTTTATGTGTATGTATGTTGGTTCTCTATCTTCCCATAAGTATATACAAGGTTTTCAAATAAGAGGTGTTATTTTGAATAGCCCGCTATTTCGGTAGATGTTACTTTTGAAGCTGTCATTTTTTGACATTTGACAAGTAGAAACTACGCCATTAATAAAAATGGAACGATACACGCTTCAACAACGCATTGAAATTATTAAAATTCACTTGAGTGAATCAAATGCAAATCATCTTGAGTGATGAGGCCCATTTCCACCTCGGTGGCTTCGTCAACAAGCAAAATTGTCGCATCTGGGGCTTGGAAAACCCAAGATTTATTGTTGAAAATCCTCTCTATCCTCAACGTGTGACTGTTTGGTGCGGTTTATGGTCCGGCGGAGTCATTGGATCTTACTTTTTCGAAAATGAGGCTGGAGCAACAGTTACGGTGAATGGATTGCGCTATTGAGAGATGATTAATGATTTTTTATGGCCGGAATTGGATGGTATTGATTTGAACAACGTTTACTTTCAACAAGACGGCATTACGTGCCACAAAAGCAACGAAACCATTGATCTTTTAGGATTAAATATCAAAATAACACCTCTTATTGGAAAACCCTGTATATTAACATAAAAACAGACGCACACACCCGCACACCTCAAACAGCAGGACATTATACCGGTGTTTCTGAAGGCCAACTCTATTTCAAGTTGACAGACGACCGTTTCCTCCTGAATATAGTTTTCTGCGATTTCCCATATCTCCACAGGCGAATGTGGAGGAATTCCCTATAATAAGGCTCAACTGAATTCCCTATTTAAATCGGGTAAAAAAGCTTGGTTTATTAGACTTCGTTAAATCGGTAAGTAGCTTGTGATGGTCATCGATCTCGCGGAACCATGACAACTAATTGCAGTGTAAATTTGATAGAAATATCAACTGTAGCACCACACGCTCCAGCTTCAAGGCTGCGGTTGTACGTAACACTGCCTTAAATCTCAGTTCTGGATTTCTGCCAATGCGTCCGCTACGCGCCGTGAGTAGTACTCACGTATAGAGCCAACGGCGAAAGGCGGGACCAAACAGCATAGCTCCTTAATCTTTAGTCCGTAGCTCGCTCAGAGATCGAATCTCACAATGAAGTTCAATTCCCGTCTGCGTAGTACGAGTGCGAGTACCGCCGCCCCGGGAACCATTTTTTGGATAATCAACACCTTGCCATAGGTCACCCCGAGTGGTTAACTAGGTTTGGTGATTCAGCAGGGGTGCCCGGGTTCATGGGGTGAGGATTGTCTAGGTCTTGGTGGCAGATGTGTAAAAAACCCTCCACACAGCATCCCCAAAGATGACATAGGCTCTGAAGGAAATTATTTTCTTTAGGGCGGAGGCACAGGAGTGTGTTTATTTATTTATTTATTATTCATTAAAGCCCTATCGGGGTTTTACAGGAGAAATTGACAATTTATATATATAAAAGTGTAACATCATACCTGGATAATAGCATAACTATACACAAAAAAAATAAAAATCAAATGCTAATACTAAGATTAACATCAAATCCAAATAAGAACACCGAATATTGTAAATAAAGCAAAATATAAAGTAAGAATCTACATTGTACATTCGTATATGCATATAATTATTCATGTTTGTTGCAAACCAGTAAAACTGAAAACTAAAAAATAAATATATATATAATATACTGAAATGTATTATAAAACAAATGTTTAAAAAAGAAGAAGAATAATGTCTGTTGTAACTATAGAAAAAAACTAATAAGTAATGGCAAAATACCAACGCCGCGCCGTAATTAATATCGAATTTCAATAATAGTACCTACTTAAATGGTAAAGTAAATCAAATTATAATATACATATCAAGTATGACCGTACATGCATACAGTCATTAATATGCGTCTAAAAAAATAACAAATAAACTAAGGAGTATGTGAGTTAAACGTAGGAAGGTATAAAGACAAGAAGCTAATAAATAATAACTAGCAAATAGGTCTGAAATGAGTTGCCTTTTGAAACTCACAAAATTATTAACACCAAATTTATCAATAAGTTCACAGTGTTTGTTAGGAAGGTGATGAATTCTTGGAATTGGTGAATAACTAGAGTAGTTATTATTGTGGCTATTGTTACATTTAAAAGTGTCTTTGCTTCGAGTTTGTCTGGCAGGTATATTCTTATAAATTAATTCCAATAATTCAGGGCTGTTGAGCTAAATGAAAAAGATGTAATCTCTTACCAATTCTAGTAAGCATATTATGGCAGACAGCCATCTCAAGATGCTTAATTATACTAAATTAGTAGGTGTCGTAATCCGGGGTTTAAATTTCATTTAAATATGTAGTACAGCAAGCATATATTCAAGCAACACAATTTATTTTAGATAATTTTGATATCTATTATTATCGAATTATGGAATTACAGACGCTTCTGAAGTTTGTCGACTTTGAGAATTCGAATTTTTTTCTTTTGAAGAAAAAAGTTTTTTGTTGGACATCGATGACGATTAATCGGGGTTGTTCGCTTGGTTAACGCTTTTTTGTATATAGGATATAATTGGAGTACCATTCGGCACGATCAACCGAGATTGTTACTTACCAATCCTATCGTCCAACATGTTCCGTAGGATGAGAGCAGAGTTTGGCGTAACCTATTCGAAACGTTTGAGGGCTTCACCTAAGGTCATCTTATTCCAGGAGACAGAGGATCCGTGGGCAGATTAGAGATATGTGCATGGAATGTTTGTAGCTCGATCGGAACTAGTATGTACCAGTCAGAGAGAAGGCGGAGGATCTGTTGCTTGCAGATGGCTAAACTGCAAGAGACGGAATGGCCGTTGTCTCGCTTATATTATGATGGTCATACCTAAGTACTATCGTGTAAAAAAATTTTTTTTTCAAGAACAAATAGCATGCGCACTCTCTTTGTTTTAATGGACGGACAGCTGCTATGCTTTGTCCTCTTCTATCGCATGGGATGGTTGGTTGGGACCTCTCAGTCGCACACGAGAATTCCCGGCTAGTTTTCAAAAAGTTTTAGTTTTCAAAATTCGACAACCGGAATTCGGGACTGATTTTTAGCAGGCAACCTTATACCATCGTGTTCATAATGAAATAATCTTTAATTTCATATAATTTTTATTCAATAATCAGACCGGAGCAAAATGCTTTTTCGATTTACCTGTTTATACATGGCAACCTGAGAGTTGTGACCGGAAAAGAGTAGGCAACCTAACGTTTGCATATTCTATGGGTTTCATACTTTCGATTGGTATAGAATTTTTATAATAATCAAACCGGTGCAATGTTTAAAATTTTTTTTTTTAAATTATTAATTAATCATACCCTGGACTAAAATTTGCTAGGCAACCGATATGCAATATATTTATTGACATATTAAATTAAATATAAAATACGTTTCATCAAATAAACATCTCGGTGACGGTCGTTCTTTAAGGGATCTTAGACTAAGAGAGGACCGGATAGAAAAGGCCTAGGACATCGCCGATTTCCTGGTTGATTATTTCTTCGGGGATACCTCTAAGGACGACCCTGAGAGGTTTTCTTCGGGGAGTTTACAGGAATGGTGATCTATATTTTTTTCCCGTACATTTTCATAGGTACGTGCATAACGGTTCCATGGTAACTCAACACAGTGACTATTCAACACACCTTTAAAAAGTGATATAAAGTCATTAAAAACGATGAAAAAAAAATTACCTAACCTAACCTTCTTAACCCAGTTAATAGAGTTTTTGTTTCATCACTTTCCATGACTTTATATAAATTTTTAAAGGTGTGATGAATTATCATTTTGATGATTTATCCGGTCACCGAATATATATTCATTTTAAACCTTGCTTTGATTCTATTTAACTTTAAAAATATTAATGATTGGATTATTTGTATGGCGCCATTTTCTTGAGGAAATCACCTCAAGGGCGCTTAATAACTTAGTTTACACATTTAATGTATTCCTATAACTTAGACGTATAACTTATTACTTGTGGCTTATAACTAAGTTTAATAGGTGGTGACTTACATATAACTAGTAGTTTATAACTAAGATTGATATCTAGTGATTTACACCTAAGATTTTTAACTAGTAACTTAAAACTATACATATCTTTATGACCAAGTGGGTATATACAAAATACCGCTCTAATATGACTTACAACTACGGCTTAAACTAGAGATTTACGACTAACATACTCGTACATATTTACGTTTACAAATACAGATTGTTATGATTTCTGCCCGTGGTGTCAGTGGTAAGGTATAAAATATTACAAAAATAGTTCACGCATAATATTGCATTAACGTGGGTAGTCAAGGAGAAAAACCCCTGGACTGAGCAATGAAATACTACTGAAAAAATGCGGTCATTATTCTGGACACGACAAGTTGAAAAGATTCTTTAGTTTTGCTCTGAACTCAGATGAGCTGACGATCTTTCGCAAATGTGAAGGAAGTTTGTTCCAAGCTATTGGGCCTGCTACTGCAAAAGCCCGGTCTCCAAAATTGGAATTGGGATTGCGCATATGAACTGAGAGTCTACATATGACTGTTGAAGACGCTGATCGAAGAGCTTCTTGCCTAATATTAATATTGCTCGGAATGCACACTTCCGACAAGTAGGGTGGCGCCATGTCATGTACTGCTTTGAATACCATCCAGCAGAGTTTGAATTGGATTCTCTCAGGGTACTTAAGGCGAAGCTTAATGCCAAATCACTATTTTGATTAATCTTTACAATGAATTGGTGGACATTAAGAATACCCAAAAATATTCTTTAGATAAATTGAAGGTTTTCTATCGCTTCGTTTGAGTACAATACGAATAAAAAAATAAAATACTTACATGCAAAATACAATGACATGAAATGAAAACTACAAAAAAATATTTTTTTTCAATAGAAATGTATGAACGCGTAAAGGAAACAACTTTTAAAATACAGTATTATGGCTAAGATTATCTGTGACTGTGATTAAATTTTTTACTTTCTTATAAAATTATTTACAAAATAAATAAAAATCTTTTTTTTTTTTTAATAAATTTGATTATTGATAATATTTGATAGTTTGATAATGGCCTCAAAAGCCGAAACAGCTGTCACATTAAAAACTGTAAAAATAACAGAAATACTTGCAGAACTTAATAATTATTATAACATTATTAAATTTGATTTATTTTAAATTTATTTAAAAAATTAAATGGAGTTCTACAAATTAAAAACCAAAACAATAAATAGTTTCTAGACTCCGTTTGTCAAGCGATTTTAATGCCTATTACCTGCGATATAAGGTATACCAAGAATATACACATTTTTGGCTTGTAGCTTCCTCTTAAGCCAATGAAGGTTCCGCAGATGTTGTGAGATGTGGCAATATTTGGAAACACCGGTTATCAACCTTGCTGCAGCATTGAAAACTGACTGAAGTCTGTCAGTGTATATTTTAGGGAGACTTGCATATATGCCATTGCAATAGTCGAGTGGTGATACAACGTAAGAGTTTACCGACATCTTTGTGGCGTTAGCCGGAATGTTTCTCCTTATAGATTTGATTTGACACAGTTGAAAGAAACCTGCGCTTACTATTTTGTTAACTTGGGATTTGAGTGAAAGATCTTCATCGAGATGAACTGTTATGATGCGGTTCTAGTTCATATTCTTTTTACATAATTATTAATACTTTTTCCATGTAGTACTGCATCATGACATCTCCACCCGTCTCAATGTTTATAAAGTAGGAACTGGCCTAGTATTGTTGAGTGCAACTTCTAGTTTTTGTCTCTTGATTTTAGGGTGACATCTGGGTGAGTTCCGGCAAAACGCACTTCCTTGCCTGCGGAGAAATCAGATGGTGGGCTCTGATTTCTCGGCAGACGATAGTCACAGTTTTTTGGAGTGAAATTGTTTGGGAATGGTTTCCCTTTAATCGGAAAGGCGAAGTTTAATTTTATAGGCGGAGATTGTATAATAATATCGTATAAATGTGTAAATACGAAGTTCCATAGTGGAATTTTAGTTCCGTGGATCGTTTGAGTATTTATTTATTTATTTATTTAGACGCCGTAAAAGGCTTTTACAATATACATGATTTATGTTTACAGTGGTTCACAGGAGCGAAACAGTATTATGTTAAACAGAATAATTACTTAGAAATTATGTTGAAAGTTAAACAAAAATAACATCTGGTATACATAGGTACAATAGCATTTTTATTTTCAATCCGTACAGTAGTTTAGTATTGAGGTTATTGTTACCTTCAATATTGAATTTGGTTGAATTTGCTGAGAACTAAGAGTTAGCTCTATTGAATCAGGGCTGTCAGTAAGACATCTCATAACAATTTTGGGAAAAATTATAGTTTTGATTAAGTATGTAAAATTATTAGATAACACTCTTCTGTCTGATATCTAATGTAAGTGCATAGTTTAGGTTCTGTGATAACTTATGAATAGAATGGTATTATGCCTAATAACATTGATAATTACGACAGAGGTTTGTTATTATAGCCTTCTTATAACTATATTCCGTGCAGTTGAACACATCTACTACTTCTGAGAAAGCATTGCCAACTGCATGCAATCTAGGTATAAGCGAGTTTCTAAATGACTCAGTCCTGATATTGTTATTGAAATTAAAAAGAATTTTGGATCGAGTGGTTCTAGTGGGTATATGGAAGGTAATTAGGCTTAATATATCAGGACTGTCTATAATACCATTGACAATTTTAAAAATAAAAGTCAAATCGGAAATAAGTCTTCTATCTGAGAGTTTAAGTAAGTTTAATTCTTTCATCAAGTGATTGTAATTTATTGATTCTATAGGTAGACCGAGTTTATAGTTAATGTATCTTAGGAATTTATGCTGAATTTTTTCAATAGAGTCGGAGTGGATTTTAAAGTAAGGACACCAAATAGGAGAATTGTGAATGAAAGAAAGTGAAAATGAGAAAATGAAACATGTGAAAGAAAGTTAAATTTTGAATCGAAAGTAATGCCGAGATCGTTAATTTCACTTACAGAGGCGAGAGAAACATTATTAATTTTGTATTGATAGTTAAGGGGTTGTGTTGTTCTGAAAAATCTTATAATGTGGCATTTACTAATATTGAGATAAAGTTTGTTAGTTTTGCACCAATCTTGAAGTTTATTTAAATTTAATTGAATTTGAATACAGTCATTTATTGTTTTTATAATTTTAAATAGTTTAAGGTCATCGGCAAAAAGTAGCACTTCTACATTTTTATCAAATACAGTAACAATATCGTTTATGAAAAGGAGAAACAGTATTGGGCCTAAATGTGACCCTTGGGGTACACCGCTAGTAGCTATGAATTTGTGTGAAAGGTTAGAATTATTTTTTACTTGTAGATTTCTATTTGTTAAGTAGCTTTTTATCCATTCCAATAATTTACCCTCAATTCCGATTTGACTAAGTTTATTGAGAAGAATTTTATGGTTAACTTTGTCAAACGCTTTTACAAAGTCTGTATATATTGCGTCGACTTGGGTTTTGTTTTCGAGTGAACATGCTATAAAATTTTCATATAAGGAGAGATTTGTTAGTGTGGATCTGCCTGGCATAAATCCATGTTGATTAGTTACAATGATGTTGTTAATATGTATGGAGATTTTATCGAGGATAAGTTTTTCAAACAGTTTGGGGATAGTTGAGAGCATGCAGATGGGTCGGTAGTTAGTGACATCATGAATATCGCCTTTTTTAAATACAGGTGTTAGATAGCAATTTTTCCATAGGTCGGGGAAGCAGCCAGAATTTAATGATTGGTTAAATATATGACATAGTGGATTGGCTATTATTGATGCACAGTTAATTAGAAAGGCAGGACTAATTTTGTCAGGACCCGCTTTTTTCTTTAAGTCGAGTGTTTTTATTTTGCGTATAACATCAGGAACATTTATATGTAAAGCGGGAATGTGGACCGATTCCTTTGGATGAAAGGGTGGAAGTTGAACATTTGGGATATCATTATCGTAAACATTTTTGAAGAAGTCGGCAAACAAATTAACGATGTCATTAGTATCACTACTACCTTTCCCTTCGAAATACATGTATGTTGGTAGGCTAGGTTTGTTTTTTCTTAGTGAGTTTACATGTGTAAAAAAGTTTTTGGTATTTGAAGGAATAGAATTTTCTGTGTTGAGTATGTATGTTTGATATAATTTTTTGGAGAGCTTTTTACAGTCAGTTCTATATTTATGAAATATTTTGTAGTCAGAGATGTTGCTCTCTTTGAAATTTTTGTGCCAGATTTTTTTGTTAATTATTAAGTGTTTTAAGTCATTATTAAACCATTTGGGGAACTTTGATGGTTTGAATTGAATTAAGGGAACATATTTTTCAATAGCCGTGTTGATGATGGAGTAAAAAGATTCAAGATTTTGGTTAACATTTGTGTTTTTGTCTAAAAAGGACCAGTCTGTACTTTCTAAGTATTTTGTTATCAGTGGATAATCTGCCCTTGCAAAATTGTATGAATATTTAGGAACACTATTAGAGTAAATGTTTAGGAAGTTGTTAGTAATGGTGATGTTTAAGGGAGGATGGTGGGAATCTTCGGGAAGAAGGGGGTCTATGGATTTACATAATTTTACTGAAGGATCGCTACTAAATGCAAGATCTAGTAAGTGGTGATTAGAGTTGTATACATTATTAATTTGTTTAAGACCTAGGAAATTTGACATATTTATAATTTCACGAGCATTAGCAGATGTATTAAAATGAGTTGTTGAGTTATCGCTATGGGTAATCCAGTCTATATTGGGAGTATTGTAGTCGCCGATTAGCAGCATTCTAGCTTCCGGATATTTGAGCTTGAGGGCCTCTACATCTTCAATGTGGTTTACGTAAATTAGTGTAATTGATCCGGGAGGAATATAAACACATCCAAGAATGATTTTTCCTAGGTTCGTCTTGAGTAGTAGGAAAATTTGTTCTATATTTTTGTGTTTGCATTTTAGCCTGGATGAAGTTATAGATTTGGTGACTGATATTAATACACCTCCTCCTCTTGATTTGGTGCTGGTGGCGGTACTTCTATCTAAGCGGTAGGTGTTGTGTGAAGTGAAGCCTAGTTCTTCTGTGTTAAAGGACGGATCCAACCAAGTTTCAGTCAGGAAATATATATGAAAGGGATGGATTGGAATCGATGATCTTAGCTCATTAAGTTTTGTGCGGCAGCCTCTGATATTCTGATAGTAAGCCATGATAGGTTTTAGTTTTTTGGGTTACTATTTACAATAACAGGTTTATTTTATTGTGAGTCCAATCTCACCATCTTTGGTTCTTTGTTCTAGTGTTAAACGTAGCTTGGTGAGATAGTTTCTTTGAGCTGGGGTTTGGTCTGAATAAATTTTAATACCGGGGTATTCGGTTATGTTGTTCTTTTTCTTCAGTATGTCTATGGCTTGGATGGAACTGTCAAGGATGACTTTAAGAGGTCGAGGTTTGTCAGGTTTTGTGATTCCCAGACGAAAAGTTGTTATGTTGGCTCGGGTGATGGATGAGTTAAGAGTTGTTAGTGTGGTTAAGATTCTCGTTGTATCATCAGTATTTTTTTCTATATGGGAACTGGCTGAGCTTTCAGGGAAGTTAAAAATAATTATGTTTTTTGACCGTTTTTTCCTCTCTTCAAGCTCATCGGCAGCTTCACACATTGATACAGTTGATGAGTTTGTGGATTCTTGTGATGAGTTTGAATCTATCAATTTTGAAGAGACCATGTGCTCGTACGACTTGACCTGTCCCTCGAGAATTCCAACTTTTACACCTACATCCAACATAGTGCCAGAGAGGTTGGATAGTTTATTGAGTAGTTTGGTCATCTGATCTTTAGTTAGTTTTAAAGCGGGATCCGTTATGTTACTGTATAGAGCACTAATTTCTTCTTTCGCTTTATTGATATAAGAAAGAGCATCTGTGGCACTCATCTTGCAAGTTGGAATTTATAAAAAATTTTAATTTTATTTTATATAATATAGCGGTGACAACCCTGCACTTGAGTTGTCTGTGACAAGTTAGATGGGCTATTCACTTGCACACTTCGATACTCTGAATGTGTATGTCAGTAGTACTTCCTTCTGTATGGCGTTTGTTTGTGTGTGTCTAATGCGCTCTGGTGACAGTTGAGATTTGAGATATTAAGTTATAAATAAAGAGTTACCAGTTAGGCAGCTGCAACTATTATTTCACTGTTTAAGTTTAGATTTTAGTAGAGTTTTTGTAATAAAAATCACTACATAGAGTCCTTAGATTAATGTTTACTGTTAAATTTTGTGGAGCAAAAAAAGTATGTGTTCACTGTGACACTTGGTATTGTAACCACGCGGCGATGATGAATCGCGAACGGAGTCAGACGTGTTATCGGGTGTAATCTGCCTTAAATCCGACCCATCCTTTATTGGATGAAGAAGCCAGTGGCTTAAATATTGTGCCCTGTTCCCGGAAACATAATGATAGTATTCTGTGTCGCGGTAGTTGCACTACGCCGAGCGCTTGTTCACCAGGGCCGTGGGATGGCCTATTTTTCCTGATGGAGCTGCTTACATAAAGGGAATCCTCGCCAGGATACACGGACGCGGCCGCGGGCACCTGATACCTCTTCCTCTGTCGCCAGAATACACAGTTTCCTGCCACGGTTAGTCGCCAGGAGGCGGAACTGACTCTTCCTCTTGCTCCGGCTGGAGCCCCTAGGAGCTCAGCCTGAGGAGGTGCCGCTACAGCTGGAGTCGGATGTTTCCTAGTTAGCTAGATAGATAAAGTGTGGTCGGAACCTTGGGGGTAAGATTATATCTAACTGTTATTATGTTGTTTTCGTTGTAAATCATACTGTAGAGTGTGTAGACTTATTTTGTATTTGAAATAATATACATTCATGTTACTCTAAATCTCCTTTCTTTGACTCTAAAGAACCTACACATTGTAATCTGACACATATTCTGGTTTCGTACCCAACCCCCTGAGAACCCTGGGATCACAAACATTCTTGTGGGTAACTAACCCTCAAGAATTGGCGCTTCCAGTACAGGATAAAGTTTGTGATTCCACATTTATTAACATAACCTAAAATACTGACAATTTGGGTTGAACATTGTCTGGTGAGTATTGTAAGCTACACGTAGCAAGTTACCCATAGCAACTACTTTACGTAGCAATTGACGCCCAACCTAGCAGTTTTGTTGCCGTTTAGAGAAATTCTGATTTGGATGGATTTTGTCATAGTTTGTTCGAAGACATCCAATCTGTTATAGCAGAAATGCATTTAACAGTGATATCTTTTAATTAGTCTTTCTTATTCGGTGCACAGTAGAAATAGATTTGCTGATCATCATAGTAATGAGAAAGAAGTCCAAATGATTCTATTATTTTGGCAACATCGTTGGTGAACAAAATATAAAGTAGGGGACCCAGCACTGAACCCTGGGGGACTCCGGGAGGGCGATTCTCGTTCTACTTAACGACATTAAATTTGTCCTTTCCTTCAAATGAATGATTTTTTTCGGACTTTTCGTATTAAGCGATTCCGGTTCTCTCGATGACAGATAAAATCCTTAGATTTTCGATTGCGCGCCAAAACTCATAGCCTTCCACGAAGGGTACCCCGGGAGCTATCGTTAGCCCGCCGAATGCTAGCGTTCGCGAAGAATTGGCTTCATTTAAGTGTGACGTTTTGACAATTAACAATATTTCCGTAGTTTTAACAAGAGAAAACTTAATATTTTCGTAAGCATTGACTGTAAACATGATTAGTGACTTCTTTAATAATGCTATTTAATGTATAGAATAACGTCATTGCAAGTACGTAACATGTCGAAAGCCAGAAATGTCAGATAAAAGTGATTTAATTTACAATAAACTACACATATGTAACATTGAGGATTTCTACATAAATAAAAATAACTTTTAGATAAAAGGCTGGCGCTCGAAATTCTGGGTTTTGAAGATAACCACAATAAAACCAAAAACCACAAACCAAATGGGGCAAACGGAGTTCGTGAATTTATTAATATCTAAGGAAATTGGCCATTTCGTTATCCCCCATCCTACAACCGAAAAGAGAGCATGAACTCCATTATTAAAAAAACCGCAACTGGACGCTGAAGATCTTTCAAATTACCGACCCGTTTCAAATCTGCCTTTTATATCAAAAATATTAGAAAAAATTGCTGCCTCACAGGTCATATGTCACTTAAATTCAAATGAATTATTAACTAAATACCAATCTGCATATAGACGGTTCCACTCCACAGAAACCGGGTTACTACGTGTTTTGTCGGACATAACTACTGCCATTGAGTCGGGAAAACTGGCACTTCTTTCAGTCTTGGACATGAGTGCTGCATTTGACACGATTGACCATGTCTTTCTTATTAAACGATTAGATGAATCATTTGGTTTAAACTGTGATGTTAAGACCTGGCTGACATCGTACCTGGCCAACCGTTTACAAGCTGTAAAAGTGGGAAAAAACCAATCAAATTATGCAACCCTTTCATCTGGAGTACCCCAGGGGTCCGTTCTGGGCCCACTACTCTTCATCCTCTTCACAAATGATGTCGCTAAAATAATCGAATCATTTGGCCTTCTATCTCACTGCTACGCTGATGACCAGCAAGTTTATTTTTACTGCTTACCAGAAGAAATAAACAGTCTAAAAATTCGTATAACTGAGTGTATAGAAGCAATTACTCGCTGGATGACCTCAAATAGATTGAAACTGAATCCCACAAAGACTGAGTTTCTGTGGACTGCTACAAGCAGACGTCAGCATAACATTGAAAACTCCCCAATAACCATTTCAGGAAGTGACATCACTCCAAAAACGTGCATCAAATTACTGGGTGTCAATCTGGACGCTAATTTTTCCCTTAAAACTCAGGTGAACAGAACTGTAAGCACGGGGTTCTTTCAATTAAGGCAAATTAAAGCAGTGCGGAGAAACCTGCCAACAGAGGCGACTAAATTGCTAGTCAATTCCTATGTTGTTTCACGTCTAGATTATTGCAACGGAATATATGCAAGTCTCCCCAAATGTCAAATCAACAAATTACAATCCGTTTTCAACGCCGCGGCAAGGCTTATCACCGGAGTATCTAAATACTCCCACATTTCAGAGCATCTCAAAAATCTACACTGGCTCAAATGTCCTGAAAGAATCCAGTTCAAGGTATGCTGGATGGTATTTAAGTCACTTAACGGAATGGCTCCGGCTTACTTATCAGAATTGTGTATTCCAGAAGATTCAAATTCCCGACAGACAACCCTTAGGTCAGCAACGTCATCAGCTATCGGAAGGTTGAAAGAACCAAAGCGCACACCAGATACTAAGTTCGGTGAGCGTGCTTTCGCCGTGTCAGGACCTAAAGCCTGGAATGGACTGCCACATGATTTGAGAATGATCGCAGACCCGACAGAATTTAGGTCTAAACTTAAAACACAACTTTTCAGACAGTCGTATCCATAATTTCGGAAAACCTCCACTTTCACAGTCGACGGCAATTTAAATTAACAAAATGCAAAAAAAAATATATATATATATTAAAAATAAAATAAATAATAATTCAAAATAAATAAATAAAAATGATGACAACTAACAATTTGCAGGCTTTTTAAGACAGTTAAAATACAGTAAAATTAAAATAATAAAAAAAAAACTATAGCAGACCTAAGGTCAAGCGATGACCAGTGTTTTTTGATATAGTGTCCTCTGCGTCCAGCTTTATCTTTTATAAGCATAAACTTTTTAAATAAGTGTGTTTGTCGGAAGTGACTTGCCAGGTAAGTATGTTTTGGTATCTTTTCTAATTAACAAATGTAGATCCTAGGAAATAAATTGTACAGCGCCCTTGAGGTGATTTTTCACAAAAACGGCGCTCTACAAATTATCCAATTATTATTATTATTATTATTATTATTAACTGCATAAATAAACCATTCATATAAACTGTCTGTCCAGTCACAGGTGGGAGGTACATTTAATTAAATATGTAATCCATGACAGATACATTATTAAAGTGATGATTTTTTCACTTACTGCAGTAAGATTTTGGAAGTGAGGCTTGGCTGTCAGTCGTCGGTTAGCCGATGCATATTAAATGTTTCATCGGCTATCAACGACACACTACTCCAGACGTGGGTCAAATTTCCTTTGACTGCTGCAGATAAGCAAAATGCCAGACAAATATTTGAGCAGTCCGGTGATCCTTTCCCTGGTACTATAGGAGCAAATGACTGCACTCATATAGCGATGGTTGGTCCTGCAGTACAGGAAGATATGTACTGCAATCATCACGGGAATCACTCCTTAAACGTGAAAATGGTGAGATCTTCATTTTGATCATTCATTTCAGATTTGTGATCCGAACTTGGTTACCTTGGATGTAAATGCAAAGTGATGGAACGGCGTTCCTTGTGTTTTTTTTTTCTCTTAGGTTTGTCAACAGTGATTCATATCAAAGCTCTCGAAATACAATTACATTAAGGGCCCGCTTTCCGCGTAAAGAATTTAGATTTGGGCAACACCCACAAAATTTAGTGTTAAAAGAATCCGACAGAGGTGTCTGAATTCGTATTAGGAATAATTTTGGGGATTATGAAATTAAATTACCGACATCTATTGCAATTTTAGAAAAACAGAACCATTTTTAGTTAGCACCGACCTTAGAGTAATAATGCACCGACCAAATGAGAAGGAAGTCGAAATGAAGATGGTTCTCAAAATATGGGTTTTATTACGGATTTAATTAATTATTTTTTTTTTTAATTTTACAAAAAACATTTACGAAAGTTATTTGTATAGGTATAAAAATTACTTTACTTTACTAAAATACTATTCTCACTTTTATAAAAGTAATTTATAACTTTTATAAAATCAATAAATATATTTTTACATCAATAAGGTTTTAAACTTTTTTACTCGAAAACTATCTTAAAACGTTGGAATTCCAAAAAAAGTTTTTTTTTCTTTTTTACTTGTACTATCAATTAGAATCACCTCCCGAAGTTTGTGCACTTTACCCCCGACATCTTGTATAATATGCGCAATATAATATTTATACACGTGTAATATCTACTTTTGTACATTTATATAAATTATATACACGTTTACATTTTTATGCTCATCAAATTTATTATATTATAAAGATAGATAGAAAGATCCTTAGTGCTTCCTGAGGACTTACAAATCAGAAGACTTTTTTGTAATTATTTATTTATTCATTTAAACAATTCAATAATTATAAAGAGTAATAAAACATGTAAGCAACATAAAATTACATTCTAAAATGTGAAAGGGGCTCTATTTATTTACATTTTTATGAAATTACTACTTTTAATAGTTTTAAGCTTTCAGTGAACTTTCAATTTTATTTTTAACTTCTCTAAATATTATTTGTTTAAATCGTCAAATATAATTTAATCACAAACACAAGATTCACTCAAAATGAAAGATTGGTGGTTCTGAAATGTTCCCATAAATACGGTGAAAGAACCCTAAACTATAAACTTATTACCCTAAACATGCTTCGAGCGAAATGCGGATCTGGAAACCTTATCGTCAATCTGAGCAAAACATACCATGAACGTCAATATAGCAACAGCCTTTGTTCTGCTGCAGTTTCATTAAATGCCGAGAGATCCGTTTACAGTCTCCAAAAAGCAATACTGGGGCACAACCCTAGAAGCAAAGCTAAATGATTGGAATACAGAAAGATAAAAACACACCATTGTCAAAAATATCTTGGCCGTAAATGATTAAATAAAATTAGATTTATTCAGGAAGGCAAGCTATCGATCAAATGATTTGCGAATTCGGAAAAACCGTTATTATTGAGGTTTTATTGATGTTTTGTTTCTCCCGATTTATTCGTATAACCCATTAGTCTACATAATTATCTAGCGGGTTTTCCATTACTTGTGCACTTATGTTAATGTATTTTATGACCGTCTTTGTGTTGCTTATATTTGTATCATGTTGTCTCCCTCTATATTTTGTTATATATATGCACACATTATGTACTTCTTGTTTAGTATTAATTTGTACCCTGATGATGCTTAAGTAAAGCGAAACCGGTCGGTTCTTAAATTAATAAATATCGTGGTTTTAAAACAAAAAAGTATTTTATTTTATTAAATTATATTCCCCACAGTTTCAGAACTTTCAATAGCTTCTTTCGCTCGCATGTTCATTATTATTCTGAATTCCACGTTCGAGTATTGTTATTTGAAACAGATGGCCCGTATATTATTATTACATATTATATTATATTTCGGACATCGTTGCATTGTGAATTAATAAGAACTTGCCCTGTAATTTCTAATGTTTTGGAATTAGTTTTATTTCCCAAAGTACGTATTCTGAAAAAAATAAAATAAAATTTTTTATAACTTTTTACTACACAATACATAAATAAAAATAATAATTAATTTTTATAATAAATTATCGTTTATCGTATTCTGAAAAAAATAAAATAATAATTTTTATAACTTTTTACTACACAATACATAAATAAAAATATGAATTATTAATTTTTATAGTAAATTATCGTTTATAATAAATATAAGCTTATAAATCAAAAATTGTATTTTTTTCTTCTCACCTATTAGATAGGATATAATTTTATGAGATATCATTTTTTCTTTGAAATACGGGATATCTTTCGTGTATTTCCCATCTTTGAAAAAACAATATTTATTAACTCATAAACTTTACACGCGTAAAAATTATCTTTATAGATTCAAATATTTGCACGTAATCGCACGTCTGTAGATCATAGAACGTTGAACGACATGTCTGCCCCCAAAGCCCTCGAGTTGGCGAATGAACTTTTCAAAGAAGATAGGTTAATCTTCAAGTCGGAGCGAGCGCGCTATAATAAATATGATTTAAAAGCAATAGGCGTAAGCGACAGTTGTGAAAATGTTTAATAAATCACGGCGTATTTCAAAAATAGCAAAAATCACTTTTGGGGTCTATTGAGTAGCATTAAAAGAAGCATTGTGATTTTTTTCATACATATAACTTGTAAAATAACAGAAATAAACGTGTTAATAATATTTTTCGGAGCATACTTTGCGATTTATTTCTATCGAGGGAATTTCAAATAATTACCGTTTCGGCTTTTGGAACAAATAGATACTATCTTAAAGAATAACATATATTTTTTTAAGAGCTTAAAAACTTCAAAATTTTAAGGAAAGTATGTCGGAAATTGGATGAAATTCGAATAGTGGGCCCTTAATTAAACTTGGTTGATACTATCACTAATAACAGACAAACACAACACTGTAAGTAAAGAATAATGTACATGTATGCACCTACATGCATACATGTATACACACATACATACACTTATATATACATTTCATAACAGCAACAGTAATTATTTTTTAGATCAACACGATAGGTAGCTTTAAATCTTGTTTACGTTTGATTTGAAGGTGGCCAATGATGACATTGACAAATCAATGGAATGACTTTTATATGTCTCGTTAAAATAACGGCACATTCATTGTGTTATGGAACTCTGGCATGAAAGAGGAAAACGTGGCTTATAGGTATAAATAATTCATGACATGTAGTACATAATAAACGTTTTATTGACAACACATAATTATAAACAATTTTTCAACAAAAACAAGTACACAACAAATAATATTGTTTTCTCTCAACATAGAACGGGAAACATTATATTTAGTTCAAAGATATTGATATTTTATATTCAATTTAAAAACAAAATGAATATAATATATCATTTGAAAGCAATTAAAATCACAAAACTGATGTTCATTTTAATAAATGATGTTTTTGTACTTAAAGGGAGATTCAGGCTACCCTTAGGAACCAAATTCAGTCATTGAAAAAGTAAAAAGATACACCGATGCACACTGTAAAGCTCGGTCAGCTGTGGAAAGGTGTTTCGGAGTTCTAAAAGGGACTTGGAGATGCCTATTAGCCCAGTCAATGAAGGGAAAAAAAGACCCAATGTCGGAACTAAATCTCCGGAAGCTGAATTTTTCACAGATGTTAGAAGACTTTTAGACATGTATTTTTACAAAAGTCCCCAACTTTCCCCCTTGTGCTTCCTTCCCCACCCCCTCTTGAATATATTTTTCAAAGCTTTTCGGAATACGCTAATATCTCCTTAATGGTTTTATAAAATCATATTTTTTTATTTTTTGTTTAGTTTCTGATTAGTTACTCTAAAAAATTGTATTCTCTTATTTTTGCGAGAAAAGCTATAAAATCTCTACAATTTATTAGTAAAGGAAAAATATCAGTTTTTAAAATAGTATTTCAGAATATATTTGCACATAACTTTTTTCTGAGCCTGTTAACGAAAAAAAATAAATCAACAAAACTTGTAGACAATATTTTTAACTATAAAATAATGTATATAATGATGGGTTTTAATTAATAATAAGGCACGTAGGCTGTTAATAAGGAGCACGGCGCGCGGCGCACAGTGGCTTAAATTTGAGCGCTGGCGCGACATTGACCCCAGATCGTCATGTTCCCGAAATGATTTTTTTTTTACCAATGTATTCTCAATTAATCACTGACATTAAAAAAACCATTGAAAATAACATCCGAAGCTTACTTACTCGGTAATTACGCACAGAACTGAGATGTTCGGGCGCGCAACTATGCTGGTGTATCTAGGCAAGTTTGAAGGCGTGCGAAATCAGGTTCTTTGTGTACTTATTTTACAAAAAAAGTACTTTTAAAAATCACTTGTGATATTCTCTAAGATACGTGTTTTATTTAAATAATTGAAAAAAATATTTTTTTTCATAAATTATAACTGTTGCCTTGGTTCAAAGATTACCTTTTTTGCAATTTTTTTTTCCCAATTTTTTGCTTTTAATGGAGTAGAAATAAAAATCTTCACAAGTCTTCACGCTAATTTTAATAGCATATTATTGCTGTGTCTTTTTTGTACACGGACAAAAAAAATCACCACCAACTTTAGCCAGCCACTCCAGTAATTGCATTTTTAAGAAATGATTGTACTTAATTTTCGTCAATTTTTTTTCAGAATCCAATATTTGACTCCGATATGTCAAAGAAAGATCAACTGTATGTAATATTTAGTTCTGCGTACCGTTAGAATATAATTTAAGTTATTCAAAATTATTCACTGTCAATTTAAATTACCATCTGAAATTCAATTGTTATGTAATTAGTCGCAGTACAGGGGTACACTAATATTCGGGCGCGCAACTATTCTGCTGTATCTAGGCGAGTTAGAAGGCGTGCGAAATCATGTTTTTTGTGAACTTATTATACAAAAAAAGTATTTTTAAAAATCAGTTAAGATATTCTTTAAGATACGTGCTTTATTTAAATAGCTGAAAATTTTTTTTTTCATAAATTATAACTGTTGCCTTGGTTCAAAGTTTACCTTTTTTTTCCCAATTTTTTGGCTTTAATGGAGTAGGAATAAAAATTTTCACGAGTCTTCACGCTAATTTTAATAGGATATTATTGCTGTGTCTTTTTTGTATACTGACAAAAAAAATGACCACCAATTTTAGCCAGCCACTCCAGTAATTGCATTTTTAAGAAATGATTGTACTTAATTTTATTCAATTTTTTTTTCAGAATCCAATATTTGACTCCGATAAGTCAAAGAAAGATCAACTGTATGTAATATTTAGTTCTGCGTACCGTTAGAATAAAATTTAAGTTATTCAAAATTATTCACTGTCAATTTAAATTAACATCTGAAACTCAATTATTATGTAATTAGTTGCAGAACAGGGGTACACTAATATTCGGGCGCGCAACTATGCTGCTGTATCTAGGCGAGTTAGAAGGCGTGCGAAATCAGGTTGTTTGTGAACTTATTATACAAAAAAAGTATTTTTAAAAATCAGTTTTTGATATTCTTTAAAATAGTGCTTTATTTAAATAACTGAAAAAAATTTTTTTTTTCATAAATTATAACTGTTGCCTTGGTTCAAAGTTTACCTTTTTATTCCAATTTTTTGGCTTTAATGGAGTAGGAAAAAAAATCTTCACGAGTCTTCACGCTAATTTTAATAGGATATTATTGCTGTGTCTTTTTTGTATACTGACAAAAAAAATGACCACCAATTTTAGCCAGCCACTCCAGTAATTGCATTTTTAAGAAATGATTGTACTTAATTTTATTAAATTTTTTTTTCAGAATCCAATATTTGACTCCGATAAGTCAAAGAAAGATCAATTGTATGTAATATTTAGTTCTGCGTACCGTTAGAATAAAATTTAAGTTTTTCAAAATTATTCACTGTCAATTTAAATTAACATCTGAAACTCAATTATTATGTAATTAGTTGCAGAACAGGGGTACACTAATATTCGGGCGCGCAACTATGCTGCTGTATCTAGGCGAGTTAGAAGGCGTGCGAAATCAAGTTGTTTGTGAACTTATTATACAAAAAAAGTATTTTTAAAAATCAGTTTTTGATATTCTTTAAAATAGTGCTTTATTTAAATAACTGAAAAAATATTTTTTTTTCATAAATTATAACTGTTGCCTTGGTTCAAAGTTTACCTTTTTATTCCAATTTTTTGGCTTTAATGGAGTAGGAAAAAAAATCTTCACGAGTCTTCACGCTAATTTTAATGGGATATTATTGCTGTGTCTTTTTTGTATACGGACAAAAAAAATCACCGCCAGCCACTCCAGTAATTGCATTTTTTAGAAATGATTGTACTTAATTTTCGTCAATTTTATTTCAGAATCCAATCTTTAACTCCTATATGTGAAAGAAAGATCAACTTAATGTAATATTTTGTTCTGCGTACCATCAAAAATAAAATTGAAAGTAATTAACCACTAAAAATATTGCTGTTATTTACATCCAGAACGTAATTACGTTGGTTTATTTATATATTTGCATTTAGTTGCAGAAAACAGATATAAAAGAAGGAATTTCCCTCTTATTATTTAGTTGTATTTGAAGGTGTGCCGAGTTAAGTTCTTAAAGTGTTTATCGTTGATTCAAAGTGAAAATTTAACCATGGATAATGTACTTCAAGGTAAGTTATTTACAATGTATATTATTGTTAATATTTAAATACTTGCTCAATGTTATAAAGCCATATTTTTAATGCAGTTTATATTTCATTCGGTAAACCTTCAAGACTTTTTAACTGTTTCATCAGTTTAAGAAGTCATAATCAAAATAGTTTTGACCGAATATATAATGGAAAAAAATGTTAATTATTGAAAAAAATATCAAAGACGATCAACCTCAATTAGATTTATTTATCTTTTCAGAAAGCCGCGCTATCTCACGAAGGGAACTGTATGACATCATCCGGGAGGAGGGGTTCTCTATTGCAAGACCATCTCAAGCAATGATTACACTATTAAATAAGTGAGTTTGTGAAAAAGTGAGAATTTTCTGTGAATGTGATGTACGTGAAGTTTTCCTTAAAATAATTAATGTCTTTGCCATAAATTTATCAACGCGGTGGAAATTGAGTCATTATGTTGCTTAATCAAATGATAGTAAGTTAACGTTAATCACCTAAATAGTTTACCCAAATAATTATAAACATAGGGTTACTACTGGAAATCACATTTTGTATTTATGTTAAATTATGTCATAAATATTTAGTTTTCAATATATAATTTATCTGTTTTTTCAAAGAATTATAATCCAGAAAATTATTTAGTTTTCACTGTATTTTTATTATCTGTTTTATAAATAATTATAATCTGTAAAATAATTATTTAAAAATGTTATTATCTTGTTTTTTAAAGAATTATAATGTACAAAATTGTTCACTGTATTTTTATTATCTGTTTTCTTAAAGAATTATAATCTATAAAATACAAACTTAGGCACCAAGTTACACGCTACTTTTTATAAAAGCATTAAAATCATTATCAACATTTCAACTAATAAGAATTAACAAAAAATAAGTGGTATTTCTTATTAATACTTAAAAAAAACATCAATGATGCCAAATGGTCGAACGCCGAGAGCGATGTCGCGCCAAATCATCAAAATTGGCCACTGTGCGGCGGCTCGAACGCGCAGCGGTTCGCGGCGCAGCGAGAAATTACAAAAACCTAAGGAAAGTAATGAGTAATGACTAATTCATGGGTTTGCTTTTTTTTATAACAAATTCATTTAACGTTGAAGAGTTTTATTGTTATTTACCAGTTTTAATTCGGAGGGGAGGGGGGTAATATAAATATTTTCCCCTGCCCAATGAAGCGCTTTCATTATCCACCAACCGCCGTGCCCCGGTCTGGCTAAACAGTCATATTATGTTGTATGATTGTTTGTTACTTATTAATTAAATAAAGGAATGTGGGAAATTTATGGGAATCAGTTTACGCGTCTTCAACAGTAATGCATGCTCCATGGACATGAATATTCTCGGGCAAACAGAGCCTACACTTTAACAGCATCGTCTCTTGTCCACGTAATGAGAGAAGAATACCGAGATATTGATGGGAAATTAAGACAAATAGAAAATATGTATCAAGATTTAGTTACGTGGAAAAAAGATATGGAGGAGGTTAATAATGATGAAAATCTAAAAGAGACGATTCCATATACTGAAGCAAGTGAAAACAGGATTAAGGAATCGTCGAGTAGGACTGCCAAGTTGTGGCTTTACCTTCTACATTGCATCGACCTCATGCTTAGATTTATATTTGCAGAGAAGTCCGGGAATCGGAAAATGCACCTAAATACTATTTTTGATATGCTTCCATTTTTCCACCCGGCAGGACATTTACCATACGCAAAATCAGCACATATGTACGTTCAAAGTATGTTGCAACTCGAATCAAGAATAACCGAAGAAGAATATAAACTATTCACTGAAAATAGGTACTTTACAATAAGAAGAAGCGACAGATATTGGTCCGGTACGTGGACGGACATGACCATCGAGCAGTGTCTCATGCGACCAATGAAGTCAGTAAGAGGTTTGACACTTAGGCGCGGAATCACTGACAGCGCTTTGTCAAAGTGGAAACTTGGAACCACTTACTGCGTGAAAGTGCAAGAAAGCATTGAAGAATTCATCGGTATAGAATTTAATTTTACTGAACAGCATGTTGAGCTGCGTGAATCACGGAAGAAAAGGGATGAGCTAGATATAGGAAAATATACATCATGGCTAAGACAGCACAGCCCGTTCACCAAGCTCTCGGGGGAGCTGGTGTCTTTATCTTCAGGGTTTATTTCAGATAATAGTATCAATTGTGATAACGCTTATGAGGTGGGCCTGGCAGCTATGCAAAAAAAGAAAGGATGTAATTTTGGAGATATACGACAGAAAAGGAAAGACATGGTGACTACCCAACAAGATTCACATCAGCTACTGTTAGGACGACACAAGTTGCAGTAAACCCCCAGCAGCTATTTAACAGAATACTGTGAGTATAGTGATAGTCCTAGCAAGCTTTAGGCCTACTTAGGATATGAATTGGCTTCAAGACCCCTTCTATTTATGATGAAGTCTCCCATTGTAAAGGAACAAAATCATGTATGGCGAAAGTATTCAGCAAAAGTATTCATGACGAAGTTGATTTGGAAAATGCTGCAATAGTCATCGATGGGGGATACCTCCTACACTCTGTTGTTTGGCAAACTTAAACTACTTACGGAGACATAATTAAATCATACTCACGTTTCGTCCATACTAAATTTGGCAAACATTCTATTGTCGTTTTCGATGGATACCCTGAAGAACCAACTGTAAAATATGAAGAGCAAAAACGAAGGTCGGCTAACAACTCATCGAGCGATATTGAATTTAACTTCACTACACGTTGTTTGACTAAGAAGGAAGCTTTCTTATCTAATAAGAAAAACAACAAAAATAATGATTGAAGCACTGTGTCATGAATTTAGTGAATCTGGTTTGAAAACAGTCACGGCCTCGAACCGGCATCGAACAACTCAACATCTTCTCACAAGTGATTGTTGTTGGCACGGATAGTGATCTTTTGGTATTACTTGTAAGTCTTGCTCCTGAAGGAAAATCTATTTTTTTCTGTAAAGATGTTGGTGGAAAGGCCCCTTCAAGAACTTTCTACATCATAGAGAAACCTATAATGTTACATGAAGATATTCGAAAACACGTGCTGTTTACCCACGCCATTACGGGCTGTGATACGACCCCATCTTTATATGGGTTAGGAAAGATAAAAGCTGTTGACATGATGAAAAACAATCCCGAAGCAAAACGCGCAGCTGAGGCATTTCTGGAAAAAGATGCAACTGAAGAGAACTTGTTGCAAAATGGAGAAAAATTCGCTCTCGCCATGTATGGTCTTGGTAGCTACTCTAATTGAAACGAAGCTCGATACTATAAGTTTACCGGACTAACGACAAAATCAGCTTTTAAATCTAAATTTGACTTATCTGAGCAAAACTATCACCGACTTCAGAATCGTGTCATCAACATTTGTTGAGAGTTTATTTGCAAGTACAGTTTTGGTTAGGAAACAAACTAAACCCTATAAACTGGGGATGGAGGTGTGAAAATGGTGGAAAGAAGAAATTTTTGAAACCATTTGCTCCTGATGACCTTACTGTGGCTGCAGAAAATCTGGATTTACCTGCTCTGCCATGCGCTACAACCGTAACGGATTATCATGTCTGAACACACCCCAGTATGACGAATAAATGGAAGCCTCTCTTGACTAGAAAATTATTTGAATATTTGCCTAATTTTGTCATAGATAGGTAATATTGATAAGTATATAATATAATTTAAAAACCGTTTTGTCATTATAATATTTTTTTAGGTATATTTTAAGAAGCTTGTTTGAAAGTGAACCATTTTAGATCTATGCACTATTTTAAGTGATTTGTTGTTTCGGTATTTTATAGTTGATAGGTGCACATAATAAAACAAGTGAGAATTTCGACAAAAGATTTTTTAGAACTGCGCCATAACATAAGGTCTGCAATATTTTAATGTTGTGAAAGGGTAGTCCCACGCTGTTGTAGGTATTTTTGGCTTATTTCACAGAACTTTATTTAAATAATAAGTTACAAATAGTCATACAACATAATATGACTGTTTAGCCAGACCGGGGCACGGCGGTTGGTGGATAATGAAAGCGCTTCATTGGGCAGGGGAAAATATTTATATTACCCCCCTCCCCTCCGAACTAAAACTGGTAAATAACAATAAAACTCTTCAACGTTAAATGAATTTGTTATAAAAAAAGCAAACCCACGAATTAATCATTACTTTCCTTAGGTTTTTGTAATTTCTCGCTGCGCCGCGAACCGCTGCGCGTTCGAGCCGCCGCGCGCCGTGCTCCTTATTAACAGCCTACGTGCCTTATTATAAATTAAAACTCATCATTATATACATTATTTCATAGCTAAAAACATTGTCTACAAGTTTTGTTGATTTATTTTTTTTCGTTAACAGGCTCAGAAAAAAGTTATGTGCAAATATATTCTGAAATACTATTTTAAAAACTGATATTTTTCCTTTACTAATAAATTGTAGAGATTGTATAGTTTTTCTCGCAAAAATAAGAGAATACAATTTTTTTGAGTAACTAATCAGAAACTAAACAAAAAATAAATAATATGATTTTATAAAACCATTAAGGAGATATTAGCGTATTCCGAAAGGCTTTGAAAATATATTCAAGAGGGGGTGGGGAAGGAAGCACAAGGGGAAAGTCGGGGACTTTTGTAAAAATACATGTCTAAAGGTCTTCTAACATCTGTGAAAAATTCAGCTTCCGGGGAATTAGTTAAAACCTTCATTGACTGGGCTATATCAGTCCAGCGGATTTTGATGTATGAGTCTGCACGAGCGACCTGAATTATAAATTCATGCGTCGTGTAGTACAATCTACGCAGGATAAGCAGAATCGATGAACAAGTTTTCTTCACCAACACAGCGCCGTTCTGCTGATCCAACAGCTTCTCATCAGCTCTGCTCTCGTTTCGGTCTGAAAGATTTAATAATTCTATTAAATTGATATCTCTAATAATTTTTAATTGATCTTACGAACATTATAAAATATAATTTATATGCATATAAATAAATAAAACTATTTATTGTTTTATTTATTTGATGTATACGATCATTCTTGGTTTTCCTGCGAAATTAGATTCGATGGACGTGAAGCTACTTTATTTGTATAAAGAATTACCTGCTACGAATCGAGGTCTCCTCCTTGGTCTCTGGGTTGGCTTGGGGAGGGGGAGGTTTGTCTACTGTGGGAGGAGTGGTTGGCGGTGTAGGGCTTGTCACGGGGTTTAGGTATTCACCCAACACTCCACCACTGCCGCACACACTCGGAACACACTGCTTCTCTACCTCTAGCATCTCTACAACTACAGGAGGCTCTTCAGCGACATCCACGTGCAAGAAGAGATCTCTATAAAATAAATAAACATATCAAATTGTATCTTATAAAATGTGATTATTTAGTAACACATATTATGTAAACTAACAAATAAATTTGTGTATACACATATCAGGTATTTTGACTCGGCATCTCCACTCTGCCAAAGGTATCTTGTGTTTAACCGCTATACAATTCGACACACAATATCAGTAGTGTACTTGTCAAACATGATATAGCGCCATACAACATAAATAAACTACGTAGATCGTCTTTGGGAACAACTAGTCCTTCAATTGACACTCTGCCAATGAGACCGACTATTTTTTCTTCAACTCGGTGAGAATTATTCTCACCGAGTTGTTACCAGTTTGCAGGCGGTCTCTCAGCATTTTGGCAACGTTGGACCTCACGTTAGATTTGAATGTGGTCCACACCTGAAACGAATATTTCATTACAGAACACAAATCAAATGCACAACACATTGTTAAATAAGCACCATTCAAAGTGGATAAATAAACTTACTTTTTGCCACTGGATTATAGTCTTGTGTGGACCAGCATTATTTAATTTATCTCTAAGGTTTTAAATGTCGTCTCGGTTTTAAGAGATTGGCTCGTCTATCATGGATCCGCCAGGAGCATTTATCGAATTGTTGTCTTGACAGTGCCACTCTGTTGGCAGGCCACTGAAAGAGAATTTTCCGACAATTGATGACACGTTACTATTACACACTATTCTTAGAGTGACCGGATAAATAATCACAATGATAATTCATCACATCTTTAAAAAGTTATATAAAGTCATGGAAAGTGATGAAACAAAAACTTTATTAACTGGGTTAAGTAGGTTAGGTTAAAAAAAATTTTTTTCATCGTTTCTAATGACTTTATATCACTTTTTAAAAGTGTGTTGAATTATCACTGTGTTGAGTTATCATGGAACCATTCTTAGGTTTCAAACACAATGATGTACACGAAAGATAATAATACAATAACTGTCTCACTTTTTACTTCGTTTTAGTGAAAAATATTATGATATTCGAAAACGTAACCTAAAAATACAATGGTTCAATTGTACACAGACATAATACGTTGAACCCTTTAAATGCCGGAAAGTATTTTGCTTGGATGTACCGACAAGCCGCGAATTTTTTAGCAAAAAAATATATTATAAAATAGTCCTTTTCTGAAATATATTAAAAAAAGACTTACCAAATATGTACACTGTATGTCGTTTGTGTCGCCATTCAACAAGTAAAACACCACAAAATTTTCACATAATGTCCAGGGTTGTCACAAATTTTTAATTTTACTCGAATAAAAAAATATTTTTAATAAACAGAAAATTAATAATTATTTTAATCAAAGTTATATACTTTTCACATCACGAAAAAATGAATAGGCTACTGCCGTGTGGTATTCCTCAAAACAAGGTTCAATGCAGAGAGCTACTTTGCACTGTTTACACCGATACCTTGATTTTTTTTTTCTTGGATAAACACACCACACATCTCGCCATTGGTGTAGTTTTTTTCTCAGTTTGTGGGATTTTTTCCATGAAATGCCTTTCTGTGAGTCGTGATGGCAATTCCGCCTAATTTTTCCTTGATGCGCATGAGGGCACATCACGTTTATGTTCACTGATAAGTTGCCGAATCACCTCCAACTGAAACTGTGCTAGTGAAATCTGCTTCTCTGTTTCCAACATTTTCTATGTTCGCTCCTGATCTCGAACCGATGAACGAATTTATTTTGGGAACAAAATCACCAGTTTCCCATTCACTAATTTCGAAATCAAGATCACTGTCATCCTATTCAGCAGTACGGCCAGCTTCATCCATGAAATCTTTAAGCAGTTGGTTATCACCAGGCACACTTTGTCCATCTTCCATCGTTGACCGTAAAAAATCACACACTTTACAATGGGTGTAAAAAACTTCTTGTCACTCAAACAGAGTACACTTTGTAAAATACTTCTCGCAAAAAACGTATACAATCTCCAAAATTGTATAAAAACAGAGACCACACTTTGTACACTAAAAACATATACTTCCTTGCACCAGTAAAAATAATTATTATAGCACAAAAACGAAATAATCAACAATAAAAATCAATATTCCAACGGAGAAATATACGCCAAGCAATCACGAAACACGAAATACGGTCGCCCCGTGTGCAGGGAGTCCCTCTAAGTAGCAACCCTGCATTACTGCCACATATTGAACGTCAAAAGAAGCTTTATTTAGATCACTCTAAAGTCGATATAAACTGTGAACTGTTATATTATAATTATTTCTTCATCATCCTAATAGATGTCACCGTGGGTTCCATATTTTAGATTTTTAAAATTACTTGAGTTTGTCAAGCAAAATCGTCATATAGAACAGCGTGTTAACGCGCTCATTTTGTATGGCCGGCAATAGAGCGCGTAAACGCGCTTAAGGCACACAACCGGTTAATTCCGTTTCAATCTGGGGTGAAAAGCATCTAAATGATATTCATGCTTTTACTTACAACATATAGCATTTGCTTACCTCATTTTAAACAATTTCGTCAACTTTATCAGCAAACCAAGACGAAAACGGTGACAGTTAGCGGTTCCGCAGCAAATGTCACTTTAGAAGTGGTGAAAGTGTAACAAAGTCATTACTATCCAGCGAGGTAAGTACCTTTTTAGAAAACGTAAATCTTCGATAAATGGCTTATTTATGTTATTCATAAATAAAATAAGCAGTTATTAAAATGCATTATAATACAAAGTAATTAGTAATTAAGTAATAATCACTGGCTCAAGTGCCCTGAAAGAATACAGTACAAACTGTGCTGGATGGTGTTTAAATCCATCAATGAAATGGCCCCACCATACATCTCTGAACTATGCGTCCCGGAAAACACTGGTCTGAGGCAGTCAACTCTTAGATCAGCAACATCATCAGCTGTAGGCAGACTGATAGAACCTAAGCGCAAGCCAAATACTAAGTTTGGTGATCGCGCTTTCGGAGTATCTGGGCCGAAGGCTTGGAATAAACTCCCTCCGGAACTAAGATCCATAACAAGTCAAACAGAATTCAGGTCTAAACTAAAAACTTACCTTTTTAAGCTGTCGTACCCTTAAATTAAATATACCTGTAAGAAAGGTTTTAGGTGGTACGCCTGCTTTTGAATGTGTAAGAGCGAGATGACAGACTGAGGTATAAAAGATGACGGATGCATCTGCTCGCTCTCTTTTCCAAACCGACAGCTCAGAAGATAGAAGTAGTCAATCCGTACTAAATTGTTAATAAACATTATATCCGAACACGCGTTCTATTGATTGAGTACCACCAAGTCTGTATATAACAGTGGCGCAGCCTACGGAAATCGTAAAAGTTAATAACGATTAAAAGAATCGACGCGCGAGATTTCGCACGAAAAAAAATACGCGATATTGTCGGAAACATCGGATTGCAACATATTGTTCGGGTCGGTAAAAAAGGCCGGACGGAAATTATTGTTTCTTCACTGAAAGGAGTGAAGAAGAAGAAGCCACTGGAGCCAGCCAGCTTCTCGGAAGGGGGAAGCACGGGAGGGTTCAGGATCAGTCAAAGGATCGGAGGGGTCCGGGCCACAAGAGTGGTCTGGGGCAGCCATCAGCAGCACCGAGGGTCAAGGAGCGGTGTTACCAGGTCTTAGGAGCGTTCTGGGAAGAGCCATCCAGCCAACAAGGGTCAAGGAGCGGTTTCCTGAGAGGGTCCAGGGAGCAGATTGGAGAGCGGAGAAATCTCATTGGGAAGTTTTTTTATGTTTTTCTTTTCTTGTCTTGTGGGTACCATCTGGGCAGAGGAAGCATGGAGTCAGGATTGGGGTCCTTCAGTTTGCGTGACGGTAACTGGGAGAACTTCAAGGTCCGTCTCGAGCAGTACCTCCTTGTGAATGATGAAAAGTACGCATCGGATGTTAAAAAAAGAGCTATTTTCCTAAATGTTTTGCAAGATGATTGTTTTTCTCTACTGGTAAATTTGTGCATTCCTAAAAAAGTAACAGAGGTTAATTTAGAAGATTTGATATCTAAGCTCAATGAATATTGTTGTACGACAAAATGTTTTTTTGAAGAAAGATCGCAGTTCTATTCAGCTAAACAAAGGAATGACGAATCAGTTCGCGATTTTGCTGTTCGTTTAAAGTCTCTTTCTAGCAATTGCAAATTCGGGAATAGTTTATCAGAGAAATTAAGGGATTTCTTTGTATTAGGTTGTAAACCCGGTAAGATTAGAGAAAAATTATTTCTCGATAGTGAGTCATATACTTTCGAAAAATGTGTGCAAGTAGCAGAGTGTATTGAACTTGTAGCTTCAACTCAATTTCAATCAGCTGATAACAGAGTTTAAGCTAGTGTAAAAGTCGGCGGAGGTCGTGTCTCACCTAATACGCATGTGAAAAACAGAGATGGATATAGTTTCAAGCGAAGCAGTAGCAATAATCGGGCACGTTCACCGTCTCATCAAGTTACAAAGCGTCACCGTTCACCGTCTCATCAAGTTAATTGTACAATGTGTGGATATCATAACCACACGGCGGTAGAATGTAGATTCAAAAATTATGTATGTAAAATTTGTGGTACTAAGGGTCATTTGGCAAAACAATGTAAGCACGTAACAACACGTAAAAACGTGAATACTTTGTTATCGGATGGAAAGGTTGGTGATGTAGTAAGTATTGAGCCATATTATATAGAAGTTTCACTCGATGGAATAAATAATAAATTCATGTTAGATTCTGGAGCATCTTGTAGCATAATTTCCGAAGAGTGTTATTTCAATAAATTCAGCAGTATTGAGTTAATGCACGAAAACGTGAGCTTACGGAGTTTTGACAATTCGCTCATTGGTGTGGTAGGTACTTTCACACCGATACTAGAGTTTAACGGCTTAAGCCACCGACTCAAAATTATTGTCGTCAGTAGCTCGTCTCTTTCTATTTTAGGACGTGATTTCATGAATCTCTTTAACGTGGGAATAACTGGGATCGTTAATTGTGTAAAACAAAATACATTAAAGGAGCGATTAGTAAAAAAATTTCCAGAAGTTTTTACGGATAAATTAGGCAAAATTTAACAAGTACGAAGTGAATTTAACGTTAAAAGATTCTGCCACTCCGATATTTCGTAATCACAGAATAATGCCGTTCGCTTTGAAGGAAAAAGTTGAAAGCGAATTAAATAATTTACTTTCAAACGGTATTATAGAGCAAGTTCAATATAGTGATTTTGCGAGTCCGATCGTGCCGGTGATCAAGAAAAATGGTAGCATATGATAGTACAGTAACTAATCAGTTATTAGTTGACAAGTATCCGTTACCTAGAATTGAGGAATTATTGACCAAAGTGAATGGAGGGAAGGTTTTTGCTAAAATTGATCTAAAATCCGCATATAACCAGTTTGTTTTGAAAAAGGAGTGTAGACGTTTCACAACAATCAATACCCACTTAGGGTTATTTCAGTATAAACGGTTAGTGTTTGGGTTGTCACCAGCGCCAGCGGTTTTTGCTAAAGCAATGGCAAATTGTTTATCAGGATTACGGAACATGACGTTCTACTTGGATGATATTATTGTGATAGGAAAAGATGAAGTCGACTTAGAAAAAAACGTGTGTCTCGTTTTAGAGAGGTTAAAAAGTTGTAATTTAACGGTGAATAGTGAAAAGTGTGAATTCAATTTAAAAGTTATTGAGTTTTTAGGTTATAAAATAAGTGAAAAGGGGATTCAACCGTGTCAGCGGAATAAAGAAGCCATTTTAAACGCATCAGCGCCTAGTGATTTAAATAAATTGATAAGTTTGTTAGGTATGGTTAGTTATTATCGTAATTTTATTCCAAACATGGCAAATATATTGTCACCATTATATGATTTACTTAAAAAATATGTTAAGTTTCAATGGGGTACGGAACAAGAAAACAGTTTTGCGATGATAAAAAAAATATTAACTTCGGATAGGATTTTAACGCATTTCGACGAGAATATTCCTGTGAAACTTGTCACGGATGGAAGTATGAATGGGGTCGGAGCAACGTTAATCCACGTCTTTAAAAATGGCGTAGAAAGACCAATAGGGTTCGCAAGCAGAACTTTAAATAAAGCGGAAAAGAATTATTCGATTTTGGATATTGAGGCAACAGCTATAATTTTTGGGATTAAGAAGTTTTATCAATATTTGTATGGCAGAGAATTTATTTTAGCTGTAGATAACCAGCCTTTGGTCAGAATTTTCGGTCAGAATAGAGAAATTCCTAAAATTGCGGCGTCAAGACTACAACGTTATGCAGTTATGTTAGGATCGTTCAATTTTACGATTGAATACGTAAAGCCGAAAAATAATTGTTCAGACTTTCTGAGCAGGTGTCCGATTGAAAAGGTTAGCTGTGAAGATAATATAGAGTCTGGTTACATTAATTATTTTGAAAATAACGGGTTTAATTTGTCTTTAGACGTGATAAGAAGTGAGACCGAAAAGGACGAAATATTAAGTCAAGTAAAACAATTTCTTATCGAGGGTTGGCCAGCATCAGTAAAAAAGGCACAAAATGGTAATTTTATTAGAGTTTTCTGGGGAAAAAGGTTAGAATTGTCATTGATAAATGGGTGTATTTTATATCAACATAGAGTTGTTATTCCTGAGTCTTTAAGACAAGAAGTTTTAAAGATGTTACACAGATCTCATTTAGGGGTTTTTAAGACTAAAGGCATTGCAAAAAGCTGTGTCTGGTGGCCAAAAATTAATCAAGATTTGGAGAAAATAACAGAAAATTGTAGAGATTGTTTAGAAATTAAACCAGAATCACAAAAGAGATCATAAGCAGTATGGCCTTATAAACCTGAAGTATGGTTCAGGGTGCATATTGATCATGGTAGCTTACATAATAAAAACTTTTTAGTTGTGGTAGACTCTTCTTCGAAGTGGATCGAGTGTCTGGAAGTAAACAGTCTGTCTTCAAAAGAAAATATTGAAGTACTTCATAGGTTATTTTCACAATTTGGTTTTCCAGCAACTTTAGTTAGTGATAATGGTACGTGTTTTTGTTCTGAGGATTTTGAAAATTTTTGTAAGAAAAATGGGATAGAACATATCACTAGTCCAGTTAACCACCCGAGTAGCAATGGGCAAGCTGAGAATGCTGTTAAAACCTATAAAAATTTTCTTAAAAAAACTTGTAAACTCAATAGATTTCCTTCAGATTATAAAGAAAAGTTAGGTAACTTTTTAACAGACTATAGAAATACCGTTCATGCAACAACAGGGTGTGAACCATCTGTATTATTAATGGGAAGGAAAATTAGAACAGTATTTGACTCTCTGATTCCTAGGAAGGTTGATGAAAGAACGAATAGTTCAGGTTCTACTCGACAACACGAAGTAATGCAAAAGGTTATTCAGAGTCAAGTCAATCAGAAAAGACAATATAAGGGTAGAAATAAGTCAGATTTTAATGTAGGTCAGAAAGTGATGACTAGAGATTTCAGAGCTTAGGGTAATAGGTTATGGGTCCCTGGGGTTATTGTTGAAAAAAAAGGTAGCAAAATATATTTCATAAAAATTAACAAGTCTAATATGGTGTGGAAAAGACATTTAGACCAGATTAAAAAATTACATGTTTCATGGCAGGAGGGAGATAAGCCGGAATTCGGTACGTCTGACACAATGGAACTGTCGACGGATGAAGTAAATCTCTCAGGTATGTTACGTAATAGAAGTGTCTCTAATACTGTTCCTCCATGTTTCAGGTCTAACCCGTGGCAGGGAAGACTTCGTCCAAGATGAGGGTACTTCGCAGTCCAGGAGGAGGAGTGGACGGACGACGAGACAAAGAGAAGGGAAGCAGAAAGAACGCGGCATATGATGGTTAATTTTTTAAAAAAATGTTGTGTTAATTTAAAAAAAAAAGAAAAATATGAAATAAAATTGTAATATGAAATATGTAGAAATAGGGTATACTATATGTAGCTAGGGACGTTCAATTTTAGTAGGGGAGGATGTAAGAAAGGTTTTAGGTGGTACGCCTGCTTTTGAATGTGTAAGATCGAGATGACAGACCGAGGTATAAAAGATGACGGATGCATCTGCTCGCTCTCTTTTCCAAACCGACAGCTCAGAAGATAGAAGTAGTCAATCCGTACTAAATTGTTAATAAACATTATATCCGAACACGCGTTCTATTGATTGAGTACCACCAAGTCTGTATATAAGAGAAAGAGAATTTATTTCCTAAGAGAAAGTACAGTTATATTCAATTTTTCAATTAAGTCCTAAATCCTGAATCTAAATTTGGCCAATAAACAATTACAAAATGTTAATTAAGTGTTAATCTCAAGTGACCTACCAGGTAAGTATTGTACTGTACATTTTCTCCATAAATAGTTAAGTAATAACATAGATCACTGTAGAAATGTATTGTAAGTTTGAACAGCGCCCTTGAGGTGTTTTTGCACAAAAACGGCGCTATACAAGTCATCCAAGTATTATTATTATTATTATTAATTGTTTTTTTGAGTTTTAGTTAAAAACCTTGCGTCACTTGATTACATTCCACCAATTTGTGTTTTCAAAAATCTCTTAACAATTTCGTAAATGCTATCAACCACGCTTGTTTAGGATGTTTACTAGGTCTCTCCAAAATCGAACTTGTAAGGATATCAAAAGATCGTGAATCGCTTATTAGTTAAGAAAAGATTTTACAAGCGAGAGACTGATAGCTTTCGCAAACGATAGCATTCGTTGACGAATGCTATCATTTGGGTTAAGGCTAATATAACGAGAATCGCCCTCCTGAAGTCAGGGTCACGAGTTTTTACCACCCGCTTGTACAGATTGGGTTCGGCCACAGAGGTATGATTTCATCCACTTAATAATTTCACCACCCAGTCAAAAAGTTTTTTCCAGTCTGTCGATCGGGAAATTGTGGCCGATGGTGTCAGAAGCTACACTCAAATCTAATAATGACAGCAAGGCTAGCTTACCTGACTCGTTTGCAAGCATCAAATCTGATAACACGCGCGTAGTCCAGTCCCAACATTAAATACATGTTCACAAAATTTTCCGTGATACGTAATATTTTTAACCATTTTTGTTAATAATCGACCAATTTCACGCGTTTGTGAACTTAATGATTTTTTTTAATATATAACCTACAAACTTGAGATAAATTAAGATTTCATTTATGGGTAAATTTATTGGCTTTAAACGACAGTTAAGAGGAAATAAGACGTCAAAATAATATCAGTTATGGGCGTTTCTAGTGGGCGCGGCTATAGCCCAAAACATTTCGTTTACGCCCCGGCTTGGTCAAAATGTCGCACAGTGTGACATGGTTTGATTTCACAAGGACAAGTTTTATAAATTTAAAATGATAATAATAATTTTCATTATTGTTGATATCAGTTAATGAATTGCATAATTTGCATGGTATTTTGAAAATCGTGGAATCTACGTACAGTATATAATCATCTGCAGTATGTAAGGCATCCCAAATAATCATAAATCACAAATTCTTTTTTGGTTATTATTTTTTTTCTTGATAAAACAATCCCGATGAGTTAAAAAACTCATTGTAGGACGGGAGGAACTTACAATACATAGGTGGGAGTTAATAGGTACAAAAATAAACAGGTACAAAAAGAAACAGTACAAAAATAAATAAAAATATAATATTTTTACTAATAAAACTTTTAATAAAATAAAATACTTTTTTGTTTTAAAACCACGATATTTATTAATTTAAGAACCGACCGGTTTCGCTTTACTTAAGCATCATCAGGGTACAAATTAATACAGTATTAATTTGTACCCTGATGATGCTTAAGTAAAGCGAAACCGGTCGGTTCTTAAATTAATAAATATCGTGGTTTTAAAACAAAAAAGTATTTTATTTTATTAAATATGTCAAACCACAAAGTGATTGCTTTCTACAATAATAATAAAACTTTTACATAGAAAGTAGTTTGTACATTACAGTTTTTTTACATCTCAGATTTTAGATTTAATTATTTTTTATTTCGTACTAGATAGAGCAATCCCGATGAGTTACATAACTCATTGTAGGACGAGAGGAATTTACAATACATAGGTGGGATTTAATGGGTAAAATTTTATATAAGTATTTTGATATCAAAAAACCTTCACCGTCCAATGCTTTGTTTTTCTTTTGAAGTGGAAGTCATCGGAAACCAAAATGAATGTACTTCTTATACTCCAAATTGAATAAGCTCAGGAATCGCTGGAAATTTATCGAGTGCGTATACATGTATATACCTACATATTTATAGATATATAAAATTAATTAAGCTGACATTTTACATTAATTTAATAATATGTAATAATAATTGGAGTCCCACAAGGTTCACACCTGGGACCTTTATTATTTATCCTATTCATCAATGACGTTACCAGCATTTTCTACAATGTCGAAGTTTTACTTTTTGCTGACGATATGAAGTTGTTTAGGGTCATTAATGACGTGTACGACTGCATAATCTTGCAAGAGAACCTTAAAAACTTTTTCAAATGGTGTTCTAGTAATAAACTGCAACTAAATATTAACAAATGCCAAGTTATGAGGTTCCACAAAATCAAACACCCAATAATGTATAATTATTCATTGTGTAATGTTGACTTAATCTCTGTAATCGAAATACTTGACCTAGGCATAATGTTTGATCAAAAACTCTGCTTTGTATCTCACATAACTTCTATCGCTAACAGGGCTATGAAAATGTTGGGTTTTATAGTAAGAATTTCCAAGGATTTTTAAAATATCAACACATTAAAAATTCTGTTCACATCTCTCGTTAGAAGTATTCTAGAATACAACTCTACAATTTGGTCACCTGTCTTTAATAATCACATTAATATCATTGAAAGAGTCCAACGCAAATTTTTGAGATGTATTAATTTTAGGCTTGGAATTCCTTTAGAAACAATAGATTATGATTTATTATTATATTCATTGAAATTGCTTAAGTTAAGTGATAGAAGAAAAATTTTTGATCTTTTATTCTTATACAAAATTATAAATTATCAGTTGGATAGCCCTGACATATTAATGTTGATTCAATTTCATGTACCTACCATTAGATCAAGGTCCTCTAGTATGTATTATTGTGACAATTATACCACAATCTCAGGATATAACTCAGTTATAAACAGATTGCACACACTTGGTAACTTCTATGCTAAAATCGCAGATACTTTTAATATTCCGCTTGTAAAGTATAAAGCTGCACTAATAACACATTTTAACGCCATTTATTTTAATGAGGTCATTACATAACAGGCTATTGTCATTGCTTCTTTCTTTACTGTTATTTTATTTGTTATGTTTTTACTAAATTTAATTCTTTAATTTTTTTCATCAAAATTTAACACTGCACTTTGTATATGTAAAAAAATAAAATAAAAACTTTGTATGTAAATGGCACTTGTGCCGTAAATTCTAAATAAATAAATAAACAATCTACACGATTGTACAATTTAAAAGATGAATTACCCTTTTTAATATTCGAATGACTTTAGGTACTTTATTAAAAACTTTATTGTAAATTTTATACCAGCTACTTTTTGTAATATCTTATACTAGGGCAGACCCTGTGAATTCTTGAAAAATCTGTTTGCAATTTAAACTAAAGCAATTTTATGTTAAAATCTTATATTAGGTATAGAAAGGTATTTATGGCATGTCTGAATTCTTCACATTCATTTCCAATTTTTCTATGCCCAAAAATTGGCGTGACTGAAAGCCAAATAAATATAATTTATATGTAAAAAGAAAAAAATGTACATTATTTATAATTATTATTATAATTTTATTATTTATTATAATAATTATAAATATATTTGAAATACTTTTTACATGAAAAAAAAGTTCTACTATATAATCATTTTTAGGCGCACCAAATACAAATAACTATCACACATAACAGCCGAATTTTTAATTGAAAATAATATTTAACTCTTAAAATAAAGAAACTTAAGAATTTAAAAAAAAATCTACAAAATAAACTGATTTCATATTTTTTTTACTATGTCCAAATTTTTTCTGAAACTTAACCACCGTACACTCAAATCACTTCAAATTATGTCTAAAATATAATGTTTTCTTTTTTATTGGTGAAACATACAAAAAACCTTTACTCACTTGTGGAAGAGGTCAAATTATAAAAAACAGAAAATTTCACTAATAACTTTAAAAGTAATCGTTTGATTAAATAAAAAAATACGTAATAGAAATTACTGGACATACCGTCCGGGAATCAGACGACCTTTCCGGCTTAAGTTGTAGCCGTTACTAAAGAATAACGCTGTAAGTGCTTGGGGACCTGCACACAAATACAGTTACGTGCGCCTCAGAGTGTTGGAGTAACGTACGGCGAGTTTTCTTTATCGGAACAGAAGTTTGATATTTCCGAGTGTTATATTTTAATTCATTCTTATGAATACATTTATAAAATCGCTAATTTTTCTAGAGAGATTCCTCGGGAAGTTACTAATTCATCGTTTACAAAAATAAAATCTGGTGCTTCCCGCTCATCTTATAGTTGAAAAACGTTTTATAAAATTGGCCAAACGTTTTACATAAGATATTTAATGGTAAGGTCCTATTTTTATTAATCTTATATATAAATAACTTGCATCCCTGGGAATCCCTCTAGAAACATTTAAGATTTTAGTAATACGTACATCACAAATAATTAAAATGTGAGCGTCGGGGCAAATCCCCGTTATCAGGGTATTGTGTCACCTTAACAGTTTATCTGTTTTCTTGTCAATATTCGGAGGTATGATTTTGTGAATGAGCGCGGGCGAATTCAAAACAAAACGTAAAAAAATTTTCAGCGCTTAACGCATTGTAGCTTCATTTGATAAAAGCAATGAAAGGAACGGCTTCGTCTAGTTAAGCATAAGTTTATCTGAAGTTTACATTCCCGAAAGGGCCAATTTACAACTCTAATGCTACGTATACATGCATACGCGATCCGAACTGACGAGCTGAACCGCAACATAAGTTTATATGAAGTTTACATTCCCCAAGGGGCCAATTTACAACTCTAATGCTACGTATACATACATACCCGATCCGAACTGACGAGCTGAACCGCAACATAAGTTTATATGAAGTTTACATTCCCCAAGGGGCCAATTTACAACTCTAATGCTACGTATACATGCATACCCGATCCGAACTGACGAGCTGAACCGCAACATAAGTTTATATGAAGTTTACATTCCCCAAGGGGCCAATTTACAACTCTAATGCTACGTATACATACATACCCGATCCGAACTGACGAGCTGAACCGCAACATAAGTTTATATGAAGTTTACATTCCCCAAGGGGCCAATTTACAACTCTAATGCTACGTATACATACATACCCGATCCGAACTGACGAGCTGAACCGCAACATAAGTTTATATGAAGTTTACATTCCCCAAGGGGCCAATTTACAACTCTAATGCTACGTATACATGCATACCCGATCCGAACTGACGAGCTGAACCGCAACATAAGTTTATATGAAGTTTACATTCCCCAAGGGGCCAATTTACAACTCTAATGCTACGTATACATACATACCCGATCCGAACTGACGAGCTGAACCGCAACATAAGTTTATATGAAGTTTACATTCCCCAAGGGGCCAATTTACAACTCTAATGCTACGTATACATGCATACCCGATCCGAACTGACGAGCTGAACCGCAACATAAGTTTATATGAAGTTAACATTCCCCAAGGGGCCAATTTACAACTCTAATGCTACGTATACATGCATACGCGATCCGAACTGACGAGCTGAACCGCAACATAAGTTTATATGAAGTTTACATTCCCCAAGGGGCCAATTTACAACTCTAATGCTACGTATACATGCATACGCGATCCGAACTGACGAGCTGAATTGCAACATAAGTTTATATGAAGTTTACATTCCCCAAGGGGCCAATTTACAACTCTAATGCTACGTATACATGCATACGCGATCCGAACTGACGAGCTGAACCGCAACATAAGTTTATATGAAGTTTACATTCCCCAAGGGGCCAATTTACAACTCTAATGCTACGTATTCATACGCGAGCCGAACTGCCGAGCTGAACCGCAACATAAGTTTATATGAAGTTTACATTCCCCAAGGGGCCAATTTACAACTCTAATGCTACGTATACATGCATACGCGAGCCGAACTGACGAGCTGAACCGCAACATAAGTTTATATGAAGTTTACATTCCCCAAGGGGCCAATTTACAACTCTAATGCTACGTATTCATACGCGAGCCGAACTGCCGAGCTGAACCGCAACATAAGTTTATATGAAGTTTACATTCCCCAAGGGGCCAATTTACAACTCTAATGCTACGTATACATGCATACCCGATCCGAACTGACGAGCTGAACCGCAACATAAGTTTATATGAAGTTTACATTCCCCAAGGGGCCAATTTACAACTCTAATGCTACGTATACATGCATACCCGATCCGAACTGACGAGCTGAACCGCAACATAAGTTTATATGAAGTTTACATTCCCCAAGGGGCCAATTTACAACTCTAATGCTACGTATACATGCATACCCGATCCGAACTGACGAGCTGAACCGCAACATAAGTTTATATGAAGTTTACATTCCCCAAGGGGCCAATTTACAACTCTAATGCTACGTATACATACATACCCGATCCGAACTGACGAGCTGAACCGCAACATAAGTTTATATGAAGTTTACATTCCCCAAGGGGCCAATTTACAACTCTAATGCTACGTATACATACATACCCGATCCGAACTGACGAGCTGAACCGCAACATAAGTTTATATGAAGTTTACATTCCCCAAGGGGCCAATTTACAACTCTAATGCTACGTATACATGCATACCCGATCCGAACTGACGAGCTGAACCGCAACATAAGTTTATATGAAGTTTACATTCCCCAAGGGGCCAATTTACAACTCTAATGCTACGTATACATACATACCCGATCCGAACTGACGAGCTGAACCGCAACATAAGTTTATATGAAGTTTACATTCCCCAAGGGGCCAATTTACAACTCTAATGCTACGTATACATGCATACCCGATCCGAACTGACGAGCTGAACCGCAACATAAGTTTATATGAAGTTAACATTCCCCAAGGGGCCAATTTACAACTCTAATGCTACGTATACATGCATACGCGATCCGAACTGACGAGCTGAACCGCAACATAAGTTTATATGAAGTTTACATTCCCCAAGGGGCCAATTTACAACTCTAATGCTACGTATACATGCATACGCGATCCGAACTGACGAGCTGAATTGCAACATAAGTTTATATGAAGTTTACATTCCCCAAGGGGCCAATTTACAACTCTAATGCTACGTATACATGCATACGCGATCCGAACTGACGAGCTGAACCGCAACATAAGTTTATATGAAGTTTACATTCCCCAAGGGGCCAATTTACAACTCTAATGCTACGTATTCATACGCGAGCCGAACTGCCGAGCTGAACCGCAACATAAGTTTATATGAAGTTTACATTCCCCAAGGGGCCAATTTACAACTCTAATGCTACGTATACATGCATACGCGAGCCGAACTGACGAGCTGAACCGCAACATAAGTTTATATGAAGTTTACATTCCCCAAGGGGCCAATTTACAACTCTAATGCTACGTATTCATACGCGAGCCGAACTGCCGAGCTGAACCGCAACATAAGTTTATATGAAGTTTACATTCCCCAAGGGGCCAATTTACAACTCTAATGCTACGTATACATGCATACCCGATCCGAACTGACGAGCTGAACCGCAACATAAGTTTATATGAAGTTTACATTCCCCAAGGGGCCAATTTACAACTCTAATGCTACGTATACATGCATACCCGATCCGAACTGACGAGCTGAACCGCAACATAAGTTTATATGAAGTTTACATTCCCCAAGGGGCCAATTTACAACTCTAATGCTACGTATACATACATACCCGATCCGAACTGACGAGCTGAACCGCAACATAAGTTTATATGAAGTTTACATTCCCCAAGGGGCCAATTTACAACTCTAATGCTACGTATACATGCATACCCGATCCGAACTGACGAGCTGAACCGCAACATAAGTTTATATGAAGTTTACATTCCCCAAGGGGCCAATTTACAACTCTAATGCTACGTATACATGCATACCCGATCCGAACTGACGAGCTGAACCGCAACATAAGTTTATATGAAGTTAACATTCCCCAAGGGGCCAATTTACAACTCTAATGCTACGTATACATGCATACGCGATCCGAACTGACGAGCTGAACCGCAACATAAGTTTATATGAAGTTTACATTCCCCAAGGGGCCAATTTACAACTCTAATGCTACGTATACATGCATACGCGATCCGAACTGACGAGCTGAATTGCAACATAAGTTTATATGAAGTTTACATTCCCCAAGGGGCCAATTTACAACTCTAATGCTACGTATACATGCATACGCGATCCGAACTGACGAGCTGAACCGCAACATAAGTTTATATGAAGTTTACATTCCCCAAGGGGCCAATTTACAACTCTAATGCTACGTATTCATACGCGAGCCGAACTGCCGAGCTGAACCGCAACATAAGTTTATATGAAGTTTACATTCCCCAAGGGGCCAATTTACAACTCTAATGCTACGTATACATGCATACGCGAGCCGAACTGACGAGCTGAACCGCAACATAAGTTTATATGAAGTTTACATTCCCCAAGGGGCCAATTTACAACTCTAATGCTACGTATTCATACGCGAGCCGAACTGCCGAGCTGAACCGCAACATAAGTTTATATGAAGTTTACATTCCCCAAGGGGCCAATTTACAACTCCAATGCTACGTATTCATACGCGAGCCGAACTGCCGAGCTAAACCTCGACTTATGGGAAAGGAACGCAAATGGCGCGAAACTCCGCTGCAGTTGCTTCGTTCCTTTCCCGTAATTCGTGAGATGATTCGCGTTTCAGTTCGCCAATGTATACGTAACATTAGATCAACAACCTCCATCCGTTATCTGAAGATTGAACAGGAGTTGGGGAATCAAGGAGGTGCGTTTTCAGAGTATCGGGCGCGTGATAGACTACCGCGTGAATTAAGTAAGGCTGTTGCTTTACCAATATCCTTTTATTAAACACAATATGCCCACTGACGTCAAAAGATTCATCAAATGATTATTTACTTTATGAATTTATCAGACTCTTTGTAAGGTTGGGTTTTTTCATAGAATTTGAACAATTCATCAAATGTCAATGTTCATTTTCGGGTTCTGTGTAAGTCCTATTCAAGTTTTGTTATAATGTCATCATAGGCTAGTTTCTTGAAATAGCTGAAATAATAACAGAACTTGAAAATAACTTTCACAGAACTTGAAAATTAAGTTTTATATTTGAAGAATTGTTCAAATTCTCTGAAACAGCCCATCCTTAGTCTCCCAGGTATTACAGAGGTCCATTATACAAATATTCAGCATAAATAAATAAAATCAAACGGCACGATTTCCAAATAAGCAGTTGTGCGTATTAACACTCGGTCGTGTAAATCAAGTTACTTTTGTGTATTGTTTAAACTAGCCATTTGAGGTCCCGAGCCCGATCTCCGAGCTGGCCTTCGCTGTTCGCTGGAGTCAGAGTGTTGCCGGTTGTATAACAGGTCTGGTACCACAGAACAGAATACACGCCGCGACACGGAGATGAGAGGAACCAGCTAATTGACATGATTTGTCAAGTTTTATCGTTACTCAATACATTTACCACACACACAGCCTTCGCTACAACACGCGCCGGCCGTTATCCGTCTTTCGACAAGTATCGTATGAAATGGCGAATCAACATTTAAAGAATAATATTAAAAAAACTGTATATTTTGCCTTGGCAGAGGTAAACATTGGTCAGTTGCAATAAGTGGGGACATTGCCTCAATAGACAGAAATCAATAATAGGGGAGACCGGGGACAATAGTACCAATTGGGCTTTTACCATTTTCTACATCTTAGATATACTGTATATGAAAAAAATGCTCATACTCGACGGCAGATAATTTATTTGTCTACCAAATTCTTGTCTACCAGTTGTCTACCAAAATCATAAGAGCCAAATCTGCACCAAACGAAGACAGAATTGAACAAGAGTCGAAAGGCTGTGCCTTCCTGCCTTGTGTACACAATGTAACAGGCAGAATTGCCAGGCTATTGAGAAAGGAAAGTATCAAGACTGTTTTCGGAACAACGACAAAGATACAGGACTTACTGAGGTCTGCAAAGATTAAGTTTCCTCTGGAAACAGATGGAGTGTATAAACTCAGCTGTTCCGGATGTGACAAGGTCACACTGACAAATCGGCAATTGCCGAGCATTTGATTGACACCGGGCATTACTTTGGATTTGTTCCTGAAGTCCTGGGGAGACCCAAAACTTATAGAGCACGGCTGATTACGGAGGCCATTGAAATTCATAAAAATCCCGTAAACATTAATAGAGACGATGGATAGAGATGGAGACGATAGATCTTGGTATCCTGAAATTGACGGCTACACCAGACCTAAACGAAGAAAACCACTTTAAATAAAAAATGATATGTTAATGTTAGCTCAGAAGGTTGGAGCTAGCAACACGGTATCACAACCTCATACATAGGCTCACATTTCACCACAACCTCAAATAATACATCTGCCCTGATGATGGACACTGCAATACTGTCCGAAACGTTGGCTAAAGAAGGAGTTAGCGCAACACGGCATAACACCCCAAAAAAAATAACAAAAATACGAAATTCTTATTCTATGATTTTTCTATATCTTATAGAAATTAAGCTATAAGCGAATAAACAGGTCGGGGCAATGCAACACTGACCCCTACCCGGGGGTTAATTGTACCAGTAGCGAAATACATATATTAATACCCAGTTTTTTTCGGGGGGTATTTAGGCGAAAAGCGACCACTCTCCCTCTTGAGTTGTTTCGACTCGAGGTTCGTTTTCGCTTGCGCGGCGTTTAGACAAAAGTCACATTCAATTGTTTCAGCGTCAGACGAAAAGCGACCGATACGCCTCTATGTCGGTATAGAAACCGAGGTTAAATTCGGCCTGGCAAAAATTCGACTAAATTATGGTAAAATCCGGTACAAAAGCGAGTCAGTTCGATTTTGTATTGAAATATTTCCCCGAAACTCGACCAGATTCGTTCGGGCTCGATGTCGACAGAAATTTCCGGATACGAAAGCGCCGCAGTACGCTTTTCGGCCGCCGGGATGGCCACACTCACAAAACGTTAATTTTTCACTGTTTAATTTGCACAGCTTCCCGGTGACAAATTAACGTTTCGCCACGAGTGTTAGATTTCGGTGCATTTTCGCAATGTTTCATTTTCATCGATCATTATCGATCTGTAAAACTTTTTTTCTTTCACCGTTTATATTTTTATTCAATTTCGAACGCACCCCGAACGCAAAATGATTAAAAAAAATTTCGTGTGCCTTTTTTGCTCGAAAATGTTTCGTTTTTCGTATTATTCAAATTAAAAAGACGATTGATTTTGATCAAGCGTCGGGTCCGATTTAATCAGTTATCGTTGTTTTTTTTTTTTAATTTCACGAAAAGGTTTACGAAATTTCCCCATTTATAGGAAAATAGGTTTAATTTAAGTGGAAATGTTTTTTTTTGCATAATGGTATCATTGGCTCAAGAGAGTAGTCACGTGGTCACCAAACCACGTGGTACGCTTTTTTTATCAAAATCTACATGGTCAACCTGATGAATGAATTCCGTCGAAAACGCTTAGTCTACGGGTAAAATTTTCGAAAAAAAACGTTGTCCGAAGGTTTAGGAACGTTAATCGGCCGTCCTACATATGGCGCTCGGTTCAAAATGTCTCACAATAACCGGCAAAATTTTGACATTGGCGATTTTAACCAAAAAATGCCATTTTAGAAAAGAAAACAGTCGGGCTTTTGGCCAATCAGAAATCAGCCAATCATAGACTAGAACCGAAGTGTTGTTTTATAACGTAGTGATGTGAATTCAAAGAAACAAATAAATCTGTTCAAGTACTTACTTTGGCAGTTTATCTTTTTAAAATTGATAATGCTTTTGAACGAAATAAAATAAAATTGATAAAAATAATTTGGCACGGGTACCGTCGCCCCGTAGTGAAAAACTACATCAATAGCGTCACGAAAATTTATAAATTATATTAGGAGCGCAGAAGTTAGTAGGGTGAAGCGACGATTTTTTTTTGTAAAATAAACATTTTTTGAATAAAAAGTTTTTGCAGTTCGCGTGTTTATAATAATCATTAAATTTGGGAGGCGGGCATGGGTACCGTCACCCAAGGCGATTCATATATAAAGTGTGATCCCTTTATTTTTTAACGAGTAGGCACCTAATTGTGTTATGAAAATATTTTTTCGGTATTTTTTTTTAAAAATTGAATTATGTTTGAAATTAAAACTTTTTTCCTCCATAATGATAATTCTTATAAAGCCATTTCTGCGAAAAATTACCTCGAGGACGCTGTAATCTACCAGGAGCACTGAAGTCTGGGAAAGTAATTTAATATTAAAAACGGATTATTTAATTGTTTTTGTTTTTAATATAATTTTTTCAAAAAAAAGTTTTTACATTTTGTGTATTTATAGAGCAATGTTTTTTTCCAAAATAAAACTCCCTTGGACTTTTCAAGAGTGTTGATGACAAAAACCGTACATACGATATGGGTATCAAATTACGCGTCTTGACCTACACAACCCGAGCGGCTCGGTGAAAAAATGATCAGTTAACTCCTTGGCACATTTTTTTCTCAAAATATTCATTTCTTTTTTTAAATTTTGTAGTCCCACACTCCTGGCTTCATTCACATTCAAACATTACACCACGCACCACATTTTTACGCATCACATCGCATCATAAATATAAAAGTAGGCACACACCTCTCGCTCCACCCGCATTCAACGCCAAATCATACATTCAAAAGTATTTTTACCCATTAGTTGCCTGCAACGGGCAAAAAGCTAATTTTAGGCACATACATTCAAACATACATATATTTGAATACATTTGTGGGCACACACTCATTGCTTCATGCACATGCAAACATACATATGTTATATATACATTTTTTTTATTTAAAAGTTTTTACATTTTGCGTGTAACATAAAACTGAAAGCTTTGGAATAGCATAGTGTACTGAATAAAGCGGTAAACTCCCTGGGACTTTTCAAGAGTGTCGGTGACAAAAACAGTACATATGATATGGGTATCAAATTACGCGTCTCGACCTACACAACCCGACTGTCTCGTTGAAAAAATGATCAGTAAGCTCTTTGGCATCTTTTTTTCTCCAAATATCAATTTCTTTTTTAAAAAATTGTAGTCCCACACCCTCGCCTCATCTTCATTCAAACATTACACCACGCACCACATTTGTACGCATTACATCACATCATAAATATAAAAGTAGGCACACACCTCTCGCTCCACCCGCATTCAACGCCAAATCATACATTCAAAAGTATTTTTACCCATTAGTTGCAACGGGCAAAAAGCTAGTTCAAATTAAAACGCAGAATTTCTGGATAAAGTTCTTTAATTTTAATAATTACGGTGAGGAAAAACAGTTTTTTTGTTGCTTTATTAAATTACTATTCAAAATTTAAATTACATTGAACGTAATACGCAATTTATCTGATCACAAGAAAACTCTTATAGAATTCGTCAGTTGAAGTGTTAACAAGAACCTTAACTATTGTAATGTAATAAAATGACAATACAAATATATATTAATACCATAGCATGTTTTAAACTCAAGAAAAAGAGAAGATAAAATATTGAAATTTTATATGAAAACATTGTGGTACAATTGTACCCGCGGTACAATTGTCCCCAAACAATATGTATATATATATATATACTTTCCAATAATATATTTAATATATTAATATATTTTCCAATAGAAAATATTTATTCTTTTTGTATGACAATACACAACGAACAAATAACTACTATAACTTTGACATATTGAAATCTTATTTAAACTAAAATAATAATAATATAAACTTGAAACCATAAAGTACACATATTCAAATACGACTTAGTGTCGAAAATACAATACAATTATTACAAACAAAACAGAAACAAATAAAAAATAGCAAAAATGGTGGCTTGTTGAGTGATCGGTCACCTTATATAGATTATAGGAACTATGAAACCACGAAAAATAGGACAATAGGATAATATCCCCATACGTCCCGTTGTTTCTTTTATAAACGCCCCAACGACAATACTCGCCAAAAAACTTAACTTTCTTTTCAAACAACATACTAAATTTTCCCCAAAACATAGCGTTAAAAATTCTCTCGAACTTGTAAATAAAATAAAAAACATAAATCTACCGCACAATTGCCAGTTCATATCTTTAGACGTGGTCAGTCTCTTTAGCAATATCCCTATCCAAGAATGCCTTAAAATCATTGAAGATATTTTAGACGAATCTAATATAAACCCAGTTACTAAAAAAGACTTATTCGATCTATTTAAAATTTGCGTGGAAACTAACTACTTCGAGTTTAACGATAAATTCTATCAACAAAACGACGGATTACCAATGGGATCGCCCCTCAGTCCACTTCTTGCAGAAATATTTATGGATTACATTGAAAAACAAATTTTAAATTCAATCTTTAGCAAACACATCATTTACTATGTTCGTTATGTTGACGACATTTTGGTCTGTTGGAAAGGTACCAACAGACAATTAGATCTTTTTGTCACATTTGCTAACTCCATCAACCGTAAAATCTGCTTTACGGTTGAAAGAGAGTGTAATAATAAAATTAATTTTTTAGACCTAACAATCGGTAGAGAAAATAATAAACATACGTTTGAAATTTTCCGTAAGCCTACGTTTACAGATACGACCATTAATTATAAATCTTTACACCCATGGTCACATAAATTATCTGCCTACCACTCAATGGTTCATAGGCTTACTAACATCCCACTCGACAAGAAAGCATACGAGAAAGAAAAAAATACAATCCTAACTATTGCTAAAAATAATGGCTTCAAGGGTAGAGACATTGAAAAAATAATCAATAATAACAAACACAAAAATAACCTTAAACTAATTTACCCAGCGACTAATAATAAGACGAATAATAAATTCGGGTGTTTAGAATTCATCGGACAGACATCTAATAAAATTGCCAAAGTCCTCAAAAAGTGTGGCTTAGATATTGCCTTCCGCACAAATAACAACTTGGGATCATCTCTTAAAAACTCAAAAAGTAAGGTACTCAAATTACAAAATAGTGGCATTTATAAACTCCAGTGTGACGAATGCAACGCTGTTTATGTTGGACAAACGGGCCGGTCCTTTAATACTAGGTTCAAAGAACATATAAGATCTTTTAAAAATAATAATAAAATGCAATCTCAATTTGCCAAACATCTCCTAGATGAAAATCACTCACTTAATGATAATAATAAACCAACTCCGTTACACGTACAAAATAAAGGCCGTAAACTGAATCTTTTAGAACAGTTAGAAATTAACAAAAACTCTAATAATCCGAAAGCTATTCTAATTAACGAACAAACAAATATAATTCGTTCACCCCTACTAGATATCTTCAAACCTAGTGCACATATGAGTGCACTATGAAGTACTTAATTATGCTATTAAAATAACCCTATGAGTCATCGTTTGGGAATAACTAACATAAAGACATTCAGTCAAATTTAAACTTTACACTAATTGGGGAAACTTTACTGGGGTAAAAACCATTAATAATTTCTAATATTTTACTCAGAAATCAATTAAGAAATCAGTAATTGTAATTAAAATACCTACCTAGAAATAATATAAATGTATCGTCTGTAAGTGGGCTACCCACAGTTTGATAATGCCTTCAGAAGGCGAAACAGCTGTCACGCGTAATAATAATTACACAGCAGAACTTGTTTAAAAATAAACTGTTTTATAAACCCAATAATAATATTATTGAATATATAAAAAATAAAAAAATAAAATGGAGTTCTACAAATTAAACTTAATAACAATAAATAACAATAAAAAAAAAAAAAATAAAAAAAACCTAATTTTATTTATTTATTTTAATACCTACCATTAACATAAGTGTGAAGTTACAGGTATAAAGTGTAAAAAAGTATAGAGTATTAAATAACTAACAAAGTATAAGTAGGAATTCAATAATATATAAAGGTAGGTGTAAGAAGTAAGAACAAAATAATAATTATTTTGTGTTAAATTGTTAATAATATTATAAAGGTAGATCTCATTATATTATTGGACATGCACTTGAGTTTATGACTTTGGTGCTGTGCTCACAGAATCTTAAAAAAACCAAGGGGTTAGTTGTAGCACGGGGACAATTGTACCGGTACAATCATCCCCGAAAAAATCGGTACAACCATCCCCGAGGGGTCATTTTAAATTAACACGCAAATTTTTGGTTAATCCCTACTCACGAACGCTTCAAAACCCTTCCGAAAATAAACTCAATTGTCCAAAGAAATATGTATAAAGCAAAATAATAACAGACTTACAAAAAACTTTTAGGGCTTTAATTTTTTTTTTCCAATTGCGAACGTCCGGGTTCCGATATGTACCGCGGGTTTCTGACGATTATCCGCACGTGTGAGAGCTATTGCCTGACGACACATAGTATATGTACCTATTATAGTTAGGGAGTTATTCGCCTTGGTACTACTGACCCGTGGTACTATTGTCCCCGGTCTCCCCTACATCGACATATCATAACATTTAAACCCAGATAAGTATCTATTATCGGTATTTAAATAAGCAGGTAAGAAAGCAGAGTTTATAAACTTAATTAATTAACCTATCCATTAAGAACTAAAGTTAAATCTATTACTAAACCAATATCAAATTACAAAAAAAATCTAAAGACAAGACAAAAAAGCTAATTTCCCAATATATTTTTATTTACTTACTATTAACACTGTTTTAAAAGCTACTTATTTCAAGCGAGGAGGATAAACTATAAAAAATGTGTTAAGTATAAAACCTAGTAGATAAATGAAGAGTTTGGATGGTGAGGTTTAAAAAACCTAAATATATCTTTAATAGTTACGAAATGCTTAGAAAATTATATAACTCCGCAAAAAAACTACACGACATTGAAGTTATGCAATAAAGAAACTGAAAAGAAAGCTGCCACTAATAAACTCAACATTTAAGAGCGAGAGTTGTCTTTGTGTTCCGTTTCTACTATTACAACATACTTTCATCATTATTTGAGCTGTATTTATTTTGAATGATTTAACTCTCGCGGAATTATTTTATTACCAGATGTGAATGCGGTTTATTATTAATTTATTGATGCACAAGTCATCTACAATATTTATGTATATAGTCGGCACTCGGCACTTATCAACCTTCCTCTTTGGTACAATAGATGAATGTTAATTAGTTAACAACGCTGCGGCTTGGCTGCATTGAAATTAATTCCTTTCAGAAATAGAAAATCTCACTCTCAAATACCCCCGCGCACTCTAGGGTTGTTTTATCTACAGCCACGAACACTTCTTTCCTCGTTCAGTTCTTGCCGCCAACGCAACAACACACTTAAATCTCGCTCCGCAATCAAAATTTAATATCTCGGTTACGGTACAAGATTACTAAGTCATCTTAGCACCACCAGGTGTATTTTTTCACGGGCTATCCGCCTGTGTGTTTACTTTTCTACTCACAATGAAATTTTAGTACTATTTAGTGTTTTTAGTGTTTTTGTTTTGTTGATTTTTTTTTAAATCACCAAAGTGGTGTTTTTTTACCATATATCCTGTACCTACTACCGGTACAGGGTGTAAAGGTTGCTTGTGCACCTGTGCTTAAAAAAAACAGTGAATTTGACACTCATTTGTGCGTTTTATGACAATTGTAAAAAAACAGCCCGCGGTGTTCCTCATCGAAACGCGACTATCTTGTGTTTGTTTTAGTGAACTGTCAAGTCACATAGTGCACTCGACGCAGAATTTTTTTCTACGTCGGGTGATCATCTTACTTTTTGTGTGTGTGTTATACTACTTAAGTTATTTAGGTTTAAAGTTCAGCCACGTGCTCCAGATTTCTAGAACCTTCCACGCAAAAATTTTGGAACAAGACTATAAAGCGGTCTAGAGGACCGACCTTGAATTTTGAAATTCTTTGACTTTTATATTTGATTTTGGAAAATTTGTATGTGTAAGGATTTGAAAGGACAAGTTACATATCCATTTTTTTTACTAATTTAAATATTTCATCTAAACGTAGAGGAGGACTGATTAGGAGTCGGCATTAGCCGTATTTATTTATTTTTATTTTTTTTTTTTTAAGGGAGGACTACTAAAGATTTTAAAATTTTGGACAAAATTATTCTAAGTGTCAGAAAATATTTTCTACCCTTAAAACTCATTTTTTGGACCATCTGAGGGCACTTTGCCCAAAAATTTTCCCCATTTTTTTCCCCATTTTTGGGGAAAATTTTTGAAATTTGGGGTAAATTTTCATTTACCCCATTTTTTGGTTTAAACCATTTTCCGGACCAGTTTCGTGTGGTGATTCTTTTGGTGCCATTTACAAGTTTACAGGACCTCTGTGAGATAAATTAACGCGTATTTTGCTCTTTTATTTTTATCTTTAATCACACTTTTTAGCATAGATTTTTGTCTGGAGAGTTCAACATGTCTGAATCAGAGGATTCGGATGGGGGCACCCACAGAAGGAGTCCCTCTGTACAATTTGCTATACTGCAGAGTGAAAACGAGATACTGAGACAAGCTCTTAGTGAACAAGAGGAGCTTTCACCAAGGTCAGCGGCTCTCCTCAAGTCGCTGTCGGTAAGGAAACCTGTGCCACCTCTCAAAAGCGCATCCCCTTTCACGAGCATCCAAAGCATGCGTCATAGTGATTCCTCGAATAGAGGCCCGTCACAGGCAAGTGCTGCTCCCGCTACACCACCAGTCGTTAGTGCGAATCAAAGCGAGACCTCCAACAAGGCCCCAGCGCAGGTAAGTACAGCTTCTGTACCACCAACTGTAAGTCCCATGGAACACTCCACTGCAGCTCCCGAAATAGGCGTTACGACTAACAACCAAGCTGCGTCGACATCGCACGCCACGCGCTCCCCCAACCAGGAGAACAGGAAGAGGTTGAGGGAGAATGATTCCATCATTATTCTTGACCCTACAGGTTCATCCACACACGACATTCTTTCCCTGATCTGGTCGCACATGGATTCGGTGACCGTAACTATGAACGGTGGAAAGAACAAAATGAACAAGGACGACAAGACAGTCATCAGCCACGCCATGGACGAGATCAAAAAGTTGGTTTCTAACCTGGCAGTTACTCATGCAACCGCGGTGGCACGCGCAACCACCTTATCTGACATTCTGGAGCCACAAAGGGAGCTGACATCCAAGGTTGATCAGCTTATCAAAAAGTCCAACATTCCGACCCAGGTAAGTAAAACTTATGCCTCAGCTACCGCTAATATTTCAGGACCGCAATCCAACAGAATCTTCGTTGACGGTGTTCCGAGGCCGATCCCCACCCAACAACCGACCATCTTATTTTACCCTACTGTTCCGGAGGGTAAAACATCCGAAGAAACCCAAAAGAAACTTACTGAACTCCTTAATCCTAACAAGGATGGATTTAAGGTCGTGAGGACTAAGAAAATAAAGGGTGGTGGAGTTGCTCTGGAGATGAGCACCACTGATGGCATCTCTAACATCAAAAAGGTAGAGGCCAAATTAATAGAGCAAGGGTTAAAAATCATTAGTCCACAAGGTCGTCTCCCAAAAATTGTTTTGTATGACGTTCCCAAGGGTGAAGCTTCTGCTGATGCAGTTATTTTCCAGGAGATCTTCACTAATAACATCGAAGGTAAGTGCTCGTTATCCAAAGAAGACTTTTCCAGAACCATGCGACGTGTTGCCCTGTTTGGTAAACGTGATGGCCCAGGAATGAATATGATCGTTACCTGTCATCCTGACGCGAGGAAGGTCCTTATCGACAGCGGCCTCTGCTTCCTGGGGTGGAACGCCTGCCGTGTACGTGACTACCTTGGTGCGACGAGGTGTTTCAAGTGCCACCAGTACGGGCACATTAGTAAAGCGTGCACACAACCAGCTCAAGTATGCCGTCACTGCACAATCAGTGGGCATGACGTGGACACCTGTCCGAACAAGTCGAAAAACGCCATCTGTGCAACATGTAAACGCTTTAACAAGCCATCGGACCACCCAACTGGCGACAGGACGTGTCCAGCTTATAGAGCAGCTATTGAAGCCCAGGTTAAGATGACCGACTATGGATCTTAATCCGCCCCTCACCATAGGTCAGATCAACCTGCAGAGATCCAGGGCTGCCACATCCGAAATCCTGCGGGTCATGTCTGACCGAAATATTGACATTATGCTTGTTCAGGAGCAGTACGCTTGGCAAGGTAGGACGCCTGTAAGTTATCCAGGTGAGATGCTTGCAGTGGGTAGTAATCCAATGGCGGGTGTTCTGGTGAACGTTTCGTCCATCAGCCCCCTCCTTCTGGTGGGTCTATCCAACGAGTATCAAACCTGTGTTGTGGTTAATTCTGGTAGGCATGAGATCGTCCTCATCTCAGTCTATTTTAAATATGGTAACTATGTTGGTCCACATATATTAAGTCTGACACGCGCTCTAAACGCACTTAAAGGCCGTAACATTGTTATTGGAGGAGACTTTAATGCTCGCTCATCTATGTGGTTTGATCATATTGATGATAGGACGGAACGCTCAGACGCCGTCATTGACCTCATTGCGGCGCAAGGTCTTAGTTTACTTAACGAACCCAACAACTGCTACACTTTCTCAAACTTCTTAGGCGAGAGTAATATCGATCTAACTCTCTGCTCTGGATCCGTTACTGGCTTAATATCAAAGTGGCATGTACATGAATCCGCAGTAAATTCTGATCACAGGCTAATAACATTCGAGGTGGGTGTTATTAAGAATGAAGCTCCAAGATCCTCCTGGAACTTTAGAACCTGTAAGGCGAATTGGGATAACTTTGGGGAAACGCTACGCGATACCTTAAGGGGATTCCATGACGAAGCGTGTTGCGATCCGGATAATTTGGGGAATTTCTTTAACGCGGCAGTGGTATCGGCTGCAGAATCATCTCTGGGAAGAACAAACCCTAAGAGGATTATTAGGACGCCGTGGTGGTCGAATGAGCTAACTTCGCTGAAGAGTGCTTTCAAGAAGGCAGCTAGAACTCTTGGCCGTGCAAGAAAGGACGGTTGGATGCCCGACCAGCTGAATGCGGCTGAGTTAAACCTTAGACGCACGCGCAGCGCCTTCAAAATAGCGGTCAACACAGCGAAACGAGCTACCTGGCATAATTGGGTTCAAGACGTGGGTAACGCCGACCCGTGGACTCTCCACAGCGCCATTGAAAAAACCAGGAAAGGATCTGAACGGCACTTAACTAGTATTATTTCCAACAATGATGGAAGGGATGCTGAGAGTGTTGATGTTACTGCCACTCTCGAAACGCTTCTGAGCAAGCTAGTCCCAGTAGATTCAGTAGTTGGGGAAAACGACCACCACAAAAGGATCAGAGATCTCTCACGGCTCCCACCTAGCCTCGCTCAGGAGGACGTAATGATCATATCTAAAGCTGAAGTGGATGAGATAATTAAGGGCTTTGGCGAAAAGAAGGCACCAGGCTTTGATAGATTGAATGGGATAATTGTGAAGAAAGTGTGGCACTACGCTAAGGATGAGATGTTTCAGGTATTTCAAACGTGTATGAGGAGGGGTGTTTTCCCCTCAGAATGGAAGAGAGGTGTGCTTCGGGTCATTCCCAAGGGAGGAGATAAGCCCAAGACCGATATCAAGGCATACCGGCCTATCACTCTGCTTCCAGCCTTCAGCAAGATCCTGGAAAAATTAATAAGAAATCGCCTGCGAACCACCCTGACCCCTTCATACGAGAGGCAATTTGGCTTTGTCCCCGGGATGTCTACGGAGCACGCCATTCAGAATGCGCTTGACTGGGTGAAGGTTTGTAATAAGAGGTATGTTATAGGGATCTTTTTAGATATAACTGGTGCCTTCGATCATGCGTGGTGGCCGATGATACTGTCTAAATTAAAAGCGCGAAACTGCCCTAAACCTCTATTCAAAATACTATCTGATTACCTATCAAATAGAACTATTGAAATTACCTATGGTGACGTAACCATCTCTAGGCATGTCGACATGGGATGTCCTCAGGGTTCGGTTCTTGGACCTGAACTCTGGAACATCCTATTCGATGATTCCTCTAGGCTGCCCTTGCCTGAGGGATGTATCTCGGTCGACTACGCTGATGACAAGTTGTTTCTGGTCTCAGGGGATAGCAGGTACGAAATCGAGTGCAAGGCCGCTGATGGTTTGAACCAAATTTTAGAATGGGGAAGGTTAAACAGGTTGAACTTCGCTCCCCACAAGACCGTCGGATTGCTCATGAAGGGATCCCTTAGTATAAGAAGAAACCCCTCAATCAAAATGGGCAACTCCAGCATCAAGTTTGCGGAGAACACCAAGTACCTAGGCGTTACTTTGGACCGCTCATCATCTTTCCTGGCACACGTGAAAAATGTGTCCAGCAAGGCCCAGGCCCTTTTTATGAAGTTGAGGCGTATCTCAACTGCGGAGTGGGGAATACGTTCTCCAGCTCTACGTGTTCTGTACAGAGGAGTGTACGTGTCACAGGTGGCTTATGCCGCATCTGTTTGGGAGCACAGACTGAATAACGTTTTGATCCACGCCGCGCTTAAAAGGAGCCAGCGAATTCCCTTGCTGGCACTTTCGGGAGCCTACCGCACGGTAGCCTCGGACGCGTTGCCTGTTTTGGCGGGCATTTTGCCCATTGATCTTGAATTAAGGGAAATTTTGACTAAAAAGAAGCTGACCAGAGGAAGACCAGCCAACCACTTAGGGGTTGAACTAACCCCGGGTGCTGCTGTGTCTCTCCAAAGCCTTCTTCGAGCGATGCGAGAAAGGACACTGAGTGAATGGCAACAGCGATGGGATAGTTCGAGAATGGGAAGATGGACTCACTCCTTCTTCCCATCGGTTAAAGTCAGAATGGAAGGGGCACATTTAAGGTTGGACCACCACACAACTCAGATCTTATCCGGACACGGCGAATTCAGAGGAAAGCTGCACAGCCTAACCTTGTCCCCACACCCTACCTGTGCGTGTGGTGATCCTAACCAATCCGCCGAGCACATTCTGTGGCATTGCGAGATATTGAAGGATGCAAGAGAGGAAATGCATAATGGTTTGAATGTTTCTACGAGACCGATCTTGAATGTAGATCTCGTATCGGACCAGAGGAACTTTGAATGTCTGAAGAAGTTCGTTAAGGTTTGGGTTGAAAGGTGGCCTGTGTTGAGAGTCGATATTATTTAGAATAAATTCAAATAATTTAGTTCGGCCGAGTGTACTGCTCCTGTCTCCCCTGGTTCATGATTCTTATAATTCTCTCTCACTCATAATCTCGCCAATTTATGTCGTATGTTTATCTCTTTATTGATTATTTATTTTTGCTACCCTGTTATATCTTACACTATATTATTTATGTATCGCTATATTGTTGCTTGTAATCCTTATATTATTTTGTATTTTGTGCTCTCTCTTCTTGTAACATTGTTTATATTCCAGATGGGAACTGAACTCCTTTTGTGTTTTGTCTTGTCCTAGCCCTCTTCTTGGGCGAGGCATAAAGACCGCAGTCCCTGCATTAAGCCAGAAGTTTCCAGACCCCCGAATAAGACATGAGTTAGACAATCGGCTTTCCCCCAATTGCGGTGCTCTGGCTCGTCGTGACGTCCGCAGTGAGCTACATCACCTTCCCCACCCCCCGTTGACGTGTGACGCTCTTCTTTTTAGTTTATTTCTCTTCGGGTAGATCACAACCCATCTCTTCTCCTAGAGTCTTCGAGCACAATCACGCCTTGGCGTGGGGTGGGCGGTGATGGAAGCTCACCTGTGGGCTGATCGGCGACCGGCCGCACGCCTTTGGGACTGCTGAGGACCTAATTACTCATAATATATCTTCGTCTATATATATTTTGTTTTGTGCTACTAACACGCATGTGCATGTCTAACTCAACTAACTCGAGCATCCACTGCATAGTGCTCGCTAACACAACATGCAGGGACATTTAAAGGTCTAGAGTCTTTTATCGAAAATTCGAATTTTTTTTTTTTTTTTTTTTTTTTTTTTTTTTTTTTTTTTTTTTTTATATATTCAATAATATTATTATTGGGTTTATAAAAACAGTTTATTTTTAAACAAGTTCTGCTGTGTAATTATTATTACGCGTGACAGCTGTTTCGCCCTCTGAAGGCATTATCAAACTGTGGGTAGCCCACTTACAGACGATACATTTATATTATTTCTAGGTAGGTATTTTAATTTCAATTACTGATTTCTTAATTGATTTTTGAGTAAGATATTAGAAATTATTAATGGTTATTACCCCAGCAAAGTTTCCCCAATTAGTGTAATGTTAAAAATTTGACTGAATGTCTTAATGTTAGTTATTCCCAAACGATGACTCATAGGGTTATTTTAATAGCATAATTAAGTACTTCATAGTGCACTCATATTTGAACTAGGTTTGAAGATATCTAGTAGGGGTGAACGAATTATATTTGTTTGTTCAATGAACAAACAAATATAATTCGTTCACCCCTACTAGATATCTTCAAACCTAGTTCAAATATGAGTGCACTATGAAGTACTTAATTATGCTATTAAAATAACCCTATGAGTCATCGTTTGGGAATAACTAACATTAAGACATTCAGTCAAATTTTTAACATTACACTAATTGGGGAAACTTTGCTGGGGTAATAACCATTAATAATTTCTAATATCTTACTCAAAAATCAATTAAGAAATCAGTAATTGAAATTAAAATACCTACCTAGAAATAATATAAATGTATCGTCTGTAAGTGGGCTACCCACAGTTTGATAATGCCTTCAGAGGGCGAAACAGCTGTCACGCGTAATAATAATTACACAGCAGAACTTGTTTAAAAATAAACTGTTTTTATAAACCCAATAATAATATTATTGAATATATAAAAAAATAAAAAATAAAATGGAGTTCTACAAATTAAACTTAATAACAATAAAGAAAATTCGAATCTTTTAATATAAAAAATTAGCTTCTTGCGAGAGTCCCGAAGGGGTGACAATAAGTCACCTATACCGGGATGGGACAGTGGTGGGTGCCTTTAAAAGCCACGAACACAAAGCAATCAACAAACACCGAGTTAAATCTTCTTATTTATACCACACATTTAATAAACGTAACGTTCATGGTGAATTTGCATCCTAAGGTCAATGGCAAACAACAAAATAAAGTTAAACCAGTAACATACCTAAATCGTTTTTACTGTCAGAACACCACTGCGATAATATAATATAATAAAATGTGCTGCTGACGGCTGACGCTTTATTGAATCAAGATTATACGCAGGTACTCGTATATAAAAATAATTGGTAAATAAGTACCATAAAAATCTCCAACAACAATTGTTACAAAGTCCAAGCGCACATTGTTTCCTGAAATAGAAGATGTTTGGTTGTTTGTTTGAGAGAAGTTATTTGCAGCACGTATCAAGGAAGCAGTGTCCTGTAGAGGTGGGCAAAATTGATTGAATTAATTCAATCTTGTAACACACTCGATCTAATTCTAATTGTCAAAAGGAATTGAATCTTCATTCCTTATCGTTAGCATTTTTTTCTATATATTTTACAGTTAAATTATTTAATGATAATAAGGTAATAATTAATAATGACGTGCACTTTAAATGATTTAAATATTATAGTGTTTCATAGAAATCTAATAGTTTATATGTACTGTGCCCTGTCGCACTAAATCACGTATCTAGTATCCCTCATCCCGCGCCGTAATCCAAAAGACTCTTGTCATCGAGTCCCCAGTCAAGGAATTAATTAATTTATTCCGTATTCAGTTGTGACGTCACGCGTCGTAGACACATCCCATGTCCCACGTACCGAGTCTGTCCGGACAAGCGCTCAATCCCAGTCTCAGGGAATAAGTGAAACAGAACAGAGAACACAGTGACACAGAGAGACTAGAGACAGAGTTCCCAATTCCCTATTCGTTGAAGATATCGAGTCCCTTTCCTTACTAGTCACAGGTCCGTCCGCACCGTCTGCAGAACGCAAGTCATTAATGTCACAGCAAAACACAAAACACTTACTAGTCAGAAGTTCCTAATTCATTGCACTATGCCAGCTGTCAATCGGTTCTTCGTTAGTCCCCGCGTTGCTAAATCATCGATTTAGTACCTAGTCAGGTGAAAACTTTCTACTTCGGAATCTAAATCCTAGTAAAAAAGCGAAAGTATCTCCTTTAATTTTCTCCCTTCCACATGCGAAAATTATGCAATACGCTTAGAAACAAAATGATGTTTACGTTATTGTTCTTGTAAGTATGTTTTTTTATGTACCTGCCTACTTGTAGACGTAAAACGAAATCAGTTGACTGTCAAATTGTGTGTGATAATAACAAGTAGGTAATTTGTTTTGATTTCTGTATTTTTGTACTGAATTTTATGTCACTCAATTTCAGTCTTTCAATCAGTTTTTATTTGGCGCATGGATTTAACATTACAATTGAGGTAAGTACTTACAAACATTAAAATAAATAAATATAATATATATTTGGTTGAAGCTTATTCCAGGTGACCGGGTCGGATATACAAAAGTGGGATAATAATAATATAGTTCTTATTATTGCTATAAGAACGTATCTCATTGCCCCTAAAATATTTTTTTTTTGTAAAGGTTACCTTAAGGTACCTAATTTTTTTAGTAGATATGTAGATAGTTTTAGGAAGAAAGATAATAATAATTTTTATTCTGGGATTCAGTTTGCAAAAAAGAAAAATCGAATGGGACTTTTTATTTTTGGTATCGTCTAATGATGTTTTACCTTCGTTTTTTATAGATAAAAGCAACATATTGAATAGCCAAGATGTCTTCCAGAAAAAGGAGCGAACTTTGGTGTCACTTTTATTTTGTAACATGTTTATTTTGTGGTAAGACATATTTTTTTACTAAAGTTACTCCCAAGCTCTCCTCGCTTTAAGAACTCTGTGCTATAAAGTGTAAAGCTTACAAATACAGGTTTTCTAAGTTAAGTTATAAATGTACTTCTGCAATGTACAAAATAAATGCCTATATTTGATATTTTTGTGTGTTTATTTAAAATGTTTTTTTTTTTCAAATCGAACACATTTATTTGAATGCGAAAAAATCCTTCATTATTGCTTTCTTTGAGGTTCCTATATGTGAGCATTCTAGGTACAAAACCGAAATGAAGTTTCGAATCAAGGAATTAAATAAATGAATTAGTTCACTTGACCAGGTGAATAAGACTGAATTGATTCATTATTGTGAATGAATCTGCCCATGTCTAGTGTCCTGTGGTACAATAAGGCTAGCTTTAGACTTGTAAGTTTTTTCGTAAATTTACGAAAAAACTTACAAGTCTAAAGCTAGCCTAAGGCCATTCTATAGATATTCTTACAAAAGACTCGAGTTTTGTGAGCGTAGCATACGCGCCGCTCGTGATTATCCGCCATACTATTTTGCTAATGTTCGTACGACAGCGGGTTGTGACTTTGACGTCAGTTGCGCGCCACTGACCGGGGAGGGTATAACTCCGATCCAAATTTGAAACCGAAGAAAAGACACGGACATTTCTATGGTTGTTTTGTGACGTCTTGACAGCACTTAGCCATCTACCAATGAAAAACTGTTGTAGTTTGTTCTCTCGCTCTCTCTACCATAAGACCCATGTAAAAGAAAGAGGCTTCGCGCTCTACTTCCCGAAAACGATATTGACGTCATTAGTTGTCATTGTTTATGTTGATCGTAGTCGAAACGCTTTTGTGAAAATGTCTCCCGATAAAGTTCGTAAGTCGTGTTGTGTAAAAGGCTGTACTGACAGTTATTCTACTAGACATAATTATCCGACCTACGTAAGCTCTAGGAGAGTCGGTTCCGCGAAAATAATATGCGTCAGTTTGTGGCTCATTTCTCAATCGGAAGCAAAAAGTGGAATGAACTGGCTCATTAAGAAATTACTCAATCTTCCTTCTTCCCGACGTCGGAAAATAACCAGATTAATGTAATCCGGATAAAAATATCTACTTCCGAGCGTAACTTCTTACCAGGGACCCAATTTTAATTTCAGTCGACAATTGCTCGCATGCGAGGATCGCGCACGATAGATTATCTACTGTTTCGATAAATGCGTATTTTCGACCGTCGTAGATAATGAAAAACAACCGATATTAATACCAACATAAAAATGTACCAATTTTATTTTTTTATATGGTAACCCGTGTATTTAACTCCATAGATTTGATACATTTTTCTATATACATCTGTTTACGACTGTCAATTTTCAATTCACTTTGTTGTTCGTTGAAGAAGTAGTTGTTTCCTCTTGCGTGTTTTTCAAAATATTTTGATACAGTAGATTGCGATACTGCCATATTTAAATTTGACCCAACAGAATGTTGGTAAAATTCAACGCAATTAAAATCTGAAAAAAAAACAATGTTTTGTTATCATATCACTGATTGAGTACAAAAAAATGATTTGTTTGCATATAACGGGGATCATTAATCGTTCTTACCTTCGTTTTAACATCTACAGACTTGATTTTATACGGTTCTTTCATCAAAGGCGACAATAGATCAATTAATTTGAGCACCAATTGTTTAAATAGTCGAAATTTTTTTATGAACAGTTCATTACTCAGACTAAATGCATCATTTCTTGAAAAAAAAATATCTTGGTGGCCTTTCAGTTAAATATTCGGCCTGTTCCATGTCTTCGATCGCTTGAATGTGCGTCAAATCTTCAAAACTCACAATTTTTATAATAATTAACAAAAATACGACACACGCAAACCGTACAAGTAACACTTTTTGACAGTTGAACTACTACTAAAACCAATAGTGCAATTATCTACTGCTTTGTAATAGATAATTATCTATTAGAAATTCCAAAATACGCTTTCTATCGAAAATTAGTAGATAATTACTCGATGATAGAAAAACCATAGACAACGTAGATAATTATCGCATGTTCGCAGTTGTCTGCTGAAATGAAAATTGGGTCCCTGGTCCAGCGGTGTGTATTTTTCCTTCTAATCCCCTATGGTACATTTTTTTTTAAAATTAAAATTAACACTAAATTAACATTAATTAATTAATTAACATTAATTTAACTAACATTACTTTAGTATATAAATTAATATGACATAATATCCATATACTATTATATTATTTGGCCTAATATGTTACTTATAAGTTGTATAAAAAAAATACAGTACCTACATATTTACTATACATAACTAAACTGTCTCAGTAACAATCTTTTTTACTTGTTAAGTGATAAATTAAAGACGCTAAAGATAAAGAAAACAATATACCGGTAGAACAGGGACAGCATACCTAGAGAGGGGAATCTATCGCCCGTTTTACAGGTATTTTGGGGCTCCAAATTCAACAGTGGGGCGCACTTGCGAATTGTACAGGGTCAGCAGTTGTGTACTATTAAAGTATCAGCGGGCCCTGTACAGTACGCCCAGCTTCTGGGAAGCTAACTTGACATTTTACGTTGAAACAAGAAAAAAGCTGTATGGAAAAAGAGTTCAGTGCTGACAATGTTATTATTTGAAGCAGCAACACTTGACTTTGACTAGCGTAACATTTAATGTTGAATACCAAGTAAAAGCGTCCGAGACATCAGAAGAGTGGCAACATTTGCTGATTTCTATAAAAACATCGAGAAGCTATTAAAATTTATTTATTCTTAAAATAGCCGGTCTATTGACTCAACGGTAGTACCAGTCCAGACACTGGTGCTATGCAGTATGACGTATGCAGCTATGGTCTGCTAAGCAGGGGGACAGTTCCTAACGGGAAACTGGTTTGCGAAAGCTCGGAACCGTTGTTTGTGTTTGTTGGTTGGAATAATCGCTTGTTGCCTTTGCCGCAAACAAGTTTACTCAGCTGACTGAGGAAGTTTAGAGTGTGGCGAATGCGACTGCGACTGTTTAATTTTTAGTGGAAATAATCGTTTGCGCCCCTTCCGTTTCTCTTCTTACTTCTCTCGGTTACAACAGGGTAGGTACAGTACGGTCCGCTGGCCTCATGCGGTGGCCATTTGGAGCAGCCCGTGAACCCTTTTGATGCGGGCTTCTGAAATCACCGCAGTTTTTTTTATAAAAGATAAAGACGGTACGTCAAATATATATATTTTAGTCCGCTAAATAAATACTAAGCCGTTCGTTCTGTTCGTGTCCTGTGCGGAATTATAAAAATCTAGTTGCTGACCATAAATATACTGCAAAATGCATTCACGTGTTCTGAGTACAATTATAATTAAAATTTGAGCATGTGCACGCGTAAGCAGATACAATCCTAAGTTAAAACCAGTCTTATGTTCAGAATGCTCTAATAGCTGTGATGTACTCGATATACGCCAATTATACGTTAAAACACTACTAAACTACATTTTTGACAAAAAAATAAATTTCAACTTACACAAAATAACACTAACAGACCAGTAAGACAAGCGTATAAAGAAAACATAAAAACTCCGACAGTAAATTCAAGCTTTGGACAAAGACACTACCAATACCATGCTATAAAAGCTTTCAACAGTGTAAAACTTGAAATTAAAATTGAGGAAAATAAAAATAAATTCACACACAAAATTACAAAATGGATTAAAGAACAAAAAAGACAATATTACCAAAAAATGTCATAGCATAAAATAAAAATAAAACCTACACGTAACACACAAAACCAATATAAACACACATCACTCACAAACACACAAGATTATATAATAAATGTATTATTTTATCTTATATTGTATTTAGATTATATTTTCATATTATAAAATGAAGGCCTCAGCACGGGCAAGCCACCCAGTGAGGCCAACATTACTGGAAAACTTTGAAATGTAAAAAAATATTGTACCAAATAAAATAAAATAAATAAAATTTGTGGTTCTTAATAATAATCTGTTCTTGTACAACTCTACCGCAAACAAAAACTATTCGGCCGGCTATAACATCCATTTACTCGTATGAATGAAGTGAACAAATACGAATTGAAGTAGGTATCGGATATTACCGGAAAGTGTACCGAAGCTTCGCTCGACTGCTTCAGGCGATTTCTCTAGTCACACCTCTAGTGGAATAATCACCAACACCAACCGCAATCATCCTCATAGTTTCCAGCAAAAATAAGACTAGGTGCCATAAGAAATATTCTATATTATTTTACTATTCAATAAGAAAAAGATATTATTGTAGAAAGCAATCACTTTGTGGTTTGACATATTTAATAAAATAAAATACTTTTTGTTTTAAAACCACGATATTTATTAATTTAAGAACCGACCGGTTTCGCTTTACTTAAGCATCATCAGGGTACAAATTAATACTAAACAAGAAGTACATAATGTGTGCATATATATAACAAAATATAGAGGGAGACAACATGATACAAATATAAGCAACACAAAGACGGTCATAAAATACATTAACATAAGTGCACAAGTAATGGAAAAAACCGCCAGATAATTATGTAGATTAATGGGTTATACCAATAAATCGGGAGAAACAAAGCATCAACTGGCATGGTGGTAAGGAGGTAAGGAGAACTGGGAATTTTTTATGGGTTTATTGGAAACAGACTTAATATTGGACTACTTGATATATAGATCCGGGGTAGTAGGCCCACCGCGGACCGATAGACTATCGCGGACTAATAGAAAACCCACGGACTAATAACAAGTTCGGAGATTGCGAATCCGGGGTAGTAGGCCCACCGCGGACCGATAGACTATCGCGGACTAATAGAAAACCCACGGACTAATAACAAGTTCGGAGATTGCTGATCAGGGGTAGTAGGCCCACCACGGACCGATAGACTATCGCGGACTAATAGAAAACCCACGGACTAATAACAAGTTCGGAGATTGCGGATCCGGGGTAGTAGGCCCACCACGGACCGATAGACTATCGCGGACTAATAGAAAACCCACGGACTAATAACAAGTTCGGAGATTGCGAATCCGGGGTAGTAGGCCCACCGCGGACCGATAGACTATCGCGGACTAATAGAAAACCCACGGACTAATAACAAGTTCGGAGATTGCGGATCCGGGGTAGTAGGCCCACCACGGACCGATAGACTATCGCGGACTAATAGAAAACCCACGGACTAATAACAAGTTCGGAGATTGCGGATCCGGGGTAGTAGGCCCACCACGGACCGATAGACTATCGCGGACTAATAGAAAACCCATGGACTAATACCCTTCCACGTGAACTAAGGCTCTAAATTAATCCAGATGATACTAAAAACACATTATTTCAGAAAGTCATACCTATTCATAAATAAAAACCTTATTTCAAAGATATTCTAGAAAACATCATTTAGATCGTCCGTTTTAAGTGTTGTGCTATTTCTTTCCAGTCTTGACAGATTATTATAATTATTTAATGAGTAGGCAGCATTCTGCTGATGCACTCATACCTGATTTCACAATAAACAGTTTAAAATTGAGTTTTTTTTAATGTGAAATAAGTTAATCCTTTCTTCTCCCCAAATAAGATTCCAATCGAGCTTTAAATTGGTTTGTATTTGTAGAAAAGGTGACATGCTGTGGAAGTTTGTTCCATGCATCCACTACTCTATTTGCAAGGAAGTGTTTGTTGGTGGTGAAGATTTTGGGGTTGCCAGGGCAACTATAATTTACAGAAAAAGTCTCAATCAAGTTATCCCACAGATGAATCTAAATGTCTGAAACATTAAATATAGATGTTTTTTAAGTCCACGAAGAAGAAAGAAGATTTTGGGGTTGCCAGGGCAACTATAATTTACAGAAAAAGTCTCAATCAAGTTATCCCACAGATGAATCTAAATGTCTGAAACATTAAATATAGATGTTTTTTTAAGTCCACAAAGAAGAAAGAAGATTTTGGGGTTGCCAGGGCAACTATAATTTCCAGATAAAGTCTCAATCAAGTTATCCCACAGATGAATCTAAATGTCTGAAACATTAAATATAGATGTTTTTTTTTTGTGACATATATTTTTTTTGTATTTTTCTAAAACTATTAGCACACACGACAATGTGAGCTAACTTAAGATTAATAAATAAATAAATTTGCACTGTATGCGACAACTGACAAAATTTTGTTTTGTTTTCTAGCTATGTAAAACGCCAGTGTGGTGATATTTCACAAAAAAGTGGCGCCAAACAAAAATATTATTATATAAATCTTCGAAAAATTTTAGACCTGGAGCAAAATAAGAGTGTGTATTCACTTGAGATTACATATGTAGTAATGTCATATTCATATAAATATATATCTATAATATAATATATATCGATATCAACTTCACTAATCCTTTCAAAATGTTACCTTAAAATCAACGGTTACATACCACTACAAATTTATATACTAGCATGAACAGATATCTCACCCAAACTGACTGGACATTTCTTGAATCGAGCATCAATATTAACGATGCTACATTTAAATTCAACGAATGTATAACTCATGCTATAGACTTATTTGTACCTAAGGGAACTTATTCCCAGCCTAAGTTTCCCATTTGCTTCAGCATGAAACTAAAGAAGTTGATAATCGAGAAAATGAAAATACACAAATTATTCAAATGTACGAACAACTTAGCGTATTATCAAAAATTTTCTCAGCTAAGAGAACTATCCAAAATCGAATCTGTTAGGTGCTACATCGAACTCACTGAGACACATTTAAATCTTAACCCTAAATAATTCTGGAAATTTGTTAAACAAAAACGTACTGATGATAATGATCTCCCTCCAAGTAAGTTCTTTAAGGTGACACAATACCCTGATAACGGGGATTTGCCCCGACGCTCATATTTTAATTATTTCTGATGAGCTTATTACTAAAATCTTAAATGTTTCTAGAGGTATTCGAAGGGGTGCAAGTTATTTATATTTAAGATTAATAAAAACAGGACCTTACCATTAAATATATTATGTAAAACGATATGTACATTTTATTAAATGTAAAATGTTGTAAGATAAGTGGCAAGTACCAGATTTTATTTTTCTAGACGATGAATTAGTAACTTCCCGACGAATCCCTCTAGAAACATTAGAGATTTTATTAATGTATTCATAAGAATTAATTAAAATATAACACTCGCACAAATTCAATTTCTGGCCAGATAAACCAAACTCGGCGCGAGTTACTTCAAAACTCTGGATCGTGCGTTGTATATTTGTGTGCACGTCGGCAAGGACTTACTGCGTATTGCTTCAGTCGCCGCCAAAGTTCCGGCCTATAAGGTTGTCTGTCACTCGGCCCGTCGTTCCGGTTATTTCTTTTACGTATTTTTTTATTTAATCAAACAATTACTTTTAAATCTATTAGCGAAATTTTCTGTTTTTTATAATTTAACTTCTTGATCAAGTGCTTAAAGGTTTTTTGTATGTTTCACCAATATAAAAGAATACATTATTTTTTTAAAATAATTTAGCTTAAAATGTGCACAGTGGTCATGTTTCAGATAAATTTGGACATTGTTAAAAAACATATGAAAACAGTTTATTTAGTAGAAGTTTTTTTTAATTCTTAAGTTTCTTTATTTTAATAGTTAAATATACCTTAAATATTTTTTCAATAAAAAGTTCCGCTGTTATGTGTGATTTTTATTTGTAATTGTCACGCCTAAAAATGATTATCAAGTAAAACTTATTTCATATAAAAAGTATTTCAAATATAATAATTATAACAATTATTTTACAAGCAATAATTATTCGCCTGAAACACTCATCCACATTGAAAAATCTCCTGATAAAAGATACATGACGCCAACGGGACTCGAACCCTAGTTTACCAAAAAAACTAGTTTACCAAAAAAATAAAAATATAATAATTATAAATAATGTAGTTTCTTTTTACATATAAATTATATTATTTGGCTTTCAGTCACACCAATTTTTGGGCACTGAAAAATTGGAACTAATTGTGAAGAACTCAGACATGCCATAAAATCTATCTATACCTAATATAATATTTTAACAAAAAATTGCTTTACTTTAAAATGCAAACTGATTTTTCAAGAATTTACTGGGTCTGCCCCAGTATAGGATATTATATAAAGTGACCGGTATAAAATTTTAGAAATTCGAAAGTTTTTTTTCCATAAAACAAAAACTCTACATCGAAAGTTTTTCTCCATACAGACAATTAGACATATGTTACCTATAAAGTACCTAAAGTCATTCGAATATTAAAAAGAGATATTCATCTTTTAAGTATAGATTGTTAGATCATTTGTTGTAGATAGAATTGTACAATTATCTCCCCAAGTTACTGCACTTATTTACGTTGAAATGATTTTCAAATTTAAGGTAAAATTGAACCAATTTATAATAAATCTCTTGGCTAATATATACGTACGTTTCAGTTAAATATGGGAAAACAGAAGACAAAAGGAGTTTTATCCCGAACAAAATTAGGGCACCAAGGAATATGTTTAACGGAATGGAGAAGGTACTACTTAAATACACACATAAAAGTAGATCTTTGGGATACTTTTTTTACAGAACATAATTGTACAATGTCAGCTTAAATAATTTTATATATGGAGGTATATACATATATACGCAGTCGATAAACTTCCAGCGATTCCTGAGCATATTGAATATGGAGTATAAGAAGTAAATTAATTTTGATTTCCGGTGACATATTTTTATTTTTACCGAAATGCATTTTTTACACCAAATAAGCTCAGGAATTGCTGGTGAAAGTTTGTCGGGCATGTCTTAATACATCTCTAAGTAATTAGGGAATAGAGACAGTATAAATAATTAACAAGTATTTCTCATTTCAGGAAAAAATCCGCAAGACTTCATCTAGATAATATTGCAAATAATAAAGAAAATACGAGTATTGTGTTAAACGCTATACCGACACTCAAAATGGTAATTTTTTCACAATTTCTGTAAATATAAAGTAAATAATATTAATTTTATATGATTAAATAAGCGCTCTAAAAAAATAAACAAAAACTGACAGTATTTTTCAGCACGGACCAGAGACGAATGAACCTGAAAAGTTTCACTATTCGCAAGCTCGACCGACTCGTACAGTGATCGCTGAGACATGATATCTATGGCGACAATCTGACATGTAAAATAACTGTAATGTAAAAACTATTTTTTGTGTAAAAGTTTTATTAGTAAAAATATTATAATTTTCTATTTTTGTACTGTTTCGTATGTGCAACTTTTAATTTTGATATCAAAATACCAATGTAAAATTGTAACTATTAACTCCCACCTATGTATTGTAAGTTCCTCCCGTCCTACAGTGAGTCTTGTAACTCATCGGGATTGCTTTAGCAAGAAATAATTTAAAAAATGCGAAATTTTTTTTTTAGCTTTCATTGGCTCCTATCTAAAAGTGTCTACCAAATAAATATACATTTATTAACCAAAAAAAGGATTTGTGATTTATAATTTTTTGGGATCCCTTACAATTTTTTTCACTGTACGTAGATACCATGAATTTCCAAACACCATGCAAATTATGCAATTCAATAACTAATGCTAACAATAAAAATTATTATTATTATCGTACAGAAATTTATATTTATACAACTTGTCCGTGTGAAATCAAACCATGTCACACTGTGCAATATTTGGTCCGGTGCGGCGCACAAGTGTAACTTGATACTAAATGGATCGGTCTCTGGCTTCGCCCACTTAAAGCGCGTTCACGCCCATAACTGATATTTTTTGGAGTCTTATTTCGCCTTAATGAAAATCATGCTACCAACGGTCTCGACATTGCTAACCTTTTCGCTGAACACTTCTCCTCCGTCTACTCTGATACCTCGCGCACTATCCCTCCTCTCAACTATCTAATACTATTGATTTAAATAATTGCCAAATCACAAGATGTCTTTAACTCCTTAAAAAATTTCCCCAGCAAAATAAGCACTGGTCCTGATGATATTCCAGAAATATTACTGAAGGAATGTAAATTTACTATACCTAAGCCAATTTGTTTGTTATATAACTTGTCAATATCATCTGCCACTTTTCCGGACTCCTGGAAAGTTTCTTATCATCATCATCATCATCATCACTTTTGGCTCTACAACCCCTGGTGGGTCTTGGCCTCCTCAAGAGTCTTCCTCCACTCATCTCGGTCCCGCGCCAGCTCTCTCCAGTTTCGAAGCTCCAAGGCAGACAAATCTTTGATGACGTTGTCGCTCCATCTTAACCTTGGCCTTCCCAGGCTCCTTCTCCCTATCGGTCTTGAGCTCAGCAGGGACTTTGGTTCTTGATGCTCGGTCATTCTCTCCACATGACCTAGCCACCGAAGTCTTACCAGTTTTATGAACTTTGTGACGTTTAGCTCCTTAAACAGAGTATAGACCTCATTGTTATAACGTCTGCGTCAAAATCCATTTTCTAGAACCGGTCCGAAGATGCGCCTCAAAATTTTCCTTTCAAAAACGTCCAGTGCTCGCTCATTCTTCTTAATTAGAACCCACGTCTCGGCTGCGTACGTAAGCACTGGTCTAATTAGTGTTTTGTACACTAATGCCTTGGTGGTTCGGAAAGCAGTCTGGATTTTATTTGTTTTTGTAGGCGGAAATAGCAGCGGTTTGCATTCACGATGCGCTTCTGGATCTCCTCTGTAGTGTTGTTATTGTTTGTTATCAGGGAGCCCAGGTATGTGAATCTTGGTACCGTTTCAAAATTTTGGCTTCCACATACGAGAGATGGGGTTTGTTGGGTACATCCTACGGCCATGTATTTGGTCTTCTGCTGGTTTACTACAAGACCCATGTTTTTGGCAGAACTTTCAAGATTTATGAAGGCATCTTGTAAATCATCGGGATTTTTCGCAATTATGTCGATATCATCAGCGTAAGCCAATAGTTGCACAGAGTTGTCAAATATCGTTCCTCTTTTCTCAATGCCTGAGTCACGAATAACTTTTTCTAAGGCTATGTTGAATAAGAGGCAGGCCAATCCATCTCCTTGTCTCACCCCGTAGAGCGCTTCAAATGGTTCGGACAGATCACTGCCAACCCTGACTCTACACGTTACTGGGGACATTACTGGAAAGTTTCTTATATCAGACCTATTTTCAAATCAGGCAATAAGTCGAACGTAGAAAACTATAGACCCATATCGATATTATCCCATATTCCTAAAATATTTGAGTCAATAATCACGAAGAAAATCACACCTATCTTTAAAAACGTACTGATCGAGGAACAGCATGGATTTAGATCTGCTAAATCTACTACTACTAACTTACTATCCTTTACCAATTCTATCGTCAATGGCCTAGAAGATAACTCACAAATAGATTTTTTTTTTAAATTTAATTAAAATCAAATTTAATAATATAATTATTAAGTTCTGCAAGTATTTTTTGGTTTTTTTGTTATTGTTACAGCTGTTTCGGCTTTCAAGGCCATTTTCAAACTGTGGTTAAGCCACGTTTTGACGACTTATTAATATGATTCTATTTTACCCCCTCCCAAGTTAAAATGATTTATTACCGGTTAAACCAATTTACTGATAAAAATAATTGTGACAATAGATTTCATATTCTGTGGGGGTATTTTGAAGTCTGTTTTCCCCACATTAATGCTATCATAATTGTTTAATAATGATGTAGCAGTTATTAATTTATTTAAATGTGTTATATTGTTTAGGTTTTGTGAACATACTTAGAAGCGGGGAATAAATAATTTTCCTTACTTTATTAATTAATGTTATATTAGGGTCATTGGTTCTTTTATTGATTTATAATTGTTCAAGCAAGTTTAATCTAAGGCCCTTTCTTTCTATGTGCAAGGGTTTAAGTTCATTGTTGTCAAGCGGGACGTGATTATTTACTAAGAGATGTTCTGCGAATTTTGAAAATGTGCTCTTATTATTATAACATCTTATATGTTATTTTACAAGCAATAATTATTCGTCTGAAACACTCACCCACATTGAAAAATCTCCTGATAAAAGATACATGACGCCAACGGGACTCGAACCCGTATCCCTTCGATTTCCGGTCGACAGCTCTGACCACTGAGCTATGGCGGCTTATCTCTTATCCGCGAAATAATTCAATATATACTAGTGTTTCATTCAACAATTACTGCTTGTTACATTTTTTCACCTCAAAACAACCAACTTTATTTTATATGAGAAAGGCATTGTAAGTGCTAACTCTCTCACTAGATGGCGTCGAGACAAATTGTCTACATTTTTAGGTGAAATACTTGAACTTGTCTTGATACATGGCGTCATGTATCTTTTATCAGGAGATTTTTCAATGTGGATGAGTGTTTCAGGCGAATAATTATTGCTTGTAAAATAATTGTTACCCTTTGTGCATGCATAAAAAATCTTGTCTTAAACGTTAGTTTACCAAAAAAATAATAATTAATCTTATATGTTCTTTGAATCTAGTTGAAAAAGCCCTTCCCGTCTGTCCGATATAAGTAGCGTTGCAATCGGCGTGGTCACATTTTAATTCATATATGCCACTATTATTAAGTTTAGGATTTCTACTTTTAGAGTTTTTAAGGTTTGTTCCTATGTTATTATTGGTTTTGAAAGCTATATTTAGACCGCATTTTTTAATTTCTTTTGCTATTTTTATGGATATTGGACCGATAAATTCGAGACATGCAAATTTTTCTATATTTTTATTATTTGCCGGATATATTAAATAAATTTTATTTTTATATTTCTTATTTTTTATAATTTTTTCAATGTTATTTATGTAATATCCATTATTAACCGCGATCGTTTGTATCGTTGCATTTTCTTTCTCATACGCTTTATTGCCCAAGGGAATGTTAAAAATTAAATGGAGTTCTACGAATTAAACACAAAAACAATAAATATATCACAAATAGATGTTCTATATACCGACTTCTCTAAAGCTTTCGACAAAGTAAACCACTCAATCCTTATGGCCAAACTATATGCTATCGGTATTAGAAACCCCTTGCTATCATTCTTTAATTCTTATTTAAGCAATAGAAAACAAAGAGTTAAGTTAAACAACTTTGTGTCTACTATTATTGAAGTAACGCCCGGCGTACCTCAAGGAGCACATCTAGCGCCGCTTCTTTTTAACTTGTTTATAAACGACATTATTAGTATTTTCTCTCATACACGCTTTTGGCTTTTTGCGGACGACAATGAGATATTAAAAATAATAAAAAAATCACGATGACTGCCTTCTTTTCCAATCGAATATCGACTCTTTCAATGATTGATGTAAAATTAATTGTTTGAAACTAAATGTCGATAAATGCAAAATTATGTCCTTCTATAGATCAAAAAAACCGATTGTCTTCGAATACAAACTTAATAATATTTGCTTAACAACTGTTACATCTATTAAAGACGTTGGTGTCTCTCTTGATAGAAAGCTTTCTTTTCGGGATCACATAACTGCAATCGTTAATACATCCCTCAAACTACTTGGTTTCATCACTAGAATCACTTCGTACTTCAAAAACGTAAAACGTAAACGTCTCCTTTTTATGCTGTCCACATTCGACGCATTGAATCTGTTCAACATCGGTTCTTAAGAGGGATTGCTAGGAGGCTAGGATTAGAAAAAGGCAAATACTCATATGATGAGATTGAACTAACTCTAAACCTCTCTCCTTTGGAAGTCCGTCGGGAAAGAAATGACCTCATTTGCTTCTTCAAAATTATAAATGGTATTATTGATTCACCTACTCTACTGCAACTCATTCCCTTCAATATCCCCTCGCACAGACTCAGAAATAATGAACTGCTCTTCCTCAACCATCATTCGAAAAATTATGGATATTATTCACCATTGTCCAGAATGTGTAGACTGGTCAACTCAAGTCAAAACCTTAACTTTTTTGGGATAAGTCTGAATGATTTTTGCCAGTCGCTAAACAAGTGACGGAATATTATAAGTGTCCTGCGGTCCTGACCCACGGCGTAGTCTTGACTTGATTCGACTTGTCACTTTATTTTCTTATATTATATCTGCCTTATGTCTTTGCTTTCATGTACCTTTGTCTACTCCTGTATTTTTCATTTTACTGTATTCGTGTTATTATTTTGTAATTTGGACGATGTCAGTTAATAAATAAATAAATGTCGAGATCGGACTCCAAAGGTAGAAGTAGAGGCTGTAGTAGATCGTATAGGTGGTAAGTACAAATACGCCAACTTGGCGCCTTTCTTCAGTGCACTGCGCTGCGAGCTGACACACGATGGGAAAGTGTATGCACCGTGAACTTCCACCACACACTTCCAGTAGTTCAGCACAGTGAGTACTGAACAGAGAGCAGACCTTTCTAATGACCCACATTAGGAAAACACTTATTTGTAGGATTTAAAGTAAACATACGCGATTATTGCTAACAATGTTAAATTACTTTATTTACGACTTGAATTATATGACTGAACGTAACTAAATATTCTTAACCATTAGCAGGATTCGGGATAAAGAGTTGATTGTCACAGTAGAATGGTGCGCACTTTCAATTCCAGGATACAGCTTAACACCGAAACTAAGCACACAGCAGCCGCAGACGTTCTTCGACCTTCCGGGGCTGCTACCGAACTAACCTTTGTACTTAACTGTCGAGTCATACTCTCTGGGTGTCCTCAAATAAACTTAACACAGCTTTGACAGCCACAAATTGACGCCAAAATTTAACAACTCGCCAATTGCTATTTCCGGCAACGACGTAAATGCTAAAACAACCGTCAAACTTGTGGGAGTTTATCTGAATTCAGACTTTTCGTTAAAAAGTCTGGTAATAGGACCGTTACGAGTACCGCGGGGTTCTTCTACCTACTCGTAAGACAACTTAAGTCAGTTCGTAGGACCCTTTCAACAGAGGCAACTAAGCATAGTATGAATTCATATATAGTATTACGTGTTGACTACTACAACGGCATCTATGCAAGTCTTCCTAAATGCCAAACTAATAAACTACAATCAGTGTTCAACGCCGCAGCGAGGCTAATCACTGGGGTACCCAAGTTTTCGCACATTTCGGAACCGTCCTGAAAGAATCCAGTACAAGTTATGCTGGATGGTGTTTAAAGATTTCAACGAAATAGCGCCACCGGAAATACTGGTCTAAGGCGGTCAACTCTTAGATCAGCGACATCATCTGCAATTGAAAGGTTGAAAGAGCCTAAGCGAAATCAGAACACTAAGTTTGGTGATCGTGCATTCGGAGTATCCGGCCCTAAAGCTTGGAATAAACTTTCTATGGAATTGAGATGCATAACCAGCTCAACAATATTTGGATATTTTCTTATCTTTTGCAATCGAACACGGATAAAAAGATTGCAAATAATTCAAAAAAGGTATGCGAGCAGTATTGAATTGTAGTAGGTATTCTAAGATAGTTAATATGCAGAAAAAAACTAGGCATGTTAAGTGTGAGACAGTGTATAATTTACAATACATTAATATTTATATTTAAGCTAAAAAATAAGATACTCCCAAAATACATGTCTAAGAATGTAAATTTTAATTTCGAAATACATGGCTAGCCCACGAGAAACGGTGGAGATTTTAGACTTCGAAAAACAAATTTATCGGGAACTTAAAGGATGATTTTCGATGAACTACCAACAGATTTTAAGGAAGCTAAAAGCCTTGCTGCTTTTTGTGGGTTATGCCTAAATACTATAAATAATAAGTTTTAGATGTTATTTTAGGTATTTTCAGCCCTTTGTTTTCTGTAAGACGTGTGCTGTGACTATGTACCAGTGGTTTTTTATAAGTACTATCGCCCCAGTTATCTTTAATGGTAAGGAACCAAAATAAACCTTTTATTGGGAGCAGGCCCTCAGCACAATATAAGAGTTGCACATTGTGTCTTTGTCTATACATATTAGGTGATACAATTTTTTTAATGATAGAGGTTTGCAAATTTTGTACATACTTAATATATGTCATGCTTGTATTTCCCCAGCTTCTAATTCCATATCTAAGAATAGATTCTACTAATGAGAAATATACTAGTTTGAGTGTGCTATGAGGCAAGACAAATTTTAATTTATAGAAACTGTTTGCTAGAGCTCTTAGCTGGTTACATATTTTAGTAACTTGCTTATCCCATTTAAATGTGTTATCTACTTTTAATCCCAGATAAGTATACTCGTTGACAAAATCAATTTTCTCACATTGGCAGTTGGATATTATTTTTCTATGGATGCATTCAAAGTTATGTGCGGTTAGTTTGGGGATATTCCACATTTTCAAACTTGGTGATCTGATATACATGCATTTTGTTTTCTTTACATTTATAACCAATCCTACATCGTGTGCCCATTTTAGCAGTTCATCAAAGTCGGTTTGCAATTCTTGAATCGCTATTTGAGGATTTTCATGAGATACTACAAGTGCGGTGTCATCTGCGAAAATGAATCTGCGCGCCTTTCTAAATAGTTTCGACATAGCTATAACATATATAATATATAATTTTGGGCCCAAAATTGACCCCTGTGGGACACCAGACCTTACAAATTTAGATTTACTCATCTCATTTAATATTTTTACCCTCATTTTTCTATTTGATAAGTAGTTATTAAAAAAAGTTAGCAGTTTACCACGGATTCCAATAATTTGTAGAAATTTTATTATTTGTTTATGGCATAGTGTATCAAAGGCTTTAGAGAAATCAATAAAGAGTACAAGTACATGTTTTTGAGAGTTGAGCTGGGTGTTTATGAAATTAGAAAAATTATTAAGTAGTGCGTCACAGCTTTTTTTTTTCTGGAACCCGTACTGACATTTGTCAATGATACCAAATTTATTTAAATATCCATCTAGGTATATTGCTATATATTTTTCGAGAATTTTTTCCAAGGCAGGTAATAGGGAAATAGGTCTGTAATTATTTATAATTGAATGATCACCGCCTTTAAAAATAGGTCTAACAATACTAGTTTTTAATTCTTCAGGTATTTGGCAAGTATCAATTATTGTGTTTATAAAATGAGTAATTACTGGGCTCAGTATTTTTACATGTTTTTTTATATCATACATACGTATTTGGTCCAATCCTGGTGTTTTTGAGTTTTTCAATATTCCGATAATAGATTCGATTTGTTTTACGCTAGCTCTGGGTAGGTACATAGAATGCGGTAAATCGTCTAGCTGGCACGGAGACGCACGGACATCACATTTGTGTAGTAACTCATTTACTCCCTCATCAAAGAAGTTAGCAAAATTTTCTGCAACTTCATCCGTCGGTTTGGTCTTCAAGAAGAATTTAGATATAACTGCGTCACAACTGGATTTGTTTTTTCTTCCTAATATTTTGTTTATTTCGTTCCACGTTTTTTTTATATCCTTAAAACAATTATTGAATTTGTTATTGAAGTACGTTTTTTTTGCATCTAATATTTGCTTATTTAGATTATTTCTGTATTTTTTGTAGTCTTTTTCATAATTCTTGTTTGTTGGCATGTTTTTCCATTTTCTCCATAATTTATCCCTCGTTTGTATATTTTCTATGAGAATATCGTTCATCCAACTTTTTTGATTATGGCGATACGTATTTTTTACTAATTTTGTGATACTGCTTTTTTCGTAGATTTTTTTAAAGTGTGATTTAATGTCTTGATATATGATATCCGGATCAGTGTGAATTTGAATTGAGTTCCAATCAGTTTTTGTAATCATTTCTCCAACTTTTTTTTCAGATAGTACAGTGTTGTATTCATGGTGCGATATTTTGCTTTTGTCCTTAGTGTAAAGGTATACTACAGACACGGCAGTTATATAATGATCTGCTATCCTTGTTTCGCATACGCATGAGTTAATTTCACACTTTTCTTTTTCTCTAATATATATGTGATCCAGACACGTCGCAGTTGTGTAGGTATTTACCACCGCTTCTCTCGTAATGTCATATATACATTTCACTAGACCGTAATTAGCCATTAAATTTTCGTATTGCAGAATTATTGAGTCGTGTTTATTTAATAGGTTTAAATTAATGTCTCCAAGTATCAAGATGGTTTCCTTAATATCAATGTTTCGTATTATATTTTCGAGCTGTTGTAGGAAGGTTTTTTTGTTCGTGTTCGGGGGTCGATATAATGCAAATAGATGTATACGTTTGTGTTTGTTTACGGAGAAGGTTCCATAGACGCACTCGAATGTAGTAGCTATTATATCTTTTTTTTCGAATGTATGGTTTTCTTTAATATAAATCATAATCCCGCCTCCCGATCTTTTTGTTCGGCAATAATAGAACGAGTTAAATCCTGATATTTTGTATAGATTTACACTGTTTTCGTCTATCGAGGTTTCACAGAGTATTATAATATCAATTTTATTTAGTTGACTATAAATACTTAGTAGGAATGTATTCCAGTACTTGGAGATAGACCTAATGTTCAAATTAACGACATTTATTGCTTTATCGCCTGTTTCATGTTTGAATTGGGTCCAGTTTTCGAACTTTTGAATCCGTTCGTATTCTATATCTGAGGTCTCAAAATCAATATTAGACGCCATAGTCAATTTTAGCCAAGTCCTTTTGAAGGGCTGCCTTGTAAGCCGGACAGTCCCTATCTCCGGACGGGTGGTTTGCGGGCTTGTGAAATCTCGTGCATGTCGCGCAGACTGGCTCCGTAGTAGCAGAAGGGCATGTCTCACGGGTATGTCCTTCCCGGGCACAGTGCCCACATCTCGTCGTCTCCTTGCAGAACTTGTAGGAATGTCCTATCATCTGACACTTTGAGCACACAGTTAATCCAATAAAATCACGAACACCGCAAACTGTCCAATCAACAAATACGCGTCCTTGCTTGACCAGTGCATGTCTCAGGTATGTGGGGACCACGTAGATTCTATGGCATGCAGGTCCAGTTCGAGGGCCAGCTAGATGACTAAGCTTACATTTCTTTATGGTTTCATTTGTCTCCTCGATATTTTGTATTCCATTTAGGGCACACTCAAGAAAAGCTTCATCAGACAACTCCCTTGGAACGTTAAAGAAAATGACCCTTGGTAGCCTCTTTGTTGGGGGTCGGGCGCTCAGAGTCGCAGATTCGGTTACTATTTCCGACCTTAGTAATTTCTCTTGTTCCGCAGCACTAGCCGTATGGATGATTACTCCTTTGTTTCGTATATTTTTTACTCCGGTAATTCTTACTCCTAGCTGGGATGGCTTCAGTGCTTCCCTGATTATTTTCTTTGTTTCTTCGCTATCTTCCACTGATGGTAATTTTGGAAAGAAACAGACGGATGGCCTCGGTTTTCCTATGGGGACGTCCAAACGCGATAATGGTGGAGGTAAGTTAACTTTTTTACTTGCAACCTCTGCAAAAGAGAGACTCGCTTCCGTAGCATCTGCCACTCTTTTCATCACTGGTCCTAGGTCTAATTCTAGCTGAATAATTTTGGATTGGAGTTGCTTATTTTCCTGTTTTACCACCATTTTTTCTGCTAGCATTACTTTATTTTGCGCTTTTGCTAAGGCGAGTTCACCTCGGAGAGTTTCTCTCTCCAAAATTAGTTGCCCAACAGATCCCAGGACGCAGGCTATATTACTGGCAATCTTCAGCTGTTGCTCCTTGGAAACCTTTGTATTTCCCAAGGTATCTTGTAAAGTTTTGAGGGCATTTTGAGTTTCTTTTAAAATTCCTTGTGAGTTCAAGGGGATAAGGTCATTCTCATCATCAGAAGCTTCAGATTGCGACATTGTTTTTGAATTTATATTGACAGTTTCGATTGTAAACAATAGGTATCACAGATTTGCAGCACAATCGCAACCAATAGGAGCCTTGAGAAGTGAGCTCATAATTAATCGTCCAATCCGCGCACTTGATACGTTGTACACAACACTTCGGTTTGGTAAACAGTGAGATCAATTATTTATAATATTAAAATATCAATGGTTAAATGTTAAAAAAACACGGGAGAACACTACCACGTGATAAACTTAAATTGTTTTTTACTACGATATAGTTTTTTCTTCCGGCGGAATTATTAAAAATTGTTTTCCATGTATAAAACGATAGCTTGACAGAGCGCGACGCTTTGTAGGTACGACGTGAATTGTTACTCGCAGATGTAGCGCAAAGTGTGACTAAATGTCGAAGAAATAAGTTGTTAGTAAAGGTTCATACTGGGTATAAAAATGTATTTTTTTATAACCAAATAAAACATTTTTTTTATAAAACTATTTTTAACCATTTTGTTATACTGTAATTGTTAATGCACACACATACATTCTCAGGCGATTCCCTTCAACTACTCATGAAAAATTCAAAATGCTATTGATTTGCATACCAACGGACAATATCAGTGGAACAGTCAACCGGTTTAATTGTAGGGAGATGAATCATCTAGCAACACGGACAACACGGGCAAAATCCAAAATACTCAGAGAAGATTGGAGGGATTAAATCACTGTAGCTCTGTCTTCTCTAGCGCATGGCCATGCAGCTCGAGTGCAGTGTGAAGTCGTCAAGCGAGTGCGGTGGCTGCCCTCGAAGCCCAGGAAATAACAAGATGTAGTCGGCGAAAGTTGCAGAAAGGAAAGTGCATTTTATGTGTACCCTTGAATATCAGATGCATTCATCGAGCGAGCCGGATATCGCTCGCTTTATCGTACATCGATGCCTAGTTTCTTGCTATGACTCTAGTCTTAGCGGTAACCGGGCAAATAAACCATATAAACATAATTAACTTTTCATTCCAGAGATTGAGCTGGTCCAACGTTTCTAATCTGGAAATAAGACAAACAAGATAGATAATATCTAACATCATGAGTTGACAAATGCATCGGGTTAACACATTAATCCCAGGCGTCGCGTTGCAGATTTAATTCCTCCGCTAGCAAAGTCATTCCAAATCTTAATTTACTTTCTTTTGCACGAGTGAATTGTGGAGTTAACCTTAAGCTTTGTTGTGTTAGCCGTTGATTGATTAATAGTGTTTAGAAATGACTCCCTATAATTTACCCGATCTGCATAAACCGGCGTGAAACAACGCCAGCGCTATCGGCTCGCTTATCGGCGCCATTGAAATAGGCCTTCACACTTCCCACTGCCGCTGCTTGGCCTGATTCCTGATTCACATCATTGTATTCTAGTACAAACAGAGAGGAGACAAATTAACTATAAAAACCAATGCAGTGATGAAACGATCCTTTCGATGATTACTTGTTCACGTGTTTCTCTATGTGTATCAAACCGCGTCGATAGGGTTTCCTTAATCATTTTATGTAATCAGTTAAGGCCGTGAAACCCAAACGGATTTAAAATTTTGTAAACGCCCACCGCCAATAGCTTCATAGATAAATTATTGGGTATTGTATTTTGTATTTGAAAGATCTTTTGAAATCATGTAAAACTAAAATTACCAATTAGTCTCCATGTGTAGTGTAATTAACTAAAGTCGCCATGCATTTAACTGCCATATGTAGAAAGCATCGACAGACAGATGAGTCCACCGATGGTTATTTGACATAGGCTAATGACATTTCCACTCGGTGAACGATTGCTAGCAATAGATATAATAAACTCTTTACTTCAGTCAGAAAACTGGGAAAATGTAATATCAATAGAAAATCCACATTTAGCTGAGAATTTCTATAATACTATTGGAGATTATATTCTAAAAAGTGAAAGTAAAATAGTTGTCACTAACAGAAAATATAAAAAAATTAAACCTTGGATTACAGTTGGATTAATTATATCAATTAAGCAAAGGGATAAATTATATAGAGAAATGTTAAAATATCAAATGGATTGCCAAAATAATAATCTCAGAACAATGCCTTATCTGAAAACAAAATATCTAATGTACCGAAACTTACTAAATAGACTGATAAGAAACTGCAAAAGGAAATACTATTGTGAACTAATTGAAAATGCTAAAAATAATACTAAAAAAAACTTGGAATATTATAAATGAAATTGCCAACAAAAAAATTATGTCTTCAAATATTGTAAATGAGGTTAAAATAAATAATGAAATAATAACTAACAAATTGACCATTGCAGAATGTTTTAATAACTTTTTACAAATATAGTAGACGAGGTACTTGAATCTTCCGGCATTAATGTTAATGATGATTATATGGAGACATCTCCTAAATTAGATTCTAATAACGATTCAATTAACTCTATAGAATATTTTTCTCCCATTACATTTAATGAAATTGAAAAATATATTGATAGCCTTAAACCATCCAACTCTAAGGGGGTATTTCACTATGTCGGGCTAAATATCTGAATAGCTATCCGTTGGCTGGCTTTAAAGTTCAGAATAACTTCGTTATTCAACGGCGACCGTTTCACCATTGTTTCGAGCTGCCGGATAGATAACACTCGAAATAGTCTGGCAACATCGCAAAATGTTTGCTGTTTCTCCATCTACTGCCACGGCTGTCATGCGTCACAGTCCGCACACCGCGAAGTGTGCATTTTTTTGGTTATGTTATGTTGATTATCAGGTCATTTTAGATAGATTCGTGTCGAATTAATACATTGTTTCTTATTTTGAACACAATCAAATAATTCAGGATGGATCATACAAGCATTCAAATTCATTCTACAAAATTCGACTCACTTCTCAGCTGTTAAACTCGGAATGTTTTGACGCCATCTTTGATTCGAGGAATAGCGCCTAACGTGAAGTTCGAGCACTGATTAGTCAAATCTAACTTTAACCCGAGCGTTAGCGTTATTCAGATATAGTGAAAACGAAAAAATGACTAATCCGCGGATTAGTGCTTAGTCAGAACATAATCAGAGATAGTGAAAAACCCCCTAAGGGAAATGATGGACTATCATGTGATACATTAAAAAAAATAAAACAACATGTATTTTTGGGGATCAGGTGTGAGAGGCACGGAATAAAAGAGGGTGTCGTGAAGGTCACAGTGTTTATTGAGTCAGTTGCCGTGACGAGGAGACGACGTAGGACAGATGTATTCTCAGGACGCTGCGGTGATGTGCTGGTCAAGCGCGGGTCAGTGAGTCGACGCCGGGCGCTGGTGACCGGGACTCGATGGCGGTCAGGCACTGGCGATCTGGGGAATCAATACTCCAGTGCTGACGGAGGCCGAAGGTGCGGCGGACCTTGTAGGCAGTTGAACGGGAGCGGCGTAGACCAGTGAGGATGCTGCGTGTCCTCGAGGTGGTCATGGTGGCGTGGAAGAAGCGCTGGTCAGAGACACTGGAACCAGGGCGCTTGTAATCCGAGTAGCGATGGCCAGGGACGGCGATCTGTGCCAAGGCGCTAAGATGATGTCCCGATGGAGTCCATGATGGTACGGGCGAAGCGGGGTACGTTGTCCTTTGCGCTAGTAAGAGGAGCGCGGGTATTCACTCGTTGATTCTCGGCGGACTGATGACTGACTGACTGACTCGCTACGTCGGGCTTATTTATACTGTTGGGCCGGTGGCAACAGCAGGTAGTTAAATGGCATCTAAATCGAAGCCACTCGCTTGGTCTGGCCCCTTCGCGAAGTTTCGACGGCGCGGCAATTATGCCTAGGCGGTATACTCGAACCTTCTGGCGAGTTCTCGTAATGTGAAAAGACGGCCGGTGACGTATTGTCACCTGGTAGACAAGTAGGTGCTTGTAGTAAGTAGATTTTTTTTTTACGATGAGATTTAGACTGCAGGTACATAATTCGGGAGTAGGTACTAAGTAGGTCGAGCGGTTTATTATTAATTAGTTAATCTAGATTTTTCTCGACGTCACATATTAACGCCATTACAACATATTTTTAATATATGCCTCAAAGATGGTCATTTTCCAGAACAATTTAAAATCTCCACTATAATACCTATTCATAAATCTAGGGATACGCATAAATTAGACAATTACAGACCAATATTCCTTGTTTCAAACCTATCAAAAATATTCGAAAAATGCTTCAAATTTAGAGTCATTGTTCAATGTGTTCACATAGAAAAATATAAAATTCTATCGAAAAACCAATACGGCTTTCGTAAAGGTCTAAGCACTGAGGATGCCATATATGAATTGACAAAAAATATTTATACATCTATCGATAAAAAAAGAAATGTCTTGCCATATTCCTAGATTTAAGAAAAGCTTTCGACACCGTTAATCATAATTTACTCATTAAAAAATAACTCGACTGGGCTTCAAAAAAGACACACTAAAATTACTATCAAACTATCTTAAAGGCAGAACACAAAAAACAAAAATTGGGAATAATTATAGTTCAGAGACACAGATAAAAAACGGAGTTCCGCAGGGAACTGTTCTTGGCCAGATTTTATTCTTAATTTATATTAATGATTTATGTAATTTTGTAATCCCTGGTAAAATTGTTTCTTACGCCGACGACACGGCAATAATAGTGGATGGTAATAATTGCACAGAAACTTTTTCGAAAGCAACTGTATGTATTTCACTTGTTTCAAAATGGTTAAAATACAACAAACTTGTCTTAAACTACAGCAAAACATTTTACTTACCTTTTTATAAAAACATAAGAAACAAACCAAAAGAAAACCTTAAAATTAGAATCCATAATACAACTTGCAATCGAGAAATGTGCTTCCTGTGCAACGAACTCGCTAATGTCAAAAATATAAAATATTTAGGAGTATCAATAGATATTAATCTTAATTGGAAATCACATATTAATCAAACCACTTCTAAACTAAGATGTCTTACCTACATATTTTATAGACTGAAGGAAATTTTAAACGCTGAAAAATTGAAAATGATCTACTTCTCCCTGGTGCAATCTGCAATCACTTATGGCATAATAGGATGGGGTGGTGCACCTGATACATTTATTAAGCCTCTACAAATAATTCAAAAACACATAATTAAAGTCATATATAACAAAAATAAAACATTCTCGACCGACCTATTATACAAGGAATCTAAATTATTTAACATTCGTAAATTATTTATATTACAAACTATTAAATATTTATTTAAAAACAAAAATAATTTCAAAATAAATTAAAACAGAATGAGCAAAAGAACAAATAATATATTTTACACCCCCCAAACCAATACTAAATTAATGCAGATACATAGCAGTTTCATTGGTCCTCGTACATTTAATCTTCTACCACTACAAACTCAAATGATAAATAAAAAGATAGAATATATTAAAGAGGTAAAATTATGGCTGAATGACGCAGATATTGAAACGCTTTTACTATAAATTTATTGATCCTTTCTACAACTCACTTGCTGAAACTTTATAAACTATTGTACATAATGTTTTCTCTTTACTTTTTATAATAACTATAAACAAAACTTTTTCTACTAATGTATATTATACTTTAGGTACTTGAAATATAGTAATCGTTTTATATTACCCACACTCACGCAGTGCCTTAGTGGGTTTTCATTTCTTGTGTATACTATTTGGTATTATATATTATGTTATTATATACTATCTATTAATATGGTAAGTTTTTAGATTCTCACGGCCAAAAGCATTTTTGTTGTTTGTTTTTGGGGACACTGCAACGCTGTCCGAAACGTCGGCTAAAGAAGGAGTTAGCGCAACACGGCATAACACCCCAAAACAAACAACAAAAATATCTATTAATATGTATAATATATGTAAAGAAATGAAAAAAAAAAAAAAAATATATATATATATTTATACATATATTAATACTCAGTTTCTTTGTTTTTTTTTGGTCGCCGAAAATTAGGCGAAAATCGACCACTTAACCCCTTAAGTCGTTTACACTCAAGGTTCGTTTTGGCGTGAAAGTAGCGAAAAAGTTGCCTTTCATTTGTTTCGGTCTTCAAGCGAAAGTCGACCGATCCGCCTTCCCGTCGGCGCAGAACCCGGGGTTCAATTCGGCGTGGCAAAACCGAAAAACCGAGTAATCCGGATTTTGTATGAAAATCTTTACCAAAATATTCGTTCGGTGTAATTTGTCGACAAAAATTTGAGTAGCATCTGGCGGCGGAAACTGGAAGCGCACGCGGCGCGCCATGCGAAAGTGCAGAGTGCTCTCTCCGGCCGCCGGGATCGCCCGACACGCGAGAAAATGATTTAATCGGGAGAGCTTCCCGGCGAAAAAATAAAGTCACGTGATCTAGCAAAAACCACGTGGTATGTTTTTTTTATAAAATTTCCACCGTCAACTTGACGATTGCAATCCGTAGCAAACACGCCGTCTGCCTTTAATATTATCGAAAAAAATCATCCTCCGAAGGTTTAGGAACGTTATTCGGCCGTCCCACAAATGGCGTTCGGTTCAAAATGTTTCACAGTAACCGGATAAAGTTTTGACATTTGCTATTTTAACAAAAAATGCCAACAGTCGAGCTTTTGGTCAATCAGAAATCAGCCAATCATAGACACACCGAAGTGATGTGCTTTTATTTTAGGGATGTGATCTCAAAGAAACGATAAAATTTGTAGAGGTACTTACTTTGGCAGTTTATTTTTTTTTATATCGATAATGCTTTTGAACGAAATAAAATAAAGTTCGGTAAAAATAATTTGACACGGATACCGTCGCCCCGTAGTGAAAAACTACATCAATAGCGTTACGCAAATTTTTAATTTCTACCAGGAGCGCAGAAATTGGAAGAGGTTAGCCTGGGAGCCATTCATATTTAAAGTTGTCATTTGTTTATTTTTTAACGAGTAGGTGCCTAATTGCGTTATGTAAATATTTTTTCGGTAAATTTTTAATAGTAGGTGCAGGTACCTACACAGATGGAATTCAAAGAAACAATAAAATGGTGTAGGTAGTTACTTTGGCAGTATATATTTTTTTAAATCGATAGTGCTTTTGAACGAAATAAAATAAAGTTTGGTAAAAATAATTTGACACGGATACCGTCGCCCCGTAGTGAAAAACTACATCAATAGCGTCACGCAAATTTATAAATTGTACCAAGTAGTAGTAGTTGTAGTTGTAGTAGTATAGTTGTAGTCGTTGTAGTTGTAGTTGTAATTGTAGTTGTAGTTGTAGCTGTAGTTGTAGTTGTAGTTGTAGTTGTAGTAGTAGTAGTAGTAGTGGTACCGTCGCCCCGTAGTGAAAAACTGCATCAATAGCGTCACGCAAATTTATAAATTGTACCCAGAGCGCAGAAGTTATATAGGGTGAAGCGGTGTTATTGTTTTGTAAAATAAGCATTTTTTAATCAAAAGTTTTTCCAGTTTGAGTGTTTGTAATAAATTTGAGAGGCGGGCATGGGTACCGTCGCCCCGTGAGCCATTCATATTTTAAGTTTTTATATCTTTATTTTTTAACGAGTAGGTACCTAATTGCGTTATGAATATATTTTGTTGGTAATTTTTTTTTTAAATATATTAAGTTTGAAGGTTTTTTTTATATAATTTTTTCCAATAAAAGTTTTTACATTTTACATGTTTATAGAGCGATGTTTTTTTCCAAAATAAAACTCGCTGGGACTTTTGAAGAATGTCGGTAAGAAAAACCGTACATACGATATGGGTATCAAATTACGCGTCTCGACTTACAGAATCCGAATGGCTCGGTGTAAAAATGATCAGTAAGCTCCTTTGCTCTTTTTTTCTCTCAAAATATTCATTTCTTTTTATAAAATTTTGTAGTCCCACACCCTCGCCTCATCTACATTCAAATACTACACCACGCAATTAATTTTTACCCATTAGTTGCCTGCAACGGGCAAAAAGCTAGTATATATTATTATGTTCATGACATCGACGCACGTTCGATGCAAAATGACAATAATTCTTTACCTGTGAGATATTACTAATTAAAAAAATTAAATCATTTAAAAATATATTATACATGGTATAAGGGGGTAAAATGCGTTTACTTTGAGGGGTCATTCTACACGATAGTACAAGTAAAAATATATTATACATGGTATAAGGGGGTAAAATGCGTTTACTTTGAGGGGTCATTCTACACGATAGTACAAGTAAAAATATATTATACATGGTATAAGGGGGTAAAATGCGTTTACTTTGAGGGGTCATTCTACACGATAGTACAAGTAAAAAAGATAAATAACTTTTTTCAAAATTCAAATGTTTTAAGGTAGTTTTTAGGTAAAAAAAATAATTGTTTGTACAGGAAAATAAACATTGGAATTACAAAAAAAAGTTATTCATCTTTTTTACATTCATTATATATGCTTATATAAAACGATATTAAAAAACATTTATCGAATTGAAATAAAAAATTCTCCTATGAAGGTTTTTCTTATAAGATTATGTATACAGGAAGTCCGGAGCTAAAGTGCATCTACATCGGAATGTTATCTACATGATAGTAGAAGTAAAAAGATGAATATTTTTTTTTCGAAATTTCATGGTTTCTTTCCGACAGAACAAATATTTGTCCATAGAAGATTATTTATTTTTCCTTTACCTTATTAACATATTTACCTGAAATCTATCTTAAAATTTGAAAAAGTTACATTATATTTTTTACTTGTACGCAGAATCGCCTCCCGAAATTTGTTCACTTTTCCCCGGGACACATATTTAATATCTACTTTTTGTACATTTATATAAACTATATACAGTATACACGTATATTATTTTTACCTACAGTATACATTATGAAGAAAATTTAGAGTAACACGAACATAATGTATTTATTTTTATAATATAAAATTGATTACATTTTATGATTTTGACTGTCCAACTAGGAAGGATTCCCGTTTCAGGACAGTCAAATTTACAAGTTTCAAGTTATCCTAGACGAATACAGGATTTAAGACTAGCTAAAATAAGTATTGTTTTAAGCTTATCGAGGGAATTTCAGGAATTTACTTTTTTAGCATAACAAATGTACGGATATTGTCTTAAAGAATAATATATATTTTTTTAAGAACTTAAAACTTAAAGTGTTCAAGGGAAACTTGTTACAGTTCGGTGGAAATTCGGATTGCCGGGTCTTAAAACAATGAGTCATTCCATTTTTAAAAACATAACACACAATACACAACAATACCTATATAAGCACGTAGGTCAGGTTAGTACCTGGCATTGCGTAAACAAGTGCAAAATGTGTTATGAAACATGTAGTTTGCAAAATGTTCCAAGGAAACTCAAATGATATTACGCAACATAATAATGAATAATATTCGTTATCCATCATACACCTCAAACAGATTTTTCGTTACCATTATTTATGTTAGTTCCGCTACAGACATCCGATGGGAGTCGAAAGGGGAAATCTTGACTCATTTCCTTTATTAAAAATACGATTATTTATCGATAGATCGTGTATGACCGCCGAACATAGAAAACGGAAAATCGATACTTAGACAATTGTTACAATTTAAGTTCACACAAAAGAAACACTGAGCTTTCCCTCAGGTTCTGTGAGTCCGATGTATCTTCTCTGGGGATGCTGTGTGAAGGGCCATTGTAGGGGAAGAAAGAACTGCACCTGGATTTTGAAGAGCTGTTGAGTCCAAAAACGGCCTGTTTTAACTAATTGCCTAAATCATCTAAGTGTCCCTTTCTTAATCTCACTCATTACACTTACATCAGCCCTGCACTCTTTGCGGAACTCCATATTTCTCACATGATCGTACATGGTTTGACCACACATACGCCCCAGGATCTCATTTCCTGCCAGTTTCATGCCGTAATGCCATACATCAGGTTAGGTACCAGCACTCCATTGTGGACTGCTTGGCATTTTTTTGCTAGCGACAATTGCGTTCAGTCCTCCATTAATGGAGTTACCTGCATTTACCCTTTTTTAAATATCTCTGTCAGCCTCCCCTTCTCTCGTAAACATACTTCCTAAACACACAAACTTATCCATGTGCTCCAAGTACAACTTTATTGTTCGTCCTCATTCACAACTTTATTGCACACTGTTTTAATACTCTCTCATTCAAATACCATGACTTTCTACTTACTTAAATTCATCATTAACTCATTCTTTATACATACTTCGTTCATCCTAGACACGAGAGACTGTAGATTTTCCATACTGTTAGCAATCAGCACCGCATCATCAGCAACCAACATACTTTCAGATTACTCAAATTCGCGCCCAATCCCACCTCTTTCAATTCTTGCATACAATTATTCATGTATAGATTGAATAACCACGGTGACATTATGCAGCCTTGTTTAACACCTTTTGTGATATCAAAGCACCCCGTAAAACCACTGTTCACCCTAATACATGCAACGCTTCCCTCACACAGATACGCAATTGCCTGTCCGAGATTCGTATTCACTTCATACTTGGACAGCACCTTCCATAGTTTTTTCCTGTCGACTCGGTCGTGTGGTTTTGTAGATCTACAAAGGCACAGAAAAGTTTCTGGTTTTTTTGCCAGAAACTTCTCAGTGAGCATACGCAATGAGAAGATCTGGTCCATGCACCCCCTTCCATTCACAAAAGCACCTTGCACATCCCATATTTAATTTTTTATTTTGTTTAATATTTGTATTTTTTACAATAAATATAAAATGTTTACAAGTTATACTGTTTTAATTTATACTACACTTCCATTAAAAGCATTTGCTTATGGATGGAAGAGGAGTGTACATTTGAGAAAAAAATAATGCAACTAGGTTACAAAGTAAAAAGAATTACAAAATTAAAATCCATACAAATTATTGTATTTGGATGAAAGAAAAATATATATTATGGAGGATAAGTAGAGTATAGTAGGATAATTTGTGAGATTTTCAAGTGAAACTAGGGGAATCAGTTTTTTTGTTAACGATTTCCCTAAAATATTTTTTTTATATGGTTCAATATTTGTTTTTTATCATTGATGCTTCTAATTTCTTTTAGTAATTTATTAAAGAAATGTTTTCCTTGGTGGGTATAATGGTTATCCTTTGTTTCCTTTCTTACCCGTTTATTCAAAATTCTACGATAAAACTTACCAACAGAGCTTAGAAGGCTAATAGCCCTATGATTCCAACATTCCATACGTGACCCTTTACCTCTGTATAACGGAATGATCACAACCCTTCTCCAATCTAAAGGCGTATAACCAGCGGCGGCTCTAGGGATCCAGGCATTGTAGGACATTTGAAAAAAATGTGTGACTAATTCTTTATTTGATATTGTGAAAATACTCATATACGTCATGAGTCCACCACTCAAAATACATATTATGTTTATTTATTTAGAATTTACGGCACAAGTGCCATTTACATACAAAGTTTTTATTTTATTTTTTTACATATACAAAGTGCAGTGTTAAATTTTGATGAAAAAAATTAAAGAATTAAATTTAGTAAAAACATAACAAATAAAATAACAGTAAAGAAAGAAGCAATGACAAGTGTGTGCAATCTATTTATAACTGAGATTGTGGTATAATTGTCACAATAATACATACTAGAGGACCTTGATCTAATGGTAGGTACATGAAATTGAATCAACATAAATATGTGAGGTACCAACTGATAATTTATAATTTTGTATAAAAATATAAGATCAAAAAATTTTCTTCTATCACTTAACTTAAGCAATTTCAATGAATATAATAAGAAATCATAATCTATTGTTTCTAAAGGAATTCCAAGCCTAAAATTAATACACCTCAAAAAATTTTTCGTTGGACTGTTTCAATGGTATTAATGTGATTATTAAAGACAGGTGACCAAATTGTACAGTTGTATTCTAGAATACTTCTAACGAGAGATGTGAACAGAATTTTTAATGTGTTGATATTTTTAAAATCCTTGAAATTCTTACTATAAAACCTAACATTTTCATAGCCCTGTTAGAGATAGAAGTTATGTGAGATACAAAGCAGAGTTTTTGATCAAACATTATGCCTAGGTCAAGTATTTGGATAACAGAGATTAAGTCAACATTACACGATGAATAATTATACATTATTGGGTGTTTGATTTTGTGGAACCTCATAACTTGGCATTTGTTAATATTTAGTTGCAGTTTATTACTAGAACACCATTTGAAAAAGTTTTTAAGGTTCTCTTGCAAGATTATGCAGTCGTACTCATCATTAATGACCCTAAACAACTTAATATCGTCAGCAAAAAGTAAAACTTAAACATTGTAGAAAATGCTGGTAACGTCATTGATGAATAGGATAAATAATAAAGGTCCCAGGGGTGAACCTTGTGGGACTCCACTGGTAGCAATAAATTCATAGGATAGACAGTCATTAATCTTAACAAAAAGTGATCTATCTGATAAGTAACTGATTAACCATGCCAGTAAATTACCACTTATCCCATATTTTACAAGTTTATTGATTAGTATTTTGTGGTAGACCTTATCGAACGCCTTGGAAAAATCGGTATGTACGGAGTCTACCTGTTTCCTGTTAGACAATATACTGTATTTATGTAGTTTACATATACTGTAAGGTTTGTGAGAGTTGATCTAAATGAGACAAACCCATGTTGGCAATTGGTAATAAAGTGTTTAATATTAGAGGATATTTTGTTTAGAATGATTTTTTCAAAGAGCTTAGGTATACTAGATAGAATACAAATAGGTCTGTAATTGCATACATCATTTTTAGAACCCTTTTTGAACACTGGAGTGAGATAGCTAGATTTTCAGCTATTGGGGAATTGTCCTGTTTTAAGAGATTTGTTAAAGATTACGTACAATGGATAGGATAGACTATTTACACTTTTTTTTGAGAAATATGGGTGGGATATTATCGGGACCAACATTTGTTTTTGGTTCCATGAGTTTAATAGAGGCTACGATATAATTGCGTTCAATTAATAGATCAGATAGTTGCAAGTTAATATCAGTGAAAAACACTGTCAACAGAGATATCATCCTCATATACGCTTTTGAAAAAGTCAGCGAATAGATTAAAAATATCCTCAGTTTTGGAACAAGTCTTACCACCATAGTCTATAATACTAGGGATGGATGCATAGTTGTTTTGTAAAGATTTAGAATAATTAAAGAAAGATTTAACATTAGATTTTATGGAGGGTTCAACTTCTTTTATATTATTCTTGTAACATTTATCTGAAATTACAGCGCACTGCTTACGCAATTTGTGAAATTCAGTATAATCATCGAGTGTTCTCATTGTTTTGAATTTATGGTGAGCAATCTTTTTTTTTTAAACTAAGTTAGTAAGATCATTGGTGAACCATTTAGGAAAAGTTGATGTATTACGTGAAGTAACAGGTACATGACTTTTAATAGCTTGTTTTAAGATACAGTAAAATTTTTCGACAATGTCATTTGATTCGCCATCATTCAGAAATGACCAATCAACATTTAGTAGGAAGTTACAAATTTCAGTGTAATTTGCTTTATGAAAGTTATGAGACATTAACTTGATTTTAGGATTTTCACATATGGTGTTGTTTATGGTTATATCCAAGGATGGATGGTAATTGTCCAAGGGAAGAAGAATTTCTGTGGATTTAGTTACAGTAACAGATTTGATATTAGAAAAAAACTAGATCCAGGGTTCGGTCGTTGCTATTTTTGTTATCATTTAATTGATTTAAGTTTAAAAAGTTGGACATTTCGAGTATTTCTCTTTCGATGTCAGATATGCAGGAGTTATTATTACTAGATAAATCTGAGGATAATGGATACCAATTAATGTTTGGTAGATTATAGTCGCCTGCAATGATTATTTTTGTTTCGAGATATTTAGATATTAGTATTTGAATTTCATCCATATGGTTTCTGTAAATAATTTGATCAGATGAAGGAGGAATATAAACACAACCTAGAATGATTTAATTGTTTTTGTTTGTGTTAACCACACTAAAAATATGTTCCACGTTTTTGTAACTTGTAGTTAGCTTCCTGGAGACTAATGTCTTAGAGATTGCTAACAAAACACCACCACCTCTTGATTTAGAACTGGTATTCTTGTTTCTATCCAATCTGTATATATTGTGAGTAGGTAGCCCCAGTTCTGCTGTGTTGATATTCGAGTCAAGCCAAGTTTCAGTTAGGAAAAGTACATCGTGTGGAAGAGTTGGTGCAGTTGTTGAAAATTGATGAAGTTTAGTACGCATCCCACGACCTTAGTTTTATGGCGTCGTAGTTATTATTTTTGGTGAGGAGTTTATATATTTGATTGTTAAATTCACTTCACCATTGTTCGTGCGGTCTTCCAATTCCTTCCTTAGGTCTGCCAATTGCCTTCGCTATAACAGGGTTTGATGGTTTGATCAGATTTGATCTTTATTTGATCAGGAACAGTTATGCTGGTTTTTTTTCTCATTATATCAATGGCTTGGGCGGGGTTGTCAAGTATAACTTTTAGGGGTCTGGGTTTGGCCGTTTTATTGATCCCCAAACGAAAGGTTGTGATGTTGTCTTTAGTGATGGTTGAGTTTAAGGCTGTTAGTGTGTTAGATATTCTTGTCGTATCGTCGGTAATTTTATCAATTTGGGAACAGGCCAAACTTTCTGGATAGTTGAAAATAATAATATTTTTCGAACGTTTTTTTCTCTCCTCGAGCTCGTCAGCAGCTTCGCACGTGGATAAAATTGGTAAGTTTGAAGATTCATGCCGTTATTTAGATTCTAACAATTTTGATGAGACCATGTGTTCATACGACTTCACCTGTCCCTCGAGGATTCCAACTTTGACACCAATATCCAGCATGGTGCCAGACAGGTTGGAAAGTTTGTTGAGTAATTTAGTCATCTGATCTTTAGTTAGTTTTAGTGCCGGATCAGTAATATTACTATATAAAGCACTAATTTCCTCCTTAGCCTTGTTGATATATGATAGTGCATCAGTGGTACTCATCTTGCAATTGGATTTTGTATATTAATAATTTGTATAAGATGCAGTGAACATCTTATATATATATATATATCGTAAATTGAAAATAACTTTACAATCCATGAACTGTAGATGGCAAATTATTTTTAATAGATTATGTTTTAATATAGTTCTGCACAACATAAAGTAAATAAAATAAGAGTTTAAAACGCCTGTCCGCAATATCCAAAGATACTGGGTGCGAAGCTAAGAGGTTCCTTGTGCGAGCGACGCAAAGTTTATCAATTCCATTTGAATTTAGACTTGCGATTCTATTTGACAATGATCTTTTAGGTTGTGTTTAGTGTTGTTCCATTCTTCAGCTTCATTCTACATCGATAACATAAAGAATTATTCTAAATCTTTCCCGAACTGTCCAATTAAAACCATTGTTCCACACACGACAAGCTAAAAATGAAATACCGACATATTTTTATGAGACCATCTCTTTAAAACATATAATATTAAACGTGCTGTCTCCCTCACGGCCATGACCGAAGCTTTCTTCGGTACCTAATTTTTACTTAGACGAAAAACATAGTGCCATCTCGTTTATTCTATGACGCGCATTGGGAGAGAAGAGGCCAAAACCGGGGACATTCTTTAAATTTACGAATCGTCTGTACTTGTTAGTAAAATCTTCTAATAGAGACAATAGATGTCACTGCTCGTCACTCGGCGCCGCCCATCGCTCATCTCCATCTCCTTTTAAATGTTTAGCAGCAAATATGTCAAAACCGACAGCCTTACCATTCTTCGTAGATTTAATTGATATTTTTACCATCCGTGCTGATTTCGGTATAACATTCACCCCATCATCATTCATGTCTGATTCGCCGCTGTCAATCAATCACTGTCACTCGGAACGCTTTCGAAGACTTCCTCAAAATACTTAATCCATCTCTCTTCTATTTCTCCCTCATTCGTCCACATTTTCCCATCTTTCGATTTTATCACTATCATGCTTCTTTTGTGGACCACTCCGGGACCTTTTGACTTCCTTCTAAAACAGTTAACTTATAAGTCTTGAAAATACACATTTGTTTCATGCCGAGTCGTAAGTAATTAAATTAATAAAAGTCAAGCCTGTTAGGTATATAATATTATATTATCTAATTCTTACAGTGCTACTGTAAATATAAGTTTTTCACAATATATAGTTTAAATATCACACAATTCGAATCCGCAGACAATTTTGTGACACCTGTTAAAGTAGCCAAATCTGGTCACCCATCGTACCTAAACCATAGACTAAATACAAATAGACTAGCCGTGTAACCATTGAAAAATAACCTCAACACAAATTTGGTTTGGTTCACGTGCACATTTATGAAAAGGCGCACGCATTGTGTCGCAATGCGAAATGGGCACTGTGCATTGCGTTTTACCTTTTATTGGTCTAGAGTTAAGCTATTTTGCTTGTCAGCTATGCTGGGCAAGTTCATTTTTTCAATCACAAAAATAACCCAGTTCCAAATATTTTAGATTGTACCTATCGCGGACTTTATTTTAGAAAATGTAATCAGCTATCTGAATAAAAAAAAATATAAGTACCTTACCGATAGATTCAAGGCAACGCATTAACAAATATCAGAAATTAATAGAATTTCACTAACGACAAGTAAATTTTCTGACGTCATCTTTCAAACTAGTCACAATTATGACGTCATGCAGTGTGTTATACGCTTTTAACGAATACATATAAACAATAGTACATGGCACGAGCTTGCCACATGATAATTATTGATGTGTTGGTTAAAATCACGCGTTCTTACTTGATGCGCGCAAAAAACTTTCGAAGTATTGGTTATTTTTTAGTCTTGTCTCTATTCAGGGTTGTATTAAGTCCACAATTATTTGCATGTTAAATTATATGAAAAAATCGCGTCGTTGAGTAATTTATTTTGTGTTTACTATCTTAATTACATTTTTCTTTTCATTGAAAAAATATATATTACAAAGTATTATATATATATATATATATATATATTACACTTACCTTTTTTATTATAACTATTGCTGTAGAGGTGATGAAGGTGGTGGAAGATATGTTACATGAAAAGGAACGTTCACGTAGGCTTAAAATGTTAGGTACAGGAATAAATATTTTCTATATACATTCCGATAATTATTCTTAAAATGTCTTATTTTCGCTTAGGTTTCCCCACAAACCGAGAAAAAATTGAGAAATGGATATAAGCAATCCGGATTCAATTTTGTGAAAATAACTAGGTAATATTTATTATATATAACATTCGAAAAAATTCCCCAATTCCTCGTATATGTGCACAATCTAATACAAAATTTTACAGCATTGACATTTTTGGTAATAACCTAAAGAAATATCGATATGAAGTAATGCGTACGATCGATTATTAATATGAGAGTATGGAAAGTATCGGGAGCATCTCCTATCCTCTTCCTGTTTTCCTCTTCCTCTCCCCTTCCTTTAACACCAAATTAATTTCAAGATAAACTTCATTTCTAATGAACTTTAACGTAAGAAACTTCCGTGGCTTGACTTCAGTTAACTTGTATATTTATATCTATCATTGTATATTATATAAAAGCTGATTGTTTCTTACAAAATATGGTAAATTAATATTTAAAAAATAAATATTTACAAATACGGAAAAAAAGTGTTTGCTAATTTTATTTAAAAAAAGCGGATTGCAGGCCTTTAACGAACGAATGAACAGGTTTCTGGTTGAACTTTTAGTAAATTTCGAATACATTCATTATCACGATGTCGGAACAGAGTTTTTCTAATTTATTTAAAAAAGGGATTGACGGCCCTTAACAAATGAATACAATAGGTTTCCTGTTAAATTGTTAATAAATTTCGAATACATTAATTATCACGATATCGGAACACGTTGACCGTACCATCATCAGGAAGCCATTTATGCTCAAATCATTTTCATCCCAAACGTTTCGACTGCAATTTCCTTCAGGTCCTTTATAATCTTTGAGCATTCTGTGTGGAGGAGAGAATGTAATATACCCACAAATTAGGTATCGTTGCTTAATCTGAGAAAGGTTATTTTAATTACTGGTTGTTATTGTCTAGCTTTGATTAAGCACCATCTATATATTTCACAAAAATGTTACTACAATAATAAACCGAATAGGCATTTCTCTGAAATCGTATGACATTACAGCAGTTAATATACGAAATAAATTTCGGTCCGATCGGCATGCATTTGGCAAGGTTGTTGGCGCGGTTCACTCCAATCCTTGGGAAGGAAGGTAAAATCATATTTTTTTCCGTAGATATGTAAAGTTGTGCCTATAATAAAAAAAGAAGACAAACACAATGTAAAAGCTTATTTAATGGGCATAAATAAATTGATATTATTTACCATGTAACACCCACCCTCCCTTGTCCCACCCCACCATATGATTTCTCTCGCTTTATTTTGATATTATAATTTATACATTATTAATAAGTACCTAGACCAGTTTTTTTATAATTCTGTCTTATAAACCTAACGAAGCGGTAAAAACAAAATAACTTTTCATTTGATTAAAGTGTCAAGCCACAAAGTAAACGGTTTATTTGATAATTATATACAATTTTATATAAATAATTTTGTAAATTCATAAAACTTCTACACAATAGTAAATATGTGTACGTTTCCCGTTTTGGTTCAATATGTAGTGTACAGAATCTAAAACTTAAAATGTGAAAATAAAAATCATTTTGTGTTATTTATTAGTCCTTTACCTGATTCAGACCTGGTTAAGCAAAAAATGTTATTTGGTGACGGTTTTGTATTCAAATTACAACAACAACTCGGTAACAAAATGAACGCTGTTCCTTGGTTTCGCTTACGAGTTCGAACGTTTGTACAAGGAGTTTAAACAGAGTTGGGTTGTTAAGTTCATCTCCATATTTGTGACGTTACGCTATGTGGTGTCATTTTTAAAATGGATTTAACTAGACAAGGCTAATCTAGTATAAATACAACAATGACCTAACCCATTTCGAGCAATATTTCTGTGTTGTATCTCGAAACATTGAGAATATAATATTTAATTCTGGAACAAGAGCAAATAGGTATACTTACTTTATATTGAAATATCATTTTTAATTTGTCCACGGCGGGATTTGAAACCGCGAACCTCGGGTCCAGACAGAGCCAAGGATCTTACCGTTTTGCAACCGAGGTCGTTTGTACTTTCAAACATTTTTAGTGAAAAGGTAAAATAATAGCCACAGACGTGACTTATATTATAGACATATCCCAAGCATGACGAGTTCAGTGCGGAGTCAAATCTCCCTCCCAGGCAACAGACAAAGCACAGATCACCGCACATCACATCACTGGTCACTGATCACTGGTCATCTGGTTTCTTCTGGCCCAATGATACAGCGCAGTATGACACTTGCCCGACGTGATATGTTTACATAAAATACATCCACTTTTTGTTCCAATTTTGGCCATGAATTTTTTTAGTATAAATCTGTGTCATTACAAATACCAAATCAATACGACTTACCAGTAAAAAATCCAACGCGTGACCCTTATCCTACAAAATATTTAGTTGTCGTGTAATAATAAAATGTACTTCAGGGTTAGCACCGATAAAAAACAACACGAGAGGGTGATTAATTGTTTTCAGTTTTCCCATAAAGCGTTCTCACATCAAACATACTAATTTCGGTTGTCTGTGATGTGCGTTATTCATGTCTGATATCTCTTGCGTGAACTCTGTCTGAAAGAATTAAATTTTGCTTTAAATTTAAGTGTCATTTTCAAAATGGAACTGACTGTGTGAAACAACGCGATAATAGACAAGCGATAAATTAATTTTTCAAAATTGCCATTATAATATCTCGTGATCTCTCCAGTTAAAACAAAATCATGAAAATTAAAAAAACTAATTGGCTGTGTCAAGTGTTTTTTCAGAGAATATTCGCTAATATTAGTAAACTTGAAATATAGTTAAACATTCTTACTATGCCACCTAGTTATTATTATGATGGGCAGAAACAAAAATAAATTATATAGATACGCTCTATCCTAAATGTTCCGTAACATGAGTATTTATTTATTTTATTTTTTAAAGTTCTCTGAAACACGGTTATGCACCAAGGCATTTGAGATAAATTATAGAAGTAAAAAGTGACAAACTTATTGTAGACCAACAACAATAAAATGAACACAGTTGTTAAGTAGAAAAGATAACCAACTAAGCATTCGTTTCTACAGGGTTTTCCAATAAGAGGTGTGTTTTTTTTTTATTGTACGACAGACAGGTAAGTCCAATTATGGTACAATTTTATTAAAACTAACAATACATGTACATATTTTTTTTAAAACATGGTATAGTTAACAATAAATCGGTAATTTACTTAGCTCTCTTATGTCCGAAAAATTATTAATTTTTTATCAAAACGTGCGTGGCCTTTGCACTAAAACGAAAGAATTTTATCATAATGTTTTGTCAAATGAATTCGATATAATTTTAATTACTGAAACATGGTTAGTAGACAGCATATCTGACAACGAGCTCTTCGACCCCAGGTATAATATTTACAGAAAAGATAGAGACGTGCCCCTAACGGGTAAAACCAAAGGAGGTGGTGTCGCAATTGCTATAAAAAAAGAACTTACTGTTCACTCACGCGAGTCGTAGAGCTCGGAAGCTGAAGACATTTGGATTTCACTAGCATTGAAAGACCCAAAACGCCGTAAATCCAATATTCACATCTGTTGTTCGTACTTACCCGGAGTCGGTCCAAAGCTATCAAATACTCAGCGTTTATCCCTTCTCAACAGTCATACATCCAGAATTTCCGATTTAACAACAAACTATCCAAACGATATCTTCCTATTAATTGGCGATTACAACATGCCTAACATCAGCTGGAACACCGCATATCATCCCCGTAGTACTGACATCTGCTCCACCACCCTCCTTAACTGCCTATCTTATTCGGATTTAAAACAATACAAAGATAGTAAAACGTAAACGAGAGCGGACGTGTTTTAACCGCTCCGGTTTGTTTAATCCTTTCAGAAGGTTTCCCTTGTTAAGAGATCGCTGAAAAATGTTCAGCATTCGTATTTTATATAGTGCTTACCTTCTTATTTCACGAAATGCGCGTAACTTCTTCCGTTTAGCCGGAATTTGCAATTATTATAGCATTTTAAACCGATTAAATTTTGAAAGTGAAGCTAGAACAAAGATTCTCAATGCAGTCGAAGATTTTATACCTGACCCCTCAAGTGTCAAGTGGTGTCGGGATTTACGGGACCTCTTCAACCGAGGATATCTACCTAGAAAACAGATAAGCCATATTTTATTTAAAGTTTATGTTTTTGTTTTTATTTTCTGTTTTTGTTTATGTATTTTGTTACAGATGACACACATACACTTCACTTTGACTTTGGTTCAAGATTAGCCTGCTATAAGCGAGCCCTAAAGGTCTGAGACAGAGGTGTGAAATCGTCGGATCACGACAATAGAAAGAATTGTAATTTTTTTTGCTGGATTTTATTTAGGTATTGGAGCCAGGAAAGAGTCTAAAAGGGTCGAGAGGATACACTAAGTGGCACGAATGGCTAGGAAGTGACTAGAGAGACTAAAATAGACTAGGATGAGGTGATTTTGCACAGCGGTGCTGCCAAGGTCTGTTATCTATGTGAGGATATTGTGTCAGCGCTCTTTATTGGCAGCAGACACATGTCAGCGCTATATTAGCAGCAGACACATACCTGATAGGATGACGAACCTCGTGCTGGCACTGTTGGTGGACGCGGTGGTCTCTCTCGCTGCAGCAGCTGGTACAGTTCCTTCGCTACCTAGGATTCTTGCAGCAGAGTCTCCATCTTCTGTCTTCGTCGAACGTCACAGCGGTGCTGCCAAGGTTTGTTATCTATGTGAGGATGTTGTGTGAGCGCTCTTTATTGGCAGCAGACACATGTCAGCGCTATATTGGCGGCAGACACATACCTGAACGGATGACGAACCTCGTGCTGGCACAGTTGGTCTAAATAACAAATGTAGATCCTAGGAAATAAATTGTACAGCGCCCTTGAGGTGATTTTTCACAAAAACGGCGCTCTACAAATTATCCAATTATTATTATTATTATTATTATTATTCTAAACAGTTACGGTAGAACACTTGACCTAGTGCTCTGTAACACTACAGTCTGCGTCTCTCCTGCTGACTTTCCTCTGGTTCCGGAGGACGCACACCACACATCCCTAATAGTCGAACTCAATATTTACGCCACCACAACCACTTCCTCACCCCAGACGATCAAGTTATCCAATAAAGTTAACTATGACCTAGTCAATGACGCTCTGGCAAAAACTGACTGGTCTTCTGTTTTAAACGCACAGGACGTTAACACGGCAGTTAACAGCTTTTACCTAATCATCGACGCCTTAATAGATGACTTTGTTCCAAAGAAAGTTGTGAAACCAACCAATTTCCCAACGTGGTACTCATCGGCTCTTATTAACATTACCAAAGAAAAGCTAAAGTTCTTTCGAGCCTGGAAACGCCACAAGAACCCACTAGATTACCAAACCTTTTCACTGCTCCGAAAAAGACAAAAGAAAATTGCTACTCTCACATACCACAATTACATTTCACACTTGGAACATGCTATACAAAATAATACAAAAAAAATATGGAGCTTTGTCAAAACGCAAAAAAAATCTCCTTACATGCCGGAACACCTAACATACGGCTCGAAAATCGCACACAACAGTAAGGAGATCACTGACCTGTTTGCTGACTATTTCTCTACCGTCTTCACTGATCATACCCCAAATTTAGCACCTGATGTTAATGAACCTGATCCGCTAAATAATATAGCCATAAACTCAATTAAAATCAATGAAGACATCACCTACAAATATCTTTCATCCATTGACATTAACAAAGGACCTGGTTTAGATAGTTTGCCTGGTATCTTCATACGTAACTGTAGTAAATATATCACTATTCCGGTCAGCGCAATTTTCAAAAAATCATTAAGTGAAGGAACGTTTCCTCATAAGTGGAAATCTGCCGTAATAACTCCCATTTATAAAAAAGGCGATAAACACGACGTTACAAACTATAGACCTATCTCTCAACTTCCTATCTTAAGTAAAATTCTTGAAAAAATCGTTTACGACCAACTTTACCCGACTATCGCTACAGCAATTACACACAACCAACACGGATTCATGAAAAACCGGTCTACTACATCTAACCTGGTCCTATTTGTCAACTATTTACACAGCAATATGGACGAAAGGGTACAGGTCGATGCTATGTACACCGATTTTTCAAAGGCCTTCGACCGCGTTATTCACTCAATTCTTTTAAATAAACTTACTCGTCTTGGAATACACGGTGACTTATTTAGATGGATTAAGTCATACATTAGTAATCGTAGTCAAGTTATCTCAATAAATGGTGTCTTATCCAAAATAATCAATGCAACCTCAGGCGTTCCTCAGGGTTCTCACCTTGGTCCGCTCTTCTTTAATATATACTTAAACGACATAGGCTCATGTTTCCAACACTCAAAATTTTTAATGTTTGCAGATGATATGAAAATTTATAAAACGGTCATCTCTCTATCGGACTGTAGAGAGCTACAAAGTGACTTAGATAGGCTCTGCAACTATTGCACAGCTAATTATTTGGACCTCAATGTTTCAAAATGCCACACCATGTCCTTCACCAGAAATAAGCATATAATTAACTTTCCCTATTCACTCCGCGATGAACCCGTGATCTCAAAAAGCGAATGTAAGGACCTTGGAGTCTACGTAGATAGTAAACTTATATTTAATACGCACATTTCTTCAATCACTGCTAGATCTTACAAAATGTTAGGTTTCATACTGAGTCTGAGTAAACTATTTAAAAATCCACGTACGCTAGTAATGCTTTATTCCTCACTAGTCAGAAGTACACTGGAATATGCATCGCCTGTCTGGAATCCGAAATACACTTACTATGTCAATAATATAGAGCGCATACAAAATAAATTTATTAAGTACCTAGGTTATAAATACAACAATAATTATATCTGCACTCTCCAATCCCTGAAATCCAGGCGAACGGTAGCTGACATGACATTTCTCTATAAAATAATACACAACGAAATAGACTGCTCAGAACTTCTATCCCAAATAAATTTTAACACCCCATCTAAAAGAACTCGACACACCAACCTTTTTTACACAACTAGTAATAATACAAACGCTGCAGCCAATTCCCCTATTTATCGCATCCTTCAAACATTCAACTCAATTCAAACAAGCACAAATACCGACATATTTTTTGATTCTCTCCCTCTATTTAAGAAAAACTTTTTTAGCACACTGAATTCGCCCACATAACACATACAACCACACACAGACACACACATGCACACGTACACACACACAAACACTCTTACACACCTCTCTCCTTCCCCAGCACACTAATTAACTTAACTTAAAAATGTAACTTAACCGTAAAATGTATAATATACCTCATATGTATATATGTCAGCGACATGTCATTGGTACCAATTATTGTACTAACTTTTATAACTTTGTAACTATTGTCATCTATGTAATTATGTACTGTTTGTTTCTGCAATAAACAAAAAATAAAATTAAAATAAAATAGTGATATTAAACACATCTATATCCACTGGTTGGGCATTTAGCAAGGTCATACCTCTTGTCATGCTATGTTGGGCAATGACATCTGTCCGACCCTGCGGTATACAGAATAGGTCGTGGCTACAATTTCGACAGTATTTATCAGGAACGAATAAGTCACAGCATGACAGGAGATATGAGCAATCGATAAGGTTTTTTAGGAACTTTAATTCAAATACCATGAGTCCGGCATTACGCCTAGTCTCCAGGCTTTGGTAATTTGTCTCCTTTAGCAGTTCCACGTGATGCATGAAATTCGGATATATTCCGTATGATCGCATGTAAACATACCTTAGGATTTTTTTTTGAATTTGTTCAATCATATTTATGTATTTAAGTTCACCCCAAGGTCCTTGATGATGTTTACGCGTGTAAGTACTTCACCATTCATTCTATACTGGCAGAATAGCGGATTTTGTGAACGACTATAAGTCATAACAACGCATTTTTTTTAATATTGAAGTTAAGCTTATTTTCTACCGACCATATCATGATTGAATCGAGGTCGGCCAGCAGTTTCGAATAATCATAATCTGATTCGATTTCCTTCATCAGTTTCATGTCATCCGCGAATAGTAGACATGAGCTGTGACGTATGCAATCCTGAATGTCATCTATCAGAATAAGGAATAACATGGGACCGAGATTCGATCCTTGAGGAATTCCTGACAGAGCTGCGAACTTATGGGAGTCGTATCCATTTATATTTACATACTGACTTCTATCTTTTAAATATGACGCAAAAAATGTCAGTAAGGTTTGATTAAAACCTATTTTATGCATCTTTTTTATTAGAATATCGTGATCTACTCGGTCAAATGCCTTTGCAAAGTTCGTGTAGATTACGTCCGTCTGATGCCTACAGTCTAGGACTTGTGCTACCCGTCGAGAGAAAGAGAGTAAGTTGGTTACCGTTGATTTCTTCGGTAAGAAGCCATGTTGATTACCTCTTAAGAGAGGCGTGATTTGTGGACTGATTTTATCACAGATAATCATTTCAAAAATTTTTGGAATTGTTGACAGTACTGCAACTGGTCTATAATTTCTGACGTCAGTCTTTTCATCAGCTTTGTGAATGGGGCTGACCCTCGTTAGTTTCCAACACTGTGGAAATGTGGAAGACATGATGCAGAGATTAAATATGTACGCAAGGGGTACACAGATATTTGGAGAGATTTTTATAATTATTGAAGGAGGAAAACCGTCCGGACCAGTAGCCTTATCAGGTCGTAGATTCCGGATACAAGTTTCTATTTCCTGGATGTTGGTCAATCCGAGTGAGATATCTCCAACGTTCCAGGGTGATGCTGTTGGGAAATTGGTTTCAAGTTTCGGGGTTACTTGACTATAGACGGAATGAAAATAGTCAGCAAACTTATTTAAAATTGTGTCAGGGTTAGTAAAAGTTACGCCTTCCTCAATCAATCATGTTGGTGAGGTTGGGTTAACTTTTTGTGACCTAATATAGTTCCAGAAAAACTTTATGTCGTCTTTGATCCCATTCTGAACATTTTTCATGTATTGCTTTTTAGCAAAATTGATTTCAGATTTTAGCTCGGATCTACTCGCTGAAAATATCAGATAATAGGATTGCTTTTTGTGCAATAGATATCTTTTTCGGAGCGATTCCTTTCAAAAATACTAAACAGTACATTGTTTAAATATTTCACTGCTTCGTCTACAGATTTTATGGTGTGCAAAAATGTCCAATCAAAATGCGAAAGAATATTATTGCACAGTTCTATGTTTGCTCGCTTATAATTAAATTTGTGGAAATTATTTTTTTTTTTAGCGACGGCGGTGGCCCGCGGTGGGCGCGGCGAACGTTTTGGCGGGGTCTTCGTCTGCACCGAACCGCTCTTGATAGTCGCGCGGAAATGTCCAGCGTCGGGTGAAGCTGGTCTTCATTCACCAGTGGTTCCTCGCTTCTCATCACGTCACATACATTTATGTTGCTAAGGACAAGATCGAGAATGTTGTCGCTACTGTTCTTCACTATATTGTACTGCGTCAGTCCATTCGAGTTTGTGAAATACGAAAAATCAGTTAAGGCGAAATAGGTAGACTTGACTTGAAATTTGTCATTTTTGAGGCCAGTTTTAGACGTATGGACACTTTTCTAGAGAAAAACACGAATTGATTTCGAAAGATCGTTATTTTATCTAGTAAAGTAAGATGTTAAATTTTGAAAAATAATATTATTTTCATACCATAATAAAGTGTTACCGTTGGACGATGCGCAGATTTGTTGCATTTTCAAAGGCGAAGTTGTATTATACAACAAATATTTCAAATAATATAATAATACAGTATAAACAATCAATAAATTATCTATCATATGTATGTATAAGAATTTTGTTTTTATTTCAAATAAAATTACTAATAAATAAATCCGAGGACGCGTTTTGTGACGAAAATCCCTCAATTTGACTATTTATTTATGACATTACAAATTGGTATAGTTGAAATTTTTTTACAAAAATAATTTACTATGATATTATTGAAACATTAAAAATAATTTATGACCAAGAAATGTATTCTTAAAGTATATAATAGTAATTAATTTCGATTCGCGTTTGTTGTTTCTGATTACCACGTCGCAAGCCGAAATTTCGTCAGTATCCGCTCACCGCTGCGACAGGGCGGTGAATGGTCGTTTGCTTCGTGCCGGTCTAGTAAATAAATAAATCCGAGGACGCGTTTTGTGACGAAAATCCCTCAATTTGACTATTTATTTATGACATTACAAATTAGTATAGTTGAAATTTTTTTACAAAAATAATTTACTATGATATTATTGAAACATTAAAAATAATTTATGACCAAGAAATGTATTCTTAAAGTATATAATAGTAATTAATTTCGATTCGCGTTTGTTGTTTCTGATTACCACGGCGCAAGCCGAAATTTCGTCAGTATCCGCTCACCGCTGCGACAGGGCGGTGAATGGTCGTTTGGTTCGTGCCGGTCTAGTAAATAATGAAATAATAACGAAATTCCTCGTTTAAAAATGGGGAGAAAAATACTATCGGACAAAAGTTTTATAAGAAAACAAAAATTTCGTCATCAAAAACGTACATGAGAAATATTTGCAGAAAAAAAAGGGTTATTCATATTTAATTATCCTTGTACATTGTACGTACTCTATTAGTCCAGTCAAGTTAAACATGAAAAGGGGGTTGTGCTTGCAAAAGGTCCAGTCATTCTGAATTTTTTATATGTTGTTAGGACCTAAACCAGTATTAAAAAAAAAATTTTGCAACTTCGAAAGTGCTGTGCGAGCGGCGGTGGTCCTAAAAAACCAGGAAATTTTCGGATTTTTTTCAGTTATTGCTCAATATCTCAGTAAAGGAAGGGTCTGACCGTTGTAGTTGGTCTACATACTTTTAAAGAAGACTAAATTTGCTATAATTTGAAACCAAAGCAAGCTATATAAAGCCATTGGTTTTCAAGATACAGTTCTTCAAAAATAGGCAATTTTTTCCAAAAAGTGAAATTTTTTCGAAATGGTCACTTATTTTGTAAAATAATTTCTAAAATACGTCAAATATTACAAATATTATAGGAAATAAAGTTGTTGTAAATTTAATTAACTTTCATTTGAGACTAGATTAATATCTGTAGACTTAACGGTTCTCTCAAAAATGGCAGATAACCAAAAACAGTCATAAGTGGATTTTGAGTGAAATGCAAATAAACTGTTCTCACGTCTTTTTATGGTTTTATTTATCAAACAGTTAACACATTTTTGATGAAAAAAATAAAAGATATTACATCAATCGGGAATTACGTCATCTTCAAACATTGTTTTATATACCTACATACTAAAATGCTTGTACCAACATCATGGTACCTACTATAAGGACAAATTACATGTACACAAAAAATAAAACTAATATAAATCATGTAGGTATTGTGTCTTGGTTGCCAAATCCTGTCTTTCTTTTTATCTTAGCTGGGAGAGGCGCCCAGTCTGTAGTCGGGTCATCTTCATCGTCCGAGCATTTCAGCTCCACATCCGGGACGTTAATGCAAAATTTGCCACCGCATGACTGACAGAGGACTGAGCAGTGGAGCCCAGCCTTTCTACACGAGCAGCTCCCAGAGCATCCTTTCTTACATTTACATGAAATTTTTCGCAAAAGGGCAGGAGGTGCGGGATCCATCGTGGTGGGGATGGGTCCTTGAGAAGACAGCTTCCACCCCCATTCAGTGGGATTAAAGTTGACTCCCCGCCACTTCTGCACTTGGGGGTAGCACCTTGCTGCATGGTGGCCTGCAGCATCTTCCGTCGGTGGCAAACGGGCGTGGTTTATGTTTGTTGAAGTGACAAACGTCTTATACCTCATGAAATCCAAAGTATCCCTCGAGATGTCACCCCCATATAGAGCCACGAAGCACTTGATGCCTGCTTCACTCACGGCTTGTGGGGTAGAGTCTGGCCGAAGGAAGACCTCCACTTGCTCAGCAAGTGGTTCACTCTTGCTCAGAAGTGTGCTGATTTTGGTCGTTCCTTGGCCAAACGGTGCTGAAGTGGTATCACACCCGGCAAACGCGTGGGTAAATAGTATCGTTCCTGGTAATTGTCGGGAGTCCTGGTTGTTGTAGGAGGTCGTAGAGTAGTGACAGCAACCAGCTTCACCCTTCGTGCTCTTCTGAAGATAGACGTTTGTAAAAGCAAACGCGCCTAAACCATTGAGAAGAACGAGCAGGTCGACATCTTCTCCCACTATGACGACCCGATCGGCATCTGCTCTTTTTGATAACGCCATCATGACGATCTCTCGATCAGCATCTTCTTCGGCAACAGCCACTTCTACTCCCTCCTTCTGAAAGGCGTGACAGAGAAGAGTTATAAGGCTTCTCGTATTGTTTTCATTGCCCAATACATGCTCTTGAGCAATTTGAATTACTGTGGATTCATCAAACGTAAATTCGTAGCTGGAATGAGCTGCGTAGCGCCGGAGTCGTTCCGCTGTTTTTTTTGGTAGCATCTTCGGGGTAGCCGTCAAAAACGATGGAGACGTTCTTCCTAAAGTGGTTTCGGACGTAGGTGGTATAACGCGCCAAAAGTGCTCGAACCGTGCTCTTCCGCTGCCACACGACCTTGTGCAAGAGGTAGCCACCATACAAAAAGACGTGAGTGCTGGCATCTATCGGCGTGTGGCTGGAAAGAGGAGTGAAGGCAGAGTACAGAGTAGATTTTGTACCCTTGCGCATCCCTTGTTCATTGAACAGAGACATCGGGAACGGGGCCAACTCATACTTGAAGTCATCCTGTAAATCCTGTTCAGATTTCTTTGCAATACACACTCGCTGAAAAATTGTGAGCGGATCTACAGCCACTCTTCTGTTTTTGTCCGACAGTTTAACGGTTGAGGTGATCGATGCCAGCGTGGTAACTTTATTTTCCGTTTTATTACTACCTTGTCGTACATTTTCCCCACAATTTTCAGCACTCCTTCCGTTCCAACTCTCTGGTCTGTGTGGCAATTAATTTCAGGACCTGCCAGTAAACCACTACTGATAGAAATTAAACTGTCAGTTTTGGGAAATGGAGGGTGGAGAGCAAGCCAGTTTTTCCACATCACTATTATCTCGGATGATTCGATAAGGTCTCATGTCTACATGCTGCTCTCCAGTAGGACATGATAAGCTGCAAAAACTTTCCAGTTCTTCACAAATGTTCAACATAAACACCATTCCTGTTGTCCACCTTGCCAGAACACTTTCGGAGATTCCCCTTCCTTGGGTCAACCCACCGTAGGTTTTCATGGATCGCATCAGCTTCTGCTCAGTTGTTAGGTCTGACCACAACCCAGACCAAAACTTGTCAGACCGGCGAATGGTGAAGGATCCTTTTGTGAACATGTCGTATTCACTTTTATCCATCCGATCTTGTAGAGCCATCATATCCTGAAGGTAGAGGTGCGCGCTCTTAGCATACAAAAAATGTCCAGCTGCGTGGAAAAAAGGGAGCATCTTGTGGACAGTGTACAAATGAAGGTTCCAATCACCAGCACGCTCTGCCTGGATGAATAGTTTTATCAAAGTGGTCATACGAAAGTATTGGACCCACAACTGTGATGTTGGACCATTCACTTCAATTTTCTCCAAGGCACTTTTAAATTTTGCCTTTAGTATTTGGTAGGTATCAATTTCTTCTGCTGATATAGTGAGAGACCGTAAATAGTCGTAATTATATTATAACCCTAGGATAAACCTACGATGATAAATGGATTTACTTCACAGCACAATAAAACCATAAAAAGACGCGAGAACAGTTTATTTGCATTTCACCCAAAACCCACTTTTGACTGTTTTTGGTTATCTGCCATTTTTGAGAGAACCGTTTAGTCTACAGATATCAATCTAGTCTCAAATAAAAGCTTATCAAATTTACAACAAATTTATTTCACACAATATTTGACGTGGGATGCGTATTTTACAAAATAAGTGACCATTTTGAAAAAATTTCACTGTTTGGAAAAAATTGCCTATTTTTGAAGAACTGTATCTTGAAAACCAATGGCTTTATATAGCTTGCTTTGGTCTCAAATTATAGCAAATTTAATCTTCTTTAAAAGTATGTACACCGACTACACCGGTCAGACCCTTCTTTTACTGAGATATTGAGCAAAAACTGAAAAAAATTCGAAAATTTCCTGTTTTTTTTGGTCCACCGCCGCTCGCACAGCACTTTCGAAGTTGCAAATTTTTTTTTTTAATACTGGTTTAGGTCCTAACAACATATAAAAAATTCAGAATGACTGGACCTTTTGCAAGCACGGATGTACATCTTGACTGGACTATATATGCTACAGGGTCGTTCAAACGAAACAGTCAGAATACGCATATATTTTTTATAACATTTAGCGATAATTTTGTGTTGTTTAATTTTCAGGGAAAATAATCAACTACCAACGAATGATTGTGATTCTGAAGCAAATATTGTCTCTAAAATTCCATCGGTATGTGTAATTAACATTAATATTATTATTATTTTATTATGTAAATAGGTAATACCTACAATATATTGTGAATCATGGATATTATGGTGACCGAAACCGTCAATATCGGGGTATTTATAAACGAGCAATTATTCCCGGCGTTACGCGAGTTAAAAACGCGCACAAAACCATACCCTTGTATACATGGTGTCAGGAAATGCGTAGTATATTACTGTGACCGATTCAACTCTAATTACCGCGGTAATTATAAACAAGCATTTACTACCCGGTGTTGCGCGATTTACGCGCATGCAACATTACCACGTGTACACGGTGTCGGAAAACTCGTGGTGAAATTACGGTGACTGAAACCGTGAATATCGCGGTAATTATAAAATGTCAGTAATTCCCGGCATTACGCGAGTTACACGCACAAAACCATACCCTTGTATACATGGTGTCGGGAAATGCATGGTATATTACGGTGACCGATTCAACTGTAATTACCGCGATAATTATAAACCATAATTTACTACCCGGCGTTGCGCGAGCAACACGTATGCAACAGTACCTTGTACACACGGTGTCGGGTAAAATTCTCGTGGTAAAATGTTTCCAGTCATGGATTCAACGTTGGGATAAGTATATCTCTAGTCAAGCACAGTACTTCGAAGGAGATTAATTCCATTTCCATGTAAACTTATTTGTAATAAAATTCTGTTCTCTTATTGTTGTTTGTAATAAAATTCTCACCGTATTTTTTGATGAGATGTTTTTTTAAAGGTAATGATCCTTTTTATGTTAAGAACGACTAAGTTAATCCAAATCATTATTTTTTAAATATAAAACTCTTTACACACTGGATAGAAGTCACTTACAGCCTTTCTATTAAAAAAATACTTCCCAACCGTTAACTAGTGTTTTCTTATTTACACATTAAGCTGTACAATTTCTGTTTCGAAATCTTCCTTTTTTAAATGTATTTAACTGGCTACAAAAGAGCAGGCAATGCCGCATTTTAGTCTATGCGTATATGATTCCCGTCAAAATAACGGTTTTGATTCGTGATGTGTGATTCAAATCATGTTTTTGTTAATAATTTCTATTCTATTGTCCAATTCTCTATTACATTGGTATAATTCAACATATTTAATATTTTTAGGGTTACTTTTTGTCAGTTTCATAATGTCATATTGTGAATTGAGCTTCTTGTTTTAGGAGAAAAAAAACGAGGTTATTTTGACATACTTACTTTAAGTATTAGAAATAAACTTACTCGCAATACCTATCGTACAAACGGATAAATATGTAAAACGAGAGATTTTTTACAATCAAACTTAATGTTAATCACTTTTGTAAAACCTATGTAAAATAAAATTAAAAAAAAAAACAAGTGAATAAAAATATTTGAAAAATTAAAAAAAAAAGTTTATTCAAATACCTACCCATTTTGTACCTACTATGTCAACGCACTGCATTTGTATTTATTTATGTTTACGCACTCCGACGTATAATTTACAAAAAAGTATGTAACTACTTATTAGGAAGAAAGCTACAACCGAAAAGTCAAACACAATAATTTTTATTTCATCGGAACCATGCTGTAGGTTTCGACCGCCGCGCGGAGTGTACGGCTGGCAGTGGAATAAATATGGTATTTCTGTCTCGTTCTAAAAAAACGTCCGATCGCGAGACCGTCTTTTGACCAAATTCGAATTCTCGGCCGCTGGTTAATAAGCCTTAAGACGTCTTTGGGTTTATTATTTAAGTTGAAATCACCCAAAATTATTACGTTCTTTGTTAATAATATATTGGCTTTATTGTCTAAATGTTCATAGAAAATACGTATATTTTCGCTGTCATCTGTGTAGTAGAAGTACACTACACATATAAAAACAGTAAAGTTATCTTTACAGACTTCTGCCCAGAGGTGTTCACCATCTGTTTCTAGCTCTCTTACTCTTATTGAATTTAACGGTTTACGTACTGCGAGCAGTACCCCTCCCCCTCGTTGCCCCTCTCGGTCCCGGCGATGTACTGTGTACTGGCTGGTGGACAACAGTTCTGCATCGAATACGTTGTTCGTTTTAGAAGCTGAAAATTTTTTGACATTTGACAAGTAGAAACTACGCCATTAATAAAAATGGAACGATACACGCTTCAACAAAGCATTGAAATTGTTAAAATTAAGTGAATCAAATGCAAATCATCTTGAGTGATGGGGCCCATTTCCACCTCGGTGGCTTCGTCAACAAGCAAAATTGTCGCATCTGGGGCTCGGAAAACCCAAGAGTTATTGTTGAAAAGCCTCTCTATCCTCAACGTGCGACTGTTTAATAATAATAATAATTGGATAATTTGTAGAGCGCCGTTTTTGTGAAAAATCACCTCAAGGGCGCTGTACAATTTATTTCCTAGGATCTACATTTGTTATTTAGACCAACTGTGCCAGCACGAGGTTCGTCATCCGTTCAGGTATGTGTCTGCCGCCAATATAGCACTGACATGTGTCTGCTGCCAATAAAGAGCGCTGACACAACATCCTCACATAGATAACAAACCTTGGCAGCACCGCTGTGACGTTCGACGAAGACAGAAGATGGAGAGTCTGCTGCAAGAATCCTAGGTAGGGAAGGAACTGTACCAGCTGCTGCAGCGAGAGAGACCACCGCGTCCACCAACAGTGCCAGCACGAGGTTCGTCATCCGTTCAGGTATGTGTCTGCTGCTAATATAGCGCTGACATGTGTCTACTGCCAATAAAGAGCGCTGACACAATATCCTCACATAGATAACAGACCTTGGCAGCACCGCTATGCAAAATCACCTCATCCTAGTCTATTTTAGTCTCTCTAGTCACTTCCTAGCCATTCATGCCACTTAGTGTATCCTCTCGACCCTTTTAGACTCTTTCCTGGCTCCAATACCTAAATAAAATCCAGCAAAAAAATTACAATTCTTTCTATTGTCGTGATCCGACGATTTCACACGTCTGTTTCAGACCTTTAGAGCTCGCTTATAGCACGCTATCATAAGCAAAATCTTGAACCAAAGTCAAAGTGAAGTGCATGTGTGTCATCTGTAACAAAATACATAAACAAAAACAGAAAATAAAAACAAAAACATAAACTTTAAATAAAATATGGCTTATCTGTTTTCTAGGTAGATATCCTCGGTTGAAGAGGTCCCGTAAATCCCGACACCACTTGACACTTGAGGGGTCAGGTATAAAATCTTCGACTGCATTGAGAATCTTTGTTCTAGCTTCACTTTCAAAATTTAATCGGTTTAAAATGCTATAATAATTGTAAATTCCGGCTAAACGGTAGAAGTTACGCGCATTTCGTGAAATAAGAAGGTAAGCACTATGAAAGGATTAAACAAACCGGAGCGGTTAAAACACGTCCGCTCTCGTAACAAGTGACGGTGCGGTTTATGGTCCGGCGGAGTCATTGGACCTTACTTTTTCGAAAATGAGGCTGGAGCAACAGTTACGGTGAATGGATTGCGCTATCGAGAGATGATTAATGATTTTTTATGGCCGGAATCGGATGTTATTAATCTGGACAACGTTTACTTTCAACAAGACGGCGCTACGTGCCACACAAGCAACGAAAACATTGATCTTTTACGATTCAATATCAAAATAACACCTCTTATTGGAAAACCCTGTATTACGTTTGTAAATACTCATCTCATAACCACTGCTACCTCTACCTCTACTGCTACGGAGCTCAATTTATGGAGAGTAGAATAAATAAGGATGAAAACCATTGATGTATTATACTAGAATAACCCTGTCTAGTTAAATTCATTTAAAAAATGACACCACATAGCGTACGTCACAAATATGGAGATGAACTTAACAACCCAACTCTGTTTAAACTACTTGTACAAGCGTTCAAACTCGTAAGCGAAACCAAGGAACAGCGTTCATTTTGTTACCGAGGTGTTGTTGTAATTTGAATACAAAGCCGTCACCAAACCAAATTATTTTGCTAAACCAGGTCTGAATCAGGTAAAGGACTAATAAATAACACAAAATGATTTTTATTTTCACATTTTTACTTTTTGGATTCATACACTACATATTGAACCATAACGGGAAACGTACACATATTTGCTATTGAGCAGAAGTTTTACGAATTTACAAAATTATTTATATAAAATAGTATATAATTATCAAAGAAAGCGTTTACTTTGTGGCTTGACACTTTAATCAAATGAAAAGATATTTTGTTTTTAACCACTTTGTTAGGTTTAAAAGACAGTATTATAGAAAACTAGTCTAGGTACAGACATTAATAATGTATAAAATATAATATTAAAATAAAGCGAGAGAAATCATATTAGACGAGGACAGAGCTTCAGAGAGGGTGTGGTGGGGTGGGACAAGGGACATTCTCCTGACGATGGAAGGGTGCTTCCGAAACCGGTAGATTACAATTAAAATTAAAGTGGTCTAAAAAAAATTTATATCTTTTATTGTAAATTATTTTATTTTATTTTTATTTTAAATACATATACGGCTATACTGCCTTTTATAAATAAACATATAACTGAGTACAAAAGTAAGAAAAATAATATCAGTAAAATAATATCAAAATAAAGTCACATTATGGAAAAATAATTTTTGAGTGCATGTTTATATTGCGTTAATTTTAAGAAATAAATGTCGCCGATGTTAGCATGTTCATTTACAAAATGTGTAATCGACTGATTGGTGAGTAATAATGTGATAATGTGTGTGTGTTATTATAGTAGAACGGTAGAGTCAGTCTATTGATAGCGCGACCAGGGCAATGAAATCGTATTAGTTCTATTAAATCAGGGGTATCCAGGACCGAGTGAATTATTTTATATAATATTAATCGATCACAGATTTTTCTGCGATCTGATAAATTTACGAGATTAGTCCAGTTTAATAACAAATTATAGTCCACGGATTCTCTTGGAATACCTAATTTAAAATTAATGTACCTAAGGAATCTATGCTGGACTTTTTCAATCGCTTGAATATGGATATTGTAATGTGGAGCCCAAATCGTAGAGTTATATTCCAAAATGCTTCTCACTATCGTTATGTATAAAATGCGAATAGTATCAATGTTACAAAATTGTTTGGTTATTCTAATAATAAATCCTAAAATCTTCATTGCTCTATTAATAATATTAGTTATATTGCTAATAAATGTAAGTTTTGAGTTAAAAATAATACCTAGATCATTTATTGTTTCTACTGAGTTTAATATATTTTTTTCAAGTTTGTATTCATAAATTGTCGGTTTCTTTATTTTATAAAATCTTATTATTTGACATTTACTAATGTTAAGTGCCAGTTTATTGCATCAGGGTGGCCACAAAAAACGGATTTCAAAATTCCCTGATAATTCCAGGTTTTCCTGGGCAGTTTCTATATTTTCCCTGATATGTTTTATTTGGTGTAAGGACATATCGTTCAAAATTTTATTTTTGAAACACGATTTTCATCTACGCCAGAAAATTAGAACAGATACATACATAAAGGGAATTCCGTCATTTAAAGCATTTATTATTTCCTTGCACCACAATGATCTATTCAAAACAAAATACACTTATTACAAATTTATGATATTTCGCCTGAAGACAATTTGTGTACAAATGAAAAGACCAGACAAATAAACAAAAGTAAGTACAGTAGAACCCCGGTAATTCGAAAAAACGCGTAATTAAATTTACGCCAAAAAAATTTCCGCAGAAAAATTTTTTCATACAAAATTTTTTTTAATTCGAAATTCGTTAATTCGTAATTTATTTTTGTCCGCGCACGAAAATTTGTTCGTGAAATTCGAAAATATTTGATTTTTGTGAAAATAAATCATAATATTTCGTAAATCTGCAAAACGCCGAAAAATGTATTTTTACGTGGTTATACATCGTCCTATTAGTCCTAATTAGTATTATTATTTTGTAAATCTGAATCGATTTAGACTGGAATGTTGTATTTTTTCAAATTTATTTCGAATATCCGAGTTTGAAGGGCCGAGAAAATACGTTTTACGCGGATATATGTCGTAGTTTTACGAGTTTACACCAAATATCTGTATTTAAAGGGTCGGCCGCGACGAAACTCGGCCGCGAAATTTCGATTTACGCGTAAATGTATCGTATATTTACGAATTTATTTCGAATATTTGAATTTAAATGGCCCGCTGTGACGGAAATCGGCCGCGAAATCTCGATTTACGCGTAAATATATCGTATTTTTACGAATTTTTTTCGAATATCTGAATTTTAAAGGGCCCGCCGCGACGGAAATCGGGCGCGAAATTTCAATTTACGCGGAAATATATAGTATTTTCACTAATATTCGAATATCTGAGTTAAAAAATACGGCGCGACGGAAATCGGCCGAAAAATTTCGATTCACGCCGAAATATGACATATTTTTACGAATTTACTTCAAATATCTGAACTTAAAAGGCCGGCCGCGACAAAAAACTGCCGATAAAATTCGATTTACGCGGAAATATTTCATATTTTTACGAATTTACATCAAATATCTTAATTTAAAGGGTCGGCCGCGTCGGAAATCGGCCGCGCATTCTCGATTTACACGGAAATATATCGTATTTTTGCGAATTTTTTTCGAATCTGAATTTTAAGAACCGGCCGCGACGGAATACGGCCGCGAATTCTCGTTTAAAGCGGAAATATATCGTATTTTTACGAATTTAAATTCAGATATTTGAAATAATGGGCCGGCTGCGACGGAAAATTACCGCGAAATCTCGATTTACGCGGAAATATATCGTATTTTTACGAATATCTCAATTTAAAGGGTAGGCCGCGATCGAAATCGGCAGCGAAATCTCGATTTACGCGTAAAAATATAGCATTTTTACGAATTTATTGCGAATATCTGAATTTAAAGGGCCCGCCGCTACGGTAATCGGCCGCGAAAATAAAGAAATAATTGGTATTAATACGAATTTACAACTAAAATACCACCCGGATTTGAAGATGCGGCCGAGAAAATCGATTTTCGGCGTATTTTTTTTTTTCATAAAAATTCGAATTACGTGGGAATTTTCGTTAATTCGAAATTTGATTTTTGATGTCCCGTGGATTTCGAATTAACGAGGTTCTACTGTATTGACACTTTTCACATTTTTACAGATTTCGCGCCTACACAGTATAGGGTAAAAACCAAGGCGGGTGGTTTACGACATGATTGTGTTGCAAGGGCTATTTACGAAAATAATAATAAAAAAATACCTAGGTACTTATCTAGTTTGTCTTTGTCGGCATATCTTTTGTTACACACGCCGCAAGTAAAAGTAATAAAACACAACTTTGGGACTTCACAAATCGTAAATAACGAATTTCGTTTTATTTTTGGAATTCCCTGATATTTTAAGAATATTTTAAAATTCCCTGACATTTCCCTGATAATTCCCGGTTCGGTAAAATTCTCTGATAATTCCCGGTTTTCCCGGTTTTCCAGGTCTGTGGCCACCCTGTGCATATACACCAATTAAACAAGTTGTTTAAATTTTTTTGTAAAATTATGCAATCAGAAATATTTTTAATTTTTTTATATAATTTTAAATCATCAGTAAATAACAGAATATCAACATCGGAAAAAACGTCTACAATGTCATTAATAAATAAAATAAACAGTATTGGTCCTAAATGGGAGCCCTGTGGCACACCACTAGTGGCAGAAAAGGCATCCGATATTACGTCATTTAACTTTACAAACAGTTGCCTATTTGTTAAATAACTCTCTACCCATTTAAGAAAGTTCCCGGTTATACCCATACTCCTTAATTTATTTATCAATATTTTATGGCAAACTTTATCGAACGCCTTACTGAAGTCAGTATATATCGAATCTACTTGACATTTATCTGCAAAGGCATTCGCTATAAAGTTTTCATATATTAGTAGTGTTCAGACTTTAGCCAAGAATCAAACCAACGAAAAATGCCACCTGTATCTGTATTGAGTAATTGAAATATCCGACAGATGTCTCCCCTAAGGGCAATAATTCTGATTATATATTCCAATACATTCAAATGAATAAGGTTATAAATAGGCTTGCAAGCCCATTTTCTTCCTCTTCTCTCTCTAAATAACGGATCAATAACAACCATGAAATAATTAAGGAATTCGAGGGTCGTTGTTTTTTGTTACCAGTGATGTGTGTTTTAAAGAATAAAACTTATCAATTATATTTCTTGGTATCATTAATTTAACGAGGCCATTACTGTAACATATGGTCCAATCGAGCCGCATCGTGCACCAGAAAGAGCCGAATTATGAACCAGCAAAAAACCAAGAAGATGCAGATCATCATCAGATAAGTATCCCAACGCCATCCTATCAAAACTGTGACCGAATCCCGAATCCTTCCTATTTCAAATTATCCCAAATGAAATATTTAAATATTTATTTATTTATTTATATATATATACGCCTAAAAAGGCTTTTACATAGAAGTGATACATGATGCAGTACAATAAGAGAATATGTAATATACAGGAGATATTGACAGTAAATAGATGTAATGTAATGGAAAAAAAAATAACATAAAGTAAAAAAGAAATTAAAACAACATTAGATATAAAACAAATCATTAAAACTAATTTACCAAAGCTACTCCAATTTGTAGGATTCAACAAAGTGTTGATGCAGATTATGCTTAATTCTATATATGGAGTCAATAAATAAATCAATAACACCCCCATACTTGTTGCCCAGATCATGCATCCTATTGGTCAGTGCGTGTGTCTGATAGTTGGTCGAGTATGTATTACAGAAGAATGTTATATTTTGCCTTGTATTCCTATTCGGCACATGTAGTTTAATAGTGGCAAGGATGGCAGGACTATCAATTAAGTTGTTAATGACTCTGTGTAACACAACCAGGTCTGAAATAATTCTCCTGTCAGACAGTGTTATTAGATGCAATTGATTCATCAAACTGACATAATTAATGTAATCAATAGGAATTCCGAGCTTAAAATTTACGTACTTAAGAAATTTGTGCTGAACTCTTTCTATATTATTGGAGTGAACTTTATATAAAGGGGACCAAATAGGTGAATTATACTCCAATTGACTTCTGACTAATGAAGTATAGAGGGTTCTCATACAATCTATGGACTTAAAATCGGTTAAAGTTCTGCAAAGGAAGCCAAGCATCTTTAAAGCCTTATTAGTTATATAGTTGATGTGTTCAATGAATGACAAGTTTTCAACGAATATTACACCCAAGTCACGAATATGTGATACTGGTATTAATTTAATATTATTTAATGTATATTCATGTAATATATTATAACGAGTTTTGGAAAATCGTATTACTTGACATTTCTGAATGTTCAAAAATAAAGCATTTTGTTCACACCATTGATGAAGTTGTTCTAAATTACTCTGTAAAATTTGACAATCGGATACATTTCGTATTCTTTTATATATTTTTAAGTCGTCAGCAAATATCAGAACTTCTACATCATTAAATTGGTCAACAATGTCATTGATGAATAATAAGAAAAATATTGGGCCGAGGTGGGACCCTTGAGGAACCCCACTTGTGGCCTCGAATATATAAGATTGTACAGAATTAATCTTAACACTAAGCACCCTATGGCTAAGATAACTAACAATCCAACTCAATAATTTACCTTTGATGCCCAACGATCGAAGTTTATAAATAAGTATGTGATGTCGAACCTTATCAAAAGCTTTACTAAAGTCAGTGTATATACTGTCCACTTGTTGTTTGAGACCCAGAGATTCAGATATGTAATTTTCATAAATCATTAAATTACTTAAGGTAGAGCGACCTGTGATGAAGCCATGTTGGTTAGGAACAATAATGTTGTTGATAGGTTTTACAATGATATCTAGGACTAATTTCTCAAAAATTTTCGGTAAAGCAGACATTATACAAATTGGTCTATAGTTTGATATATCGCTTTTGTCTCCTTTTTTATGAATAGGGGTTAAATAACTCTTTTTCCACTGAGCTGGAAAAGAACCAGAACTTAAAGAATTGTTAAAGAGTTTATAAAGAGGATATATCAGACTACTAACACAGGTTTTGAAAAATATTGGAGGAATACCATCCGGTCCAGCAGATTTATTGCTATCTAATTCTTTTATGACTTTTTCTATAGATTCTTTTTTGATGAAACATTGGCTTAGATTTAATACCTCTTCCACTGAAATATCGGGAATCGTATTGACACGAATATCTGTGTTGTAAACACTTTTAAATGAATCAGCAAATAGATTAACTATACCTTCGATACTGTCGGCACATTTTTCTTTTAAGTACATGTTATTGGGAAATCCACAATCATTTTTTTGTTGACTTTTAGAAAAACTCCATAATTTTTTAACATTTTGGTGTACCTCTTTTTCAATTAGGCTTACATAATCACTATAGCATTTTATTGATAATTCTTTACACTGCTTACGTAATTTAGTAAAAGTTATGTAATCATTAGGATTTCTGGTATGTTTATATATTCTATGGATATGTTTTTTATAATTAATATGTTTTTTTAATTCCCTCGTAAACCATTTGGGATAGTTAGATGGTGTGAAGTTGACCCTAGGAACGAAGCGCTCTATCGAGGTATTTAAAATTGAGTAAAATTGTTCTAATTGATTATTTAAATTATTTTCGTTGTCTAAAAATGACCAATCTACCGAGGTAAGGTACTCATTAATATTATGGTATTCGGCTTTGGAGAAATTATACGATGTGGTAGTTAGGTTTGGAGATCTTCCAGACATATTTGTTATGATAATATCTAATGGTGGATGGTGTTTATCTAGAGGCAATAATAATTCGTCAGATTTCTCAACCACTATTTTTGAATCACTTGAAAACACTAAATCTAACATTCGATTATTAGAATTAGACACATTGTTTGATTGAGTTAGTCCTAGGAATATGGACATATCACGAATTTCACTGGATTTAGCGCACTGTAATTCAACTTCGTTTGTGGCAGATCCGATGTCATCTTGGCTGGTCCAGTTCGGCAGATTATAATCACCAGCAATTATGAATTTTGCTTTCGGATATTTGAATTTCAGCATTTCTATGTCCTCATTGTGGTTTTTATATATTTGCAAATCCGATGCAGGTGGGATGTAGACACAACCTATAATAATTTTACTATAAGGTATGTTGAGCATTACAAAAGTGTGTTCAACATTTGTGTGCTTGACCGGTAGTCTACAGGATGAGATATTTTTAGACACACATAACATCACGCCTCCTCCGTTAGACTTTTTGCTCGAATTAGGACTTCGATCAAGGCGATAGATAGTATATTGATTTAGGCCTAATTCTGACGAGCCGATATCTGCATTTAACCATGTTTCAGTTAATAATAAAATGTCATATGAGAAGGTGGGTGAATTCCTTTTAAGTTGTTGCAATTTCGTACGGATTCCTCGAACATTTTGATAATATCCATTGATTCTTAAGAGTGGGTTATGTTTGTTTATCAGTTTTTTGCGTGGCTTTTGATAATTTTAGGAATTCCATTAAAATGTTTGATTTGCAAATCAATTTCACCCTTTTCTTTTCTCTCCTCCATTTCCTTCCAGAGGTCAGTCAAATGTTCTCTTTGTTGGAGGGTCCTATCCGGTTTCATTTTTATTCCATTAGGCAAAGTATTTTTATTAAAGAGAATAAGTTTTGCCAGCTTAGGGTCTTCAAATTCGACTTTAATGGGCCTGATTTTGTTTGAAATTTTACTACCAAGCCTGTAAATTTTTACTTCTTCCGGTTTGAACTCGCTATTTATTTCACTAACGATAGTTAAAACTTTTTTTTTATCTTCCAAGATATTCTCCATGCTTGAGTTGGAACTAGACTCGGGAACGTTAAGTAAAATCACGTTCTTGGTGCGGATCTTGCGTTCCTCTATCTCTGCGAGCAAGTCACAAATTGGTGTTGTTTCTTGGGGTAGTACTTTCTTTTCTATGATTTTTTCAAATGTCATAACTTTCCCCTCCAGGACTCCTACATTTACTCCTAGGTCCTGCATGGTACCAGAGAGGTTAGATAGTTTGGTGAGTATTTTTGCCATTTGATCTTTAGTGATTTTTAAAGAGGGATCGGTAATGGCACTATGGATACCAGTAATCTCTTCCTTGGCTTTATTTAGAAGAGAAAGTGCTTCATTCATATTCATTTTGAAAGCGATATTCGGCGGAATTTGGCAATATAGTTATTAAGAAGAAACAGATTCACTGCACACAGAAGTTTAAATAATAGTTTTAATTGTTGGCTTGTTTGCAAACACTATTTATTTGTTAGTATATATTTTTATTTATTTGGTTTTATAGATTTTGATATATTTTAGCTAAATACTTGTTAAAAAAACATTAATTATTGAGAGCAAAACAAAAACTCGACAACTGTCATTAAGATGTTATTGTTGTTAAATATGCAACAAAGATTAAAAAAAAATTATTGTTGTTTCTGATTTTTCAGTTGCATAAAATTTTAATAGCTACCTACATTGCAAATTGATACGATTATTGTTAAATGAGCATCTCAATTGTAAGAGTTTTGTCATTGGATTTATTTGATTAAAAATAATTCACGCGAATATTCAAAATTACCGGGTAAAATCTCGCTACAAAATAATTTCAGCGAATTTCTGATTCAAAAAGTTGTCAGTGGTGAGTGGTTGTTCCGTTCTGATTTAAAAGGTTGTCAGCCCTGGCACTGACAAGCATTTTTACTAACACAGCCGTGTTTTCATTCGTAAACTGTCAGTTGTTTGAGGTTAAAAGTTAAATTGTTTATTATTTACCAAAAGATGGAAAAGTTAAAGCCGTTAATCAACAAGCGTGGAATTTTGAAAGCGAAATTGACAAGGTTTAATGATATTTTAAAGACACTCGATAAAACGGAACTAGAATTACGTTATCAAAAGGTCGAAAAATTGTTAGATGACTTTGAAAAAATTCAATCTCAAATCGAAGAACTTTCGGATGACGAGGCAGAACACGTAAGTCAACGTGAATCCTTTGAAAATCAATATTTCTCTGTACTTGCATTAGCAAAAGGTTTATTGAATTCAGTAAATCATGAAAAATGTGAAATTAAATTACCAACTTTGAAACTTATTGAATTTCATGGTGAAATTACTGAGTATGCTAAATTCGCTGAGACCTTTAAAGCATTGGTGCATGAAAATAACACGTTAAACAATTCTCAAAAATTCTTTTATTTACAATCGTGCCTTAAAAAAGACGCAGCTAAATTGATTGCCTCCTTGACCATATCGCACGACAATTACGAATCTGCGTGGCAGATACTGCAGGAACGTTACGCGAATAAAAAAATAATAGTTCATAGGCATGTTGCATCTTTATTTCAGTTAAAAGATATGAAACAAGAATGTCCAGTCGCGTTAAGGCATATTATTGATCAGGCTAATATAAATTTAGAAGCGTTAAAAAATCTAGGATTACATGTTGATTCCTGGGACGCGATTATGATATATTTAATATCTAATAAATTGGATGGATCAACTCGTAGATTTTGGGAAGAGCAGCCAATAGATGGTGCACTCCCAACGTTGAAAGAATTTATTACATGTCTAACCAAACGTGTTGAGGTACTGGAGTTCACAAATTTGCAAGAAAAAAGGCCTACCTACAAGAATGTTACAACACGTGATGATCGCAAGAAAGATTTGTCTGTCTCATTGATAGCAACCAAACACGGATGCATCCTATGTAAAGAAAATCATCCAGTGTATTATTGTAAAAAATTTCTCAAATTAAATATCCAGGGAAGATTAGAATTTTTAAGAAAGGCCCGAGCCTGTTTCAAATGTTTGAGGGTAGGACATTTTACACAAGATTGCAAAAATAAATTCAAATGTAAAATCTGTGCAAGTGATCAACATAATACTTTGATACATGTTAATGAATTAAATAGTGAAAACACAAGTGAAGAGGCACACAGCTCGACATCAGTGGCAAATCATACGGTGTTAAATAAAAATGAAAAGATAATTTTATTATCTACAGCGATCGTGAATATCGTAGGTAGCGACAACTGTTTACACAAAGCGAGGGTATTATTGGATTCAGGCGCCCAATCGAATTTCATAAGAGAGAGTTTTGCAAAAAAATTAAAATTAAAAACAGAAAAAATAAATACGCCGGTGTCTGGAATACAAAATCGCATCACACATATCAATCGAAGAGTTACAATTGACATGTTAGCAGTGAATAGTGATTATAATAAGAAAATTTCTTGTTTAGTATTGCAGGCTATAACAACCGACCTACCCCAAATGACCTTCAGGAAACAAGAGTTGAAGATCCCATCTGGCTTGCAACTAGCGGATAAGGATTTCAATGTCACGTCTCCAATTGACATCCTGTTGGGTGCGGAAGTTTTTTGGGAAATAATGAATAATGATCGAATACGCTTAACGGAGGGCGGGCCAACTATTCAAAGGACTGAACTCGGTTGGATTGTTTCCGGAGCGATCGACATCATCACTAAAACAAGGCCAGTATCAATTAATTGTAATCTAGCCATTAATAAAATAGGTAACCAGATGGAAAGATTCTGGAAACTAGAAGAGGTGGATGCCATGAAACCTCAGAATTTTGAAGAAAAGGCTTGCGAAGTCAACTTTACAGAGTGTCATAGTAGAGACACGGAGGGCAGATTTACGGTAGCCTTACCAACCCGCCCTTGTATAGACCAACTAGGGAGTTCTTTGTCAATGGCTGAAAAAAGGTTTCATACATTGGAAAGAAAATTTTCCACCAATAAAGAATTGAAATGTCAATATAGCATGTTTATGAGAGAATATTTACAATTGGGTCATATGGAAGAGTGCCGAAAATCCGAATGCGATGCGAGATCATATTTTTTACCACATCATGCGGTGATGAAGGAGTCAAGCACCACTACTAAAGTTCGCGTGGTGTTCGATGGATCGGCAAAAACATCTTCTGGTATTTCCCTTAATGATGCTCTGATGGTCGGACCTAACATACAAAAGGATTTAAATATGCAAATTTTACATTTCAGAAAACATCCTGTAGTCATAACTGCGGACATAGAGAAAATGTACCGTCAGATAAGCGTGCAGGAAAGCGACCGCAATCTACAGAAAATTGTTTGGCGCTTTTCACAGGATGAGGATTTGAAGCATTACAAGCTAAGGACAGTGACTTATGGATTAGGACCGTCATCTTTCCTGGCGACAAGATGCCTGAAGCAAATAGGTATTGAAAATAGACTTTCATTTCCTATAGCAAGCAATGTCATTGAAAACGACTTTTACATGGACGACCTATTAACGGGAGGAAATGACGTTGAATCGTGCCACCTTCTAAAACAACAGGTAATCAGTTTACTAAAATCTGCAGGGATGAATCTAAGAAAATGGAGATCGAACGTGGCAGAATTATCTTCCGAACCAGGTCAAGATATGCAAGGATTGATATCTAAAGAACCCCAAGAAGAAAAAATACTAGGATTAATCTGGAACAGTGAGTTTGATTACTTTTCATATGTAGTGAAAAAACCAGTATGTACCGTACAAAGCAAACGGCGGATATTGTCAAGTATCGCCTCAACGTTCGATCCTTTAGGTCTGCTAGGACCAGTAACGGTTGTAGCAAAACTAATTATGCAGAGATTATGGATATCTAAGACTTCCTGGGACGAAGAAATACCCGAGGGAATATTAAAAGATTGGGAAAATTATATGAAAAATTTATCTCAAATAAACCTGTTGAAAATAAAGAGAAGAATCTTGTGGGGTCAAAACAGCCTACCAATCCATGGTTTTTGCGACGCATCGGAAAAGGCCTACGGAGCCTGTGCGTATCTAGTATCCAGGGACGCCGAGGGTAAGATGCACTCTCAGTTAATATCTTCCAGGTCCAGGATAGCGCCATTAAAAAGCATATCCCTGCAAAAATTGGAACTTTGTGGTGCGGTGCTGTTAACGAAATTATTAAAAAACATCAAAGAAGCGCTCAACATGGTTGAGGTGGATACATACTACTGGTGTGACTCTACCATCGCACTATGCTGGATAAGAGGACAGCCAGCTAGATGGAATACTTTTGTGGCCAACAGGGTTGCCGAGATACAAGAGGCCGGCGATCCCGCCCATTGGCGACATGTTTCATCGCAGGAAAACGCCGCTGATATTTTATCAAGAGGAGTTACAGCAAACAAACTATTACAAGCAGATATTTGGTGGAAGGGTCCAGCTTGGCTAATAAGAGAGGCCGATCGCTGGCCGAAGCCAGAAAATTCCTGTATAAATCCTCCAGAGATAAAAACCAAGGCGGTATGCGTGTCTACTAATGTCACGGAGTGGGACATCTTTTCAAAATTTTCCTCTCTCAACAAGCTAAAGAGAGTAACTGCATATATATTGCGTTTCTTTAATAATTGTAACACAAAAAACTGTAAATTAACCGGGAGGTTAAGCGTGCCGGAGCTGGACAATACATTGCATCGTCTAATAGCAATAATTCAACGCTACCATTTTAAGGATGAGTTCAGGGCTTTGAGTAATAAATGTTCACCGGATAAACGTAGCGTTATTTTGTCGCTTAATCCATTTATAAATAATGGATTAATTTGTGTCGGGGGCAGGCTAACAAAGGCGAAACATTTATCATACCAGCAACGACACCCAATAATATTACCAAAAAATAATAAGTTAACAGAATTAATTATTCGACATCTTCATTATGTACATTTACATGCAGGGACACAAACTTTGTTATCTCTAGTGAGATTACAGTTCTGGCCGATTGCCGGAAAAACCACTGTTAAGCAAATATTACATAAATGTATAGTATGTTTCAGAAAAAAATCCAGTAACCAGTCAAGTTATCATGGGTGACTTGCCGGAAAACAGAATAACACCTAGCAGGCCGTTCGAGGTTACCGGGATTGATTACGCAGGTCCTATCATGATGAAAAGCGGTATCACCAGGAAGGCTCCATTGGTGAAATCTTATTTATGCATTTTTGTTTGTTTCTCAACGAAAGCTGTGCATTTGGAACTGGTAACAGACCTCACCACTGACAACTTTTTAAATTGTTTAAAACGTTTCATTGCGCGGAGGGGCAAACCCTTTAAAATATATTCAGATAATGCGACCAATTTTAAGGGAGCATATAATCAACTGAGAGAATTGTATGATAAATTAAAGGAATCTGATGACAAGATTCAAAAATATTTAGCTGATTTGTCAATACTGTGGGGATTTATTCCACCACGGTCACCGAATTTCGCTGGACTCTGGGAAGCAGCAGTGAAATCCGCCAAATATCATTTAAAAAGAATAACCGATAATTCAAGTTTAACCTTTGAACAATTATATACTTTATTGTGTCAGTTAGAATGCTGTTTAAATTCACGTCCGCTCACTCCTCTGTCCAACGATCCGACTGACCTGAATCCTTTGACTCCAAATCATTTCCTGATTGGCGGAGGGATAGCTTCTATCTCTGAGAAGGATGTTCGGGAGATACAATATAATCGATTGAATCAATATCAAAAATTAAATGCACTGATTCAAACATTTTGGTGCAGGTGGAAACTGGAATATCTTGCAGAATTACAAAGACGTACCAAATGGAAGGAAGACAAGGGCCTCAGGACTGTTGAAAGGGACGACATGGTCATACTAAAGGAGGACAACCTGCCGCCTAATATGTGGAAACTAGCCAGGATCCTAGCTACTCACCCTGGAGCTGACGGGAAAGTGCGGGTGGTTACCCTCAAAACCGCACAAGGAACATTGAAGAGACCTATCAGCAAAATATGTTTATTACCCATGGAAAGGGATTCAAGCCTTGCTACAGGGACGCCCGATGTACCCCCCGGACTGAATAAATAAGTTCCTGCAGTCATAAACAAGAGAAAAATCAACAACCTACCTGAAGGATGACCTTGGACCATCAAATTTTTGCTAGCAGTCATAAGAAGGAGAAAAATTAGCAACCTACCTGAAGGATGGCCTAGGAACATCGAATTAACTTGTTCATATTATGATTCTCTTATTTTAGAACTTTTTTGTTCATATTCATCTCATGATTGTTTTTCAAATTAATTTGTCCATATTTATATTATGTTTATTTTTCAAATTATTTTTGTTTATATTATGGTTATTTAAAAAAAATTATTTTTTGTTTATGTGTAAAAAAATAAATTCTTCCGTGCCCTGGCAGCATGTTCAGACTTTAGCCAAGAATCAAACCAACGAAAAATGCCACCTGTATCTGTATTGAGTAATTGAAATATCCGACAGATGTCTCCCCTAAGGGCAATAATTCTGATTATATATTCCAATACATTCAAATGAATAAGGTTATAAATAGGCTTGCAAGCCCATTTTCTTCCTCTTCTCTCTCTAAATAACGGATCAATAACAACCATGAAATAATTAAGGAATTCGAGGGTCGTTGTTTTTTGTTACCAGTGATGTGTGTTTTAAAGAATAAAACTTATCAATTATATTTCTTGGTATCATTAATTTAACGAGGCCATTACTGTAACAAGTAGATTTGTCAGAGTTGATCATGAAACCATGTTGAAACCTTGTTATAATCAATGACGAGCCACAAAGTAAATGCTTATTACAAATATTATTTTTTTCCGGATTTGTAACTCTCCAATATAATAATAAATATTACCCAGTTATTTTCACATAATTGAATCCGGATTGCTTATATCCATTTCTCAATTTTTTCTCGGTTTGTGGGGAAACCTAAGTGAAAATAAGACATTTTAAGAATAATTATCGGAATGTATATAGAAAATATTTATTCCTATACCTAACAATTTAAGCCTACATGAACGTTCCTTTTCATGTAACATATCATCCACCACCTTCATCACCTCTACAGCAATAGTTATAATTATACAAATAAATATGACAAAAAACAACACATTTTTGTTACAATACAACATCGCTTGTCGCTAATAGTTGTTGCGCTGGGTAACATTTAAAAAATTGCTCAATATATAATAAAAAAGGTATGTGTAATATATATATATGTATACTTTGTAATATAATTATTTTCAATAAAAAGAAAAATGTAATAAACATGGTACACACAAAATAAATTACTCAACGACGCGATTTATTCATATAATTTAATAGGCAAATAATTGTGGACTTAATACAACCCTGAAATAGAGACAAGCCCAAATAAATAACCCATACTTCTGAAGTTTTTTGCGTGTATCAAGTAAAAACGCGTGATTTTAACCAACACATCAATAATGATCATGTACCAGGCTCGTGCAATGTCGTATTGTTTATATGTATTAGTTAAAAGTGTATCACACACTGCATGTCGTCATGATTATGAGTAGTTTGAAAGATGACGTCAGAAAATTTACTTGTCGATCGTGCAATTCCATTAATTTCTGACATTTGTTAATGCGCTGCCTTCAAGCTTTCTGTAAGGTACTTGTATTGTTTTGTATTCAGATAGCTGATTACATTTTCTAAAATAAAGTCCGCGATAGGTACAATCTAAAATATTTGGAACTGGGTTATTTTTGTGATTGAAAAAATGAACTTGCCCAGCATAGCTGACAAGCAAAATAGCTTAACTCTAGACCAATAAAAGGTAAAACGCAATGCACAGTGCCGATTTCTCATTGCAACACAATGCGTGGGTCTTTTCATAAATGTGCACGTGAAACAAACTAAAATTGTGTTGGGGTTATTTTTCAATGGGTATGCCGTGTCTAGTCTAATATTAGTCTATGATGAAAACACTTAATATTTCATCATTCTTTAATAATATAATTTCAATTCTGTTAATAAATATCTAATAAAAAAATAAAAGTAATGGTGCAGGTACCTAATTAAAACTTTTTTTACTTTAGAAAGTAACTATAACTTTTTGCTATCTTTTATAAGGAAATGAAACTATGTAAATTTGGTTGAACCACTATATACTCGTATTTATTTAGTGAAAAATAAATATACAGTGTTACACTGTATCATTTATTTATGATGACTTTGTTGTCACTAATTTATTATAGTCACGGTAAGGCACTCGCGGCTTAAGTTCAGGATCCTCGGATAGGTAGGTAGGTAGGAATAGGGTATTTTCAATGCTTCCTTTATTCTAGAAAAAAAAAATTATTTTCCGCCGGCGCACACTGGGGCCAAATACCAGAAGTTGATACAATAAACAAAAAAAAATAATTCAATAATACGATGTCGTTTCAATTGTTTCGAGGTACCTTGATAGTTGTAGCATTATTATATAGCAGGTAGAAACCCTTGACCATACCCTTCTACCTGTGACACCGCTCAGTACAGAGCGAACACTCGTGCAGATAATACGCCGTTTACAAGTGCCAGCATAAACCTCAAGTTCAAGTATTTATTTCGGAAGATACCTATTACGAATCCCAAAAGTGAGTATGGAACCATCATGTTCAGGTATTTATCTTTTTTTTTCACATTATATTTTGAACATTTTTAATTATTTTGATAGATTAAATTGTATATCAAATATATACAAAAATATAGTAGTGATTTTTAGAAAAATTATATTCTTTTAGAGATTAGTTGAGCTCCGGGCACCTCCGGGCTATCATTCAAACACTTTTAGGACCAGTAACTGTTGTTATTTACGAATCACTTTTAAAATCTTGCACATATGTACACTTTTTTAAGTAATTAATTATTTTAATGTGATCGGTAGCTATAATTAAAATGAACAGTTTTTTTAAAAACTCAGGATCATACAATTTACTATCATGTTAGTTTCAAAACCTGTCAGAATAGAGATTTATTTCAAAATAATCATCACTGACATTCAATTTCCATTTTTGGACGTAAGGTAGTAAAGTGTAACTCAAAGATAAAACTTCATGGTCTCCCTTCCTAAAACTGTTTATACCACATATCTGGTCATAATATAACAAAGATAGAACGCGTTTTCTGAGAGACTAAGTCGTGTCAGTTGGTGACAGATATAGCACAACGCAATTCAGTGGTTTTTTATGCCTCGTGACAAATACAGCACTACGTGAACCGAGCGGAGAAATTTATTCATTTTCTTTTTTTCACACAGGTGTGAATTCTGATACCTTATTCATGACAAGACGACAATTATTCACAATAATGAAGAACTTTGGACACATTCCAGATCAGCTAAATTCACTGCAAAGGAAAATGGAGTTGAGGACAGGATGCATCGGTGATCTCAGAAAACATATTTCGAAAAGGATAAATCGCTTCAAATCGGAACACTGTTCACAATGGGTAGCAGGGCACCAGATTGAAGTAAGATTTCTGGAGAAAAATAAAACATTGCTGGACTCTGTAATGTATTAAATTCAACGGCCAACGGAAGACAGGAAACCCCTCACCCCCGCTCTCTCCCGGACCCCGCAACACGTGCCCACCAAATATTCAACAGCATAACAACACGATTCGGACAGGAAACCCCTCACACACCGCTCTCTTCCGGACCGTCGCTAGGGAGCCATACGCACGTAGGCCATCGAGACTATAAAAACAAAGAAATGCACCCGTTAACGACAGTTAGATACGAAAGCCCAAAGAAGTAGGTCACGCGGAGCCGCTGCGATATCCCGACTAGCGCGCGAATTCTAGATCATACGATATACTTACAACACAAGCTCCCGCGCAAATAACGATAGACCGGTACGGCTTGCCAACAACGTGTGCAGTGATGAACATTTTACAAATACCTATCTAATCGGACCTCTCGGATACAGTGCTTGAACGGTACAATAGTAACAAGCTTGTGCAGTGATGAACATTTTACAATACCTATCTAATCGGACCTCTCGGACACAGTGCTTGAACGGTACACTAGTAACAAGCTTGTGCAGTGATGAACATTTTACAAATACCTATCTAATCGGACCTCCCGGACACAGTACGAGACAACCCAGCCAGCGGCTCCCCCACCGGGCTAAGGTAGCCCTAGGCTTCACCACGACGCCGTCCACCACACCGCGGGTTCAACACCAAACCACTACAATCACCAAGTAACGTACTACGGAATCCCCCTTTAAGTCGTTGACATCCTCGAACGATAATAGAGCCAATATAGGTAGGGACTATATTTGTATAACCTGTCCATAAAAAATCAACAATATATATGTATACTTCAATGTCTAAAAATCACATGTTTATTTTAACAAACCTACCATGTCAATGCAATGGTTTTGGATTGAGTGTTTATAATAAAACGTTACACTGGCGCTCAACGAAATCATCGGCATCATTGTATTGGAGAGGATTTTACGAGGTTTATAATTTCATTAATTATCATACAAATTTAATATGGATTCCCAAACCCCAATTTTAAATTTTGAAAACAGTTCAGCAGCTATAATTAAAAAGCTGGAAATGATCGCTATTTACGACTTGGTCGCGGATGCCTTAACGAAGTTCAATCGAATAAGAGTATATGTTTTTTTCCGCAAGATATAATTAAATCAGAATCCCCTTAAAATAATATTAAAATAAAATGCCATAAACGCCTCGCTCACTTCAATTTTAATTTCCCCACCTTTTACCACGATAATGATTTAAATAAAATATAAGTGTCATAAGCATGGTACGAAACTTAGCTTTTTCATAATATCAAATCGTATGTATGATCTCTGGCAAGTTTGTTTGTCACATCAAATAGAGGAGTGCACGCCTCGAGATGGGACAAATTGACGTTGGCTATCATGCATTACGTTCACACAACCACTACAATAAGGACCCAATTGTCAAGCGGTTTGTGAATCTTAAGTATAATATTTATTTTTTTTCTTTCTCCCTCTTACCCATAAATCTCACTTCAATAATTTACGAATCTACTATAACAAGCTTAAAGTTTTATAATGGTTTACATGTCTTCCATAACCAGTTAGAAATAAAAGAAAAGAAACGTAAATTAATAGTAACATAAATAACGTTAAAAGACATGTTGGCGCTCAATTTTTTTTAATTATTATTCTACCCCACCACTTACCCTCGTAATTCTCATTAATTTAAAACATAAAAACATAATCACAAAAATGATAATACCCGGACGTGACACGAAGGAGAATCTTGCATACACGGATAGACTGTTTACTTTGTATAATTAATAAGTATTGAAGATTAGTCCAGAAGGACATTTTCTTGTCAATGTTATGCCTAATTGTAATCATAAGATTATTCAAAATATATGTACAGGGGTAACCCCCATCTCAGTCAGAGGAAGTCCCCTCTGAATTTGTTATAATTGTGTATTCCTGTTATGCACAATTAATTAAAAGTCACACGCCTGTCAGGTGTTATTCTTACCTTGATGAAGTTTTATTGTTGGCTCAGTGTAAGCCATTGTGCCTTATTCAGTTGACCACCAAGTCAAAACAGTAGATTTCGCTGTTTTGTTTTACATGAATAAGTTGTTTTATTACGTTTAATAACGTGATACCTTTTTGTAATAATTTCAGTTTATTAAAACTGATAATTAAAATGTTTTATTACGTTTAATAACGTGATACCTTTTTGTAATAATTTCAGTTTATTAAAACTGACAATTAAGTTGTTTTATTACGTTTAATAACGTGATACTTTTTGTAATAATTTCAGTTTATTAAAACTGATAATTAAAATGTTTTATTACGTTTAATAACGTGATACTTTTTGTAATAATTTCAGTTTATTAAAACTGACAATTAAGATGTTTTATTACGTTTAATAACGTGGTACTTTTTGTAATAATTTCAGTTTATTAAAACTGACAATTAAATTGTTTTATTACGTTTAATAAAGTGATACCTTTAATAATTTCAGTTTATTAAAACTGACAATTAAAATGTTTTATTACGTTTAATAACGTGGTACTTTTTGTAATAATTTCAGTTTATTAAAACTGACAATTAAATTGGTTAAATGTTTGACCTTTATTGCATTGATAACGTGATATCATTTTATACGACACTTTCAGTTCCTTAAAATCTATTGTATTTCAATTGTATTGTTATTATTATTATTATTTAATTTTTTTTTGTTTGTTTTTCTTTTTGGTTCTTGTTGAATGGACAAATCGTCCAAAAAACCAGTTTCACTAGACTCAATGTTTATAAGCGACCCCCCAGGTCACCTGTTATCCTTATTAGCAAAAAGTTTATTTTATGATTCCAATGTATAAAAAAACTCAGCAATGGCGAATTTTTTTTTGTAACAATTTATAAACCTAAGTTTATAAAATTTAAAACTAATTATTGATTTTCTTTTATCATTTTCAGTATAAAAAAAAATTGTTTTGTTTTGTATAATTACACTCTACTATCAATGATTTCTAGACCTTAGTCTGGTCAAATTCAAGTAGTAACACTTGCTCAGTTATTATTAGCTTTATTCTTATTTCATGTTGTTCAAACTCTATAAACAAATAAATAATAGTGATAATCTTAGGCTCATACATTCGTCCATGTCATAGTTGTATAAGATAAATTATTAATAATTGTTATTTTCGTAACAAAACTCAATTACGATTTGTAAAGAGTTCCCTCTTTTGCATAATTTCTAATTTATAAAATTTCAAATATAGCCACATCACAACCTAATTAGTTAATCTTTTTGCTCTGTTATACTTTCTCACCGCTTTCAGCGCAAGCCATCTCACACATTTTTTGGGTGGTTGCATTACAACTTTCTCACTAGTCTTTATTATTTACAAATTTTTATTTCCCTTAGTAATCACATTTAGATTCTAAACATAAAAAGGGACACTCACACCTTCACATTTATATTCTGTATTCTGTACTTACCCGTAAGTTAATTATAAGTAACATTTAAGTTTTCTTCTTGTTTATGTAGTCTGTAACTAGTTCTTTTCAATCAACTTTTGCTTTAGCTGGCTCTTAGGCAGTTAACTTCTAGTTTTGGTTTAGGTATTGGCTCTTATGTAGGTGAATATATATATATATTTTTTTTTTTCTTTTTTTTTATTTTTCCGAAAAAGGGGTATAGTGTAATGTATTAAATTCAACGACCAACGGAAGACAGGAAACCCCTCACCCCCGCTCTCTCCCGGACCCCGCAACACGTGCCCACCAAATATTCAACAGCATAACAACACGATTCGGACAGGAAACCCCTCACACACCGCTCTCTTCCGGACCGTCGCTAGGGAGCCATACGCACGTAGGCCATCGAGACTATAAAAACAAAGAAATGCACCCGTTAACGACAGTTAGATACGAAAGCCCAAAGAAGTAGGTCACGCGGAGCCGCTGCGATATCCCGACTAGCGCGCGAATTCTAGATCATACGATATACTTACAACACAAGCTCCCGCGCAAATAACGATAGACCGGTACGGCTTGCCAACAACGTGTGCAGTGATGAACATTTTACAAATACCTATCTAATCGGACCTCTCGGATACAGTGCTTGAACGGTACAATAGTAACAAGCTTGTGCAGTGATGAACATTTTACAATACCTATCTAATCGGACCTCTCGGACACAGTGCTTGAACGGTACACTAGTAACAAGCTTGTGCAGTGATGAACATTTTACAAATACCTATCTAATCGGACCTCCCGGACACAGTACGAGACAACCCAGCCAGCGGCTCCCCCACCGGGCTAAGGTAGCCCTAGGCTTCACCACGACGCCGTCCACCACACCGCGGGTTCAACACCAAACCACTACAATCACCAAGTAACGTACTACGGAATCCCCCTTTAAGTCGTTGACATCCTCGAACGATAATAGAGCCAATATAGGTAGGGACTATATTTGTATAACCTGTCCATAAAAAATCAACAATATATATGTATACTTCAATGTCTAAAAAATAACTTGTTTCTTTTAAAAACCTGTCAATACAATGATGCTTGGGTTGAGAACTGCACGCCTGAGAAATCGAGCATAGCCGCGGGACGATTAAGTAACACAAACCAAAGGTAAGCCAGTAAGGTTTTCAGAGGTGAGAACAAACGATATTAAAACGTTACAACTCATCAATTTATTTTCCTAATCTTACACTAAAACACGGTGGTCCCGGTCGCCCGAAAATTACCTTTGATCAAAGTACAAGACGAAAGAAACGACAAAAGACTCTGGATTTGAGAAAGTCTACTCCTCTAACTGAATTACTTTATGCCACACAAATGGAACTACAGGACAGACAGAGACGTCTATAGCAATCACTGATATTTTATCTGATTCATCAAGTCCCAGTAAATATTTAAAAGCTTACAGAAATTCTCTTGAAACTGTTACTATGTCCGGAGAGGTGCTATAGCACTCGTAGTGGAAGCGGGATTATCTCGACACCAATACAATGTAATAAGATCAAATGCTCCAAAACTTTACCCGTCTTATAAAATTGTACAGGCCGCAAAAAAGGAATGTTACCCAGTGACTGAAAAAATCAATGTTTGATACTTCAGTTCATTTTGATTTGCAGACAATGCTCAATCTTGCGTTTGGTCTTCGCTCAGGGCGATGTAATACGTACACTCAACTCTAAGGAATTATAAAATATGTTTTCAGTTTGTTGTTTTTGTCATCAGATCCTCTGGAAGCAGCCAAAAAAAAGTTGACCACACTCCCCATAGAAGCGGTAGAACTGCTAATGGCTCCACCATTACAGCCGACAGGTGAAAATTATTTAAGTACTCAGGATGATGATGATGATAGTGACGATTACGATTGTTATGATGATCGTGATGGTGATGATGATAGTGATTTTGACTCAAACAAGTCGGATAATGAGAATTGATTTTTTTGTTATTTATTTATTTAAATCGTGTATATATAATATGTACATAATAAAATTTACATATATTATGTATTTAAAATTTATGTTTTTTTATAACCTTCCTTTCCACATTCAAATTTTCTCTTAAAAACGTCCCTGTGAATAAAGGGCGTTTTTCATCAATCTTGCCCCAGTGTGCGGCGTTGACGTCATCCGGGGAACTTCGATGCCATCCGTCTTACCAGCCAGTGGCGTTTTTGTGTCATAATTAAGTTGTAGTCAGTTGGGACGGTTTCAGAATGTAAGGTTTTATGTTCTTGTGCTTTTGGATCCGAGGCTGAACGCGCGGACAAGCTACAAAACCCCTATTAACCCATTCGATACCTACCAATACCAATCACAACATTTAGTTAACAAAAAATTTACTGACAACATTATACTGTTTCATTATTCACGAGAGACTAAATTAGTACTATTGTTTCCCCAAATATTATCCATAAAGGTAAAATAGATTAGATATACCAAGAGATTATGAAATTAGTGTTTTTGATTTTTTTCAGACGTGTTTTATCGGATTGTATTTTTTTTTAATTATTAAAATTATGAAAATATCCGGCTTCTGCCAGTATACAATACTATGATACAATATCCTTGTGTGTGTACTCATAGAAAGTTATAACGTCATATTTAGGTACATTACACATACACTTGTACAAATGTATTTAAATTATTTTAAAAAAATGTAACAAAACACACAAAATATTAACGAAACATGCGTAATATGCACTTAAAAATCTCCTTACTGCTTATGAAGTAAGTACTGACAAGAATCTAACATCATTATCACCACTCCAGGGTTTTTGTTTTAACAATCAAACAATCAATCTGTTTGTAGTGGGAGTTTCCCTTATGCATAGGTAAAAACATAAATGAGTTCCCTACCGTGACGTGATCAATTTGTTCGCAGTGGGAGTTTTCCGGCAATATAGAAGACAGGCTTACCTAGAAAAAAAAACATAGTTATATTAAATCATTTAAATTTAACACACTTTTTAAATAATACAATAGTTTTAACCCAAGCCAGTAGTTTATCTCCCGTAACAATTTTAAAATAGAGGTTTTTGATTGAATTAATCGGAAAAATTAAAAAAAGTGGAATAGTATATATCACTACGAAACACTAATTTGGTTTGTGGCAAAACTATGTCAAAATTCTAGTCTCCTTTGATGAAAGCATTCTTTCCATCGGCTCCATACTGCCTATGTAAAATATGGAGCCGATGGAAAGAATGCTTTCATCAAAATTCTAGTCTCCTTTGATGAAAGCATTCTTTCCATTTTGTTTATATTTTACATAGGCAGTATGGAGCCGATGGAAAGAATGCTTTCATCAAAATTCTAGTCTCCTTTGATGAAAGCATTCTTTCCATCGGCTCCATACTGCCTATGTAAAATATGGAGCCGATGGAAAGAATGCTTTCATCAAAATTCTAGTCTCCTTTGATGAAAGCATTCTTTCCATCGGCTCCATACTGCCTATGTAAAATATGGAGCCGATGGAAAGAAAGAAAGGAAAGAAGAATCGCCTAAATCTTCTACAGTCTTTATTTCGCGCCTCTTGCGCATCTTCTGACAGCTGCCCAATAGGTACAATGTACTAACTAATCACATCAAATGAATGGTGTAATAGTTTATGAACAGTTGGTGGCATGGTATACCAATCATACAGGTTAAGATATAACTCCTTAGTGTCATGTACATACTGTTCAAAATGTTTGATGTTATTGCTATTTTATGCAATTGAACTCAAAATTATGCAAAACCTCTTGATGAGTCCCGCATCTACACCCGTTATCTCGGCACTCGTGATCTCGAAAAAACCGCTTTGCCGTATTACCATCATATGTGTTGCCAAACCCAGGTTTTGGCTTATCTACAATTAATCCCATTTCACTTTTAAACCGTTCCTGTAATTCTTTTTTCCTAGTACTTAAAATTAGTTTATTTGCATCCCCTCTGACTTTCCAGAATTTGAGTTTTGTTAATTTAACAACAAAGCTTTCGAGAATCCGGGAGGCTGCGATCCACTTTTTGGTTATATTCAAAGATATTAACTGTAGCTACTTGGCTTTTTAATTTTTTTTTCACTGCTTGCACAGAGATTTTGACGTTCAAATTTACTTAAAATATGATTATATATTCCCTGAAACCTTTCTTTCTTGGGTAAACTTCTCCATGTCTCGAACAATTCCTGCCTGTGAAATGACAAAATATGATTGGTGAGCATTAATGAGCAAAAATATCGAAACTGATTTGAATAGAAAATAAATTAACAATTATTTTACAAGCAATAATTATTCGCCTGGAACACTCATCCACATTGAAAAATCTCCTGATAAAAGATACATGACGCCAACGGGACTCGAACCTGTGTCCCTTCGATTTCCGGTCGACAGCTCTGACCACTGAGCTATGGCGGCTTATCTCTTATCCGCGAAATAATTCAATATACCATTTGTAAGTACATTAGTAAGTACATAATATGTGTGTTGTGGTTTAATTACCATACCCTTTATTACAATTATTAATAACTAAGGTCAGTGCGTGAATACATTCAAAACAATCAATATATTAATTTAAAATGTGGGTACAAGGATGTAGACAACAGAACTTAACATTTTTATTATAATAGATACTACATAATATTCCTAACTAATACTAACGGACTCGTATTCGAAGGTTCTCTGTTGCAACGAAATACAATCATTTGTCGCTCCATTTTAGATTACCTAAACAAAAAATTATGGAAAACTGCACGCTTAATTTCCTGCTAAAATAATACCCACAAAAGGCTGTTTTTATGCGAAATCCACGGAACGGAAAGCTCGGGCCCTTGAAAATCTATGCCTAACGAGAAACTAATCAACTGTGAAATATAGTGATTTATTCTCGGGGTATTTATTATGGGGCCGTGTTGCGCTACCTCCTTCTTTAGCCAACGTTTCGAACAGCATTACCAGTGTCCATCATCAGGGCAGATGGGTGGATAATAACCCATAATACCCCAAAAATAAATCACTAATACTTTTGGCCTTGAAAATCTCAAATTATTTGATTTACAACAACCGTCGTAATAAGTTGTCGTCGGATTAGGATTTATTGCTAAAAATCTATGACGATATTGGTGAAAATTTGGGTCGAAGTAACCTTTTCAAAATTATAATCCGAATCCGAATCTGGTTCATAGATTTGATTCTCTTCATTTGACTCTCGCAGTAAATACTATTTGTATTTTTTTTAAATTTCCTCCGTGGTCGAGGGGTAAGGGTCTCGACTATCAAGCCGAAGGTCGGGGGTTCGAAACCTGGCGTGCCCAAGTAAAGTTTATTTGATTAATTTGTGTTATTTCACCATTTATATATAGTAAACTTGCGGCACGTTCCACCTTCCTCATCCACCTTCCTTCTTCCTCATCTCCTTCCCCTCCCATCTACTCATCAGCCTCACAACATACCCCAATTGGGGATGCCATAATCTCACTGGCTCCAGCAGTTGTGACTTGTGCGGTATTTAAAATTTAAAATAAACAAGTTCTGCTGTATAATTATTTTTACGCGTGACAGCTTTTTGGCCTTCTGAAGGCATTATCAAACTGATGTGACTCCATTTACAGACGACATTTTAATATTATTGGTATTAAGAGGAATATGAAAGCCAAAAGTATTTTTGTTCTTACCCCTTCCATAATGATAATCACGAAACTCAGATTGTATGTCATGTCTGCGCGAGGCAAGGAATTGTTAAATAATACATTTGCCGTGCGCGGCGAACCTGCAATAGGTAGGAAGCGCCCGGAAAGATCTTGTTCCGTTGACGCTTCCGCACGCTTGCTAAAACCCTTTTCAACTGGTGAACGCATACTGCCGGAGTTTTGTTGACAACTCGACAACTTTTGTAAACAGCCAACAATTCTCCAACTTTAAAGTTTACTGATTAATATAATTACACAGTTTTTTTTAAAGCAGCATTTAATTTTTTTTTAGATATGTTTTTATGTATTTATAATCATTAAAAATAACAGGAGCCTTATTAACACGTAATATGTGTAAGTCAATTTTTAGTCATTTAGTGATGTTTTATTTGTAAAAAATGTATATATTTACTATTTTTTTTTTCATGCACAAATCATTACAAAACAAACAAAAACTACCGCATCTCCGGTGCCAACAAGTGGGAGGACGTCTTACTCTTGAGTTAGTTCAAATTCATTAAATACATATAGTTGGAAGTTGGAACCCTTACAAAGAGATTGTTATAAAAAATAAGTATAAAATTACACTGGTCAACACATTTTTTGTCCCTTTAACGAAAGTAGCCAAATCTGAAAGGAAATTTCACGCTCATTTCATATATGTGATTAGTTTTTTTCTATCACGTCAGGTTTTTATGGGTTTTAAGTTTTACTAAAATGTGTATTAATTCATATTTATTCGTGAGTTATAATTGATTTTTTGATTTTTTGACCATCCATTCCACTTGGTCATGCTGCAAACATGAAAGAGAACTATGACAACATGAAGCTGCTGTTAACAAAAAATAAATTTGTAAAATACAAATGGAAAATATGTGGTGATCTCAAAATAATAGGGCTCCTACTAGGACTGCAAACGGGATATACAAAGTATTGTGGTTTTCTGTGTGAGTGGGACAGCAGAGACAGGAAAAACCATTATGCCAAGAAAGACTGGCCTACTAGAAAGCACCTTAAACCTGGCACGAAGAATGTTCAACATGCTCCCTTAGTAAAATCTAAAGATATCTTACTTACACTCTTACACGTTAAATTGGGTTTGATGAAAATGTTTGTAAAAGGATGGAAATGGCATGATTTACTTAAAGCAAAACGTTCCTAAGATCAGCGACGGAAAAATTAAAGAAGAAATATTCGTGGGACCACAAATAAGGGAGGTCTTGACTGATCCGAATTGTATAACATTGTTGAGACCAGTCGAGCTAGCCGCTTGGTCAGCCTTCAATCTTCAGCCTTCGAATGTTGTCGAGAAATTTCTTGGAAGTCATTAAAGTGAAGACTATATCAGCATTGTGTCTGAAATACTCATGGCCTATAAAAATATGGGATGTAACGTCACTAAAAATACACTTCCTTCACTCTCATTTGAATTTTTTCCCAGAAAATATGGGAGATGTCACTGACGAGCACGGCGAACGATTTCACAAGGACATTGCGGCTATGGAAAAGCGATACCAAGGAAAGTGGAGTCCATCTATGCTAGCAGACTATTGCTGGACCCTGCAGAGAGACTCTCAAGATACTCACAAGTGCAAATCAGGAGCAAAAAAATCAAATTGAATTAGTTTTGAAATTTTGTTAAGTAAGTTTAAATTTATTACGCCAATCTTTAAAACAACTCAAATGCAAAACCATTATATTTACCAAGCCATAAAAAACTACAATAATCTCCCTTCCGAATTGCGCTGTATTACGAACCAACAAGAACAAATTAATAAAATCAAACTTTTTTTCAAAAAAAACTTATATTAAAAAAAATATATGGATATATTATATTTATATTTTACACATAACATTGAATCACTGAAGTAAGAATCGTGGCTCCCTTGTCAGGCACAAGAGCTCCTCTTTTCTGATAAGGTATACATGACCAATTATGTACCTAAATATTATATTTTGCAAAAAAATGTATGTATTAATGTAACTATGATCTATATTAAAATAATAAAAAAAAAAAAATAAAAAAAAAGTACCCGTCATACTATGGAAGAATTATTTGAAAAAACTTTGTTAAATAATAAAAAAACCTGACCTATTAAAATTTTTTTTTGTTTCATTTTGTGTTTATGGATACTAAATACATATAAAAAAATTAGCTATGCTTAAGGGACTGCACTTAAAAAAAAATTTGTCGACCAGTGTTATCGGACAGCAATGCATACCTCGCCATTCAAATAGGACCGGCGAAAGAGGTTAAACTACCCTTCCCGCCGGAAGTGTTAATTATAATACTTTTAAAAAAAGAAAAACATTCCCGAATTGCAAATAACCTGACAATATATGAAAATCTCCTACTACCATCACAGTAAGCGGAAAATGTTGCTTGTGTCACGATGAAGGACTTACCCAGGCGATAAATTGAACTCACGACGCCGGGGTGGGAACCAGCCGCAATGCCAAATAAGCCATTAATAATAATAATAATAATAACATGGAATTTATATAGCGCAGTTTAGTGTCATTTCACTTCAAGTGCGCTTGACTACTCGTTTAACAAACTTATTCCTACAGTGTGCCTTACCCAATACAGATCTAATATTATAACACTTAATACACTGTTTATACAAAGTGATGACAAAACTTAGAATAACAATAACAGTAGGACAGGACAAAACACGAATATTAAAACTAAAACAAAACATAAAACAGGAGGCAGTTTGTGCTCAGAAATGAGAATGTTTTGAGCAGACACTTTAAAAAGGTACAATAAGGAGACAACCGAAACCAAACAATTACCGGAAGTTTTAGAATATGGCTTATTATAAAATATTGAAAAGAAGTTAAAATTTTTGGGGATCAATGGTGAGGCACGAAATGAAAGAAGGTTGTGAAGGTCACATGTGTTTATTGGTGAGTCAGTGTAGCCGTAACGAGAGTTGACGCTGGACAGATGTAGAATATTCCGGATGCTGGCTGATGATGTGCTGGTCAAGCGCGGGTCAGTGAGTCGACGCCGGGCGCTGGTGACCGGGACTCGATGTAGGTCAGGCACTGGCGAAGAACGTAGGTCTTCAGGCACTCCAGTGCTGACGAGACGGCCGAAGGTGCGGCGGACCTTGTGGGCAGTTGAACGGGAACGGCGTGACCAGTGAGGATGCTGCGTGTCCTCGTGGTGGTCATGGTTGCGTGGAAGAAGCGCTGGTCAGAGACGCTGGAACCAGGGCGCTTGTAATCCGAGTAGCGCTGGCCGCGGACGTGGCCGAGGCGCTATGATGATGTCCCGATAGAGTCCATGATGATAGGGGCGAAGCCGGGTACGTTGTCCCTCGCGCTAGTAAGATTAGCGCGGGTGATCACTCGTTGAGCCTTGTAGACTGTTGGCAAAATTATGACTGACTGACTGGCTCGCTGCGTCGGGCTTATTTATACTACTCGGCCGACGGCGGCAGTAGGTAGATGGATGGCAACTAAATTCTAGGCACTCGCACAGACTGTGTGTTTCGGGAACCTTCGACATTGCGGCGATTAAGCATAGGCCGTAGACTCGAACCTTCTGGCGAGTTCTCGTAGTATCCCGGACTGAGTGCACGTTAGTATTGTCGCGAGTATGCAAGTAGGTCTTGAAACAGGTAGGTTGCTTTGTTTTGATTTCGGCTGCAAATACGTACCTAAGTAGCAAGTACGTACCTAAGTAGCAAGTACGTACCTAAGTAGATCGAGCGATTTATTATTAATTATTCAATGGATTAATATCGACGCTACAAATTTATAAATGGTAAGATTTTTTAAATAATTTTGTTTTTAAAGCTCGTTTAAATTCAGCCAAATTCTGGAGATTAGTAAGAGCTGAGGGAAGTCTATTCCAGATGAGAGGGCCTGTTACACTAAAAGAACGATCATAGTAAACAGCTCGATTTGACCTAGAAAGTTCGATTAGACGATTACTAACATCTAGATCTGCTGACCTTAGAGTAAGCTGTCTATTGCTTAAGTTTTGTCGGATACATAGTTCCAATATATATGCTGGCGCCATTCCTTGCAATGCTTTGAAGGTCATTAAGCAGATCTTAAACTCTATTCTTTCAGGGCATCGAAGCCAGTGAAGGCGATCCCTTAGAAGTGGGGTTATACGGCAATACTTAGATTCACCAAAAATCATTCTTGCCGCAGCATTAAAAACTGACTGGATTCTATTGATTTGTTTCTGAGGTAGGCCGGCATATGCACTATTGCAATAGTCCATACGTGAGACGACGAACGAATTTATGAGTGACTTTGCTCCATCAGAGGGGAGGCATCTCCTGATTGATTTTATCTGCCTTAAATGGAAAAAACCAGAACTCACAGCTTTTGAAATTTGCGATTCAAGAGAAAGAATATTGTCCATAGTGAAACCTAGAAATTTTATTTCTGCAGAAGGGATTATATCCGTATCCTGAATACGGATTGGACTGAAGTCAAGGAGAGCTTGCCTTCCAGGGGAAGCTATCCACATAAATTCTGTCTTTGTGGGATTTAGTTTAAGTTTATTGACAGACATCCAACTTGAGATTGTGTTAATGAGGCTAACCACCTCGTTTTTAAGGACGTCTTTTTCGTCCGGAGAACAAAACTTGAAAATCAAACGATCATCTGCGTAGCCTTGTGATTCAAAGCCAGCTGAGTGAATTAGTCGTTCAAGACGATTCGTATAGAGAATGAAGAGAATGGGGCCTAGGACAGAACCCTGGGGAACTCCAAATTCTATGGGAGTTTCAGGTGATGTACGTTTATTGAAAGTTACTGAGGCTACTCGTCCAGACAGGTACGATGTCATCCATTGGAGTGCATCACCTCGAACGCCAAATTCGGTTTCAAGCACATTTAGTAAAATACTATGATCTACTGTGTCAAATGCCGCACTCATGTCAAGAACAGATATCAAACCCAACTTACCTGCTTCCATCCCGATGATCAAGTCTGAAACAACCCGCAAAAGAACAGTTTCCGTTGAATGAAACCGTCGATAAGCGGATTGATTTTTGGCAAACAGACCAGCGGAGTTCAAGTACCCCACTAATTGTTTGGCAAAGATTTTCTCAAGCAGTTTTGATAGGAATGGTAGGTTGGATATTGGCCTGTAATTATCTGTATTATCAGTATTAAGATTTTGTTTTTTTAGTTTTAGTTTTAGCGTTTTAACCGGTCATACATACGTTAAACATATTTTACTAACTATTATATTATATTTTTTTATAAAAAGATGTGCTGCAGAAGAATACATAATCAACAACAATACACCTTACATAATCTTAGTATATAATATATAAAAATCACGTGTTACTGTGTTCGTACACGCTATTCTCCGAAACCGCCCAACCGATTTCAATGAAAGTGTATGGTTGGTTCCAGCTTGAAATATAGAATAGTTTTAGACCCGATATGTGGCGCTGTTGTCGAGATCTAAAAATATTTTTTCAACGACAATTTAATTTTTCTGATTTCTCATCCAAAAATACATACAAACCCAAAATTTAACTTCCCTTTAAAGAGGCGGTCTGTGGCAGAACAACGTCTGCCTCGGCCCACTAGAATCATTATAAAAATCATTTTACAAATGCAATTTAACAAATCTAACAAATCTCAGTATTAGAAATTATCGAGGAATTATAGAGCTATAAAAACGAATTATTAGTCATTATAAATACAAATGGAAAGCATTTTTTTCCATGAGACATAAATCATTAATTCAGGTAAATAAGGAATAAAACCATCCATTAACAAGTAATATTTTGTGATTTAAAAAATCAAACTGTGAAAAACAAAAAAAGTTTTTTTTCGCTATAATACATCTGTTTTTTATTAATAAAAAAGTTTGAAAAATGGTTTTACTGAGGATTAAACCTTCCTCCCCGGGGACTGGAGTCAACCGCGCTGCAAACTGAGCCAGATCCCAATTTGGAAGGACCGACATTTATTGCTTATATTAACTGTTGTAATGTCATACAATGTCAAATAAATGCGTACATGTCCACGTGTGTGTATTGCCACTAAAATGTAGTATCATCGACAACGAGTCTATCTGCCGAGTTTCAGCTCGATTGGGTGTCGGGTAGTGGGTTAATTTCAAGATTTCTTCCAAGATTCCTAATACAAAATAACTGTTTTACCGAGGAGTAAACATTCCTCCAAGGGGACTGGAGTCAACCACGCTAACAACTGAGTCAAATCCCAATTTGGTAGGACCGACATTTATTGCGTATATTAACTGTTTTAATGTCATCCAATTTCAGATAAATGCGTATATGCCCACTTATGTGCCACCAAAATGCAATATTTTGGACAACGAGACTATCTGCCGAGTTTTAGCTCGGTCGGATATCGGGTAGTGGGTTAATTTCCACTTCATTGATACATTCTTTCAAGAAAACGAAAGTGAATTTCAAAAAGATGTATTGAGACGGTATAATATGTTGGTCATGAAAAATAATAATTTTTTGAGTGAAAAAGACAAGCTTACACGCAGTTTGAGAACTAAAAATGCTGCGAGCGAAAGTTATTTAAACACGGAAAAAACCGTTAAAAAAACTGGCACAGATTTGACGTCTGTCTGTTGCCGCGCTCCGCGGTCTTCTGACTAAATTCTAGAATTCAATACAATTTTTCACTCAAAAAATTATTACGTAAGCGCCAAAGTGGATTTTAATTTTTTGTGAATAATTTAATATAAACGGAAAAAAGTTAATCAAGTTAAGTGGGAGCAAATAAACATAGCCATATAAAAGTATTTTTTAAAAGTTGTTTCTTATACGAGTTCATAGTAAACTCTTGAAAAGGAAATCTATTTACAATTTTTATTTTAATTCTGATCAAGCCAAGCGATAGAACAAGCTTCAATGTATCCATAGTATATTATTGGTATTGATAACCTATACGGATTTGTAGTAAAGATTAATCTAAATAGTGATTTCACTAATAGCTTTACCTTCAGACTAAAGGTTATAAAGTAAGGTGTTTCCAAATGAATAATTTGCATGAATCGGGGGTTCTAACTTAGTTGTTGTTTGTGGTGTTTTGTATTCACGAAAACAAAGGAGTAGTAGTATTATGGTGGTCAACGTTTTCCAATGAGGGACAAATTATTACCTTCGCTTTCCGGCCCATACAAAAAGGACGTCCAGGAAAAAAAGACTTTTCTACATCGAAACTCGAACGAAATAAATTCTTTTAGTATTGCATTCTAGATGGTGTATCTATGTCTGTATGTTTTTAAATTTTCGCTGCGTTCCGTATTACCGTAAACATTTACTGTCAAATATGTATAATTTAGCGGAATATATTATTCAAAGAAAAGGTGCTGCATACATAATTCTCATAAAGAATTATAAAAACACACACATAGCTATTCCCTTCGAGAACATATTTGCGTTTTAAAATTACAATTTTGTGAAAGTTTCGGTAAAGAAAAGTGTTTTTCCCCGCAAACCCTCAGCGAGATTTCTGTAGGCAGATAAGTAAGGTTGTCCCTTTCGGGTCCTGGCATGGGGGGAGGGGTATAACACGACGTCATTGCTTTCGATAATAGTAATGGGAAGAGTAGTTCTATTTAGTTACATAATAATATAGTTTAGACAATACTTAATATAATATTTTTTATATGACTATTATATAATTACTCAAATTAGTTCCTGAATATTATAATATTATGTAACTTATATCCCAATGTCTCCTGAATAGTCATGAATTAGTGATTGCCGAGGAAACCTAGAATCTACTATTTCAGGCAACATATAATTTAAATAAAATGCTGTTAGCTTATTTACCATGTGATTATCGCAAAATGCATTATCTCTTTCAATTGTACCGCGAATAAGTCCCAAAGGTGTCCATACTGTCCATACTACAAAATAGTAATATTTTCATCCAGTTGTTCTCAGCTGAGTCTGAACTTGAAAGTAATTATTATTTTTTTTCTTCCAATTCATCATCCCGTTATTCACGAGACAAAATGTTATTTTCCTCGATTCAATGTCTGCCTGTGGTATCACTTCTTTTGCTGTGTGTGGACATTTAATTTCAATAATTGCCTCTTCATTTTCAATTAAACCGTCAGGACCAAATCCGAGGAAATCGTATTCTCCATACTCGAACAGTCCGCAAGGTAAGACTTTAAAACCAGTGAGTTCGAAATCGTATAGCCAGTAAATCGTTTTCGTGCCATATTTTGTTGCCACGTTCCCCGAATACAAGTATTTTTATTGTTGATTTACGGGATGTGTTAGCTCTCATTTTACATTTTTTTCCGTATGATGCAGCAAGCTTTTTTTTATTTCTTATTCCCACAGAAGATTCACACAAAAATTCAGTTTTAGCAACATCTATTTCTTCGTCGTCCATATCAGGCTCGGATTCACTCAAAGCATAGTTTGCATCGGGGCCTGTTCTTTTCTTTTTTTTATTACATGTTTAGCAACATCGATTTCTTCGTCGTCCATATCAGGCTCGCGTTCACTCAAAGCATAGTTTGCATCGGGGCCTGTTCTATTGTTTTGACGTTCATTTGATATCGATCATTTCAGCGGGTGGGATTATTGATAAGTACGATAGAAAATAAGTAAAAATGCGACCGGCACCGTTCTATACTGTTAAAACTGCCTTAAAGTATACGTCTTTCACAGTGCGATAGATTGCCGTACGAGTACGATCCTTAAAACTGCCTTAAACTATACGTCTTTCACAATGCGATAGATTGCCGTACGAGTACGATTCATAGAAAACACTTTCGGTATAAATTCTTTATTTCATTTTTTATTCATATCACATTCAAGTGTAATAAATAAAATTAAAATTCTTAATTGATTATTGGTTAAAAAAATTCTATAAAAGAGGAAAATAAATATTGATTCTCAAATCTAAACAATATTGTTGTTTTAAATACTACAACATACTCAACAACAATACTACCTAACAACGTTTAACAGTTGATAAGCATTGGTCTCTGTAATTATCGTGATTATCAATAAAAATAAGTACCTATCCTAATCTAAAACTCCGGTACTAAATCGATACATTTTTACTCAATATATTAAGTGAAATTATTTATCTGTTGTACAAGCGCTGATAAACATCAATAACCAAATAAATCTCCAATAAATCCTTGTTACCATTCTGTACTAAATAATAATATTGAAGTAAGAAAATAGTGTCGTCACCGCGGAGATCTCTCATTGGTCATCAAAATAGTGTCGTCACTGCCAATATCTGAGTTCCGATGTCAAAAAGTGAAAGCCTCCAGGATATTATAATGAATATATCCCAGAAAGTTGGGTACCAACTACAAAAAGAGTACATTGACTTCATTCATAGAGTGCGACCATGGCCAACGGCAGCTTCTAAAATCACATCTACACCCACATCTACATCAAATATAATCATACGCCTTCTTCGGCGAGATTGCAAGGACGCTTTTTTGGTAGCTGCTCGTCGCCACCGGACCTTGACTTCAGCAGATATCCAGGAGTAGCAAGCCGTATATTCCTCAATGATCTTTGGCGAGATTGCAAGGACGCTTTGTTGGTAGCTGTTCGTCGCCACCGGACCTTGGCTTCAGCAGATATCCAGGAGTAGCAAGCCGTATATTCCTTAATGATCTTCGGCGAGATTGCAAGGACGCTTTGTTGGTAGCTGCTCGTCGCCACCGGACCTTGGCTTCAGCAGATATCCAGGAGTAGCAAGCCGTATATTCCTCAATGATCTTCGGCGAGATTGCAAGGACGCTTTGTTGGTAGCTGCTTGTCGCCACCGGACCTTGACTTCAGCAGATATCCAGGAGTAGCAAGAGTAGCAAGCCGTATATTCCTCAATGATCACCTCACGCCTTCTAAAAAGTTACTAATGAAGAAAGCCAGGGAATTTAAAAGTGAACAAATTATAAATACTTTTGGACAAAAAACTGTTATATATTTAAGAGAAAAAATGACGGTTCTCCGGTTATTCGAATTTCCTCTGAGGCAGATATAAACAAAATTGCATGACTCCTTTCAAATACTCCAATGATTTTTCTTTTCATTTCTATTCGCATTGTGCATTTTTATGTAGCATACACAATTTAAAACTATTCTTTAATCTTTTAACTTCCAGTAAACAAATTACTTTTAATCAAGTTATGGCATATCATACGTCTCGTAAGAGGTTAAATTTACATCGCACATTACTACTTTACCATACCTTTATTTTTATTATTATTAAAATGAAATTTTGGTGATATCTTATTTATGTTTTACAATATGGCTTCTTTAAGATATTTTCCACTGTACCCTAAAAACCTTTAAAACAAATTAACCTTACAATGTACCATAATCACAACGATTATTTTTTTATTGTTCGCCTATTCTTTTAATTATTTTTTTTTACCAATGTCTTTAAATATCTATTTTCTTCCTAACCTGTAACTATAAAAAATATTGTAAATAGAACTTAACTGGTTTATCTTATATTCAACTAAAATGTAAAATTTATTCATGAGTACAACTGTCTGTTTCATAAATAAACTAAAATAATAAAAAAAATATAGGAATGAATTTTAATTTAATGTAGTTCGATTTGGTGTACAATATTTTTATCGTTCTGCTTTTTGCCAATGTGAATAGATAAAATTTACACAACTAACGTTAAACTGTGAGAAATGGTTAGGATGCAGGCGAATTCTCCAATTAATGTTTTGTACTGTCATGTTTATTACTGCCTGTATCTGTGTTTTCTCCAATATATATATTTTTTAAACTTAAAACGAATTAAAACACTTTTTTCCTATAAAAAAAGCGTAAAATAGCAATAAAAAATATAGAGGTGGGGGGGGGAGGGGTAGAGAAGTTAAAATTGGTGGTTATATGTATTTTTGGATGACAAAACTGAAGAAAAAAAAAATTAAATGAAAAAATTTTAAAAATATATTTTTGATCTCGACAATAGCGCCCCTTATCGGGTGAAAACTATCCTATGTTTCAAGCTGGAACCAACCATATCGGTTGGGCGGTTTCGGAGATTAACGTGTACGAATACAGTGGCACGTAATTTGTATATACTAAGATAAAAAATAAGTTTAAATACAATTCATAATCAACCATCCACCAAAGATATATTTTAATTTAATTTAATGATAACGAACGCAACACCTCACACAAATACCGTGTGCCTTCTTCGGGGCATGCAGATATTCCCAATACCAAGGCAAGGACGGCACCGCCTCACAGTGGGCTGAAAATCGCCTTTCATAGACATAGAGACTTGAATTTTCAAGGGTATTTTTTTTTACCAGAAATGGATTCTGCTGATCATTACTATGCTATAAAATGTCGTACGAAGCAATTGCGTGTACAAATGAAGGAGTTATAATTTTTTTAAGAAAAATTTGTATGGCGCTGACATTAAAAATGAGGCTATCTCTGGAGGGCGATTCTCGTTCTTTTAGCCTTAAGCTAAATGATAGCATTCGTCAACGACTGCTATCGTTTGCGAAAGATAGCTGTCCGTCGCTTGTAACATCTTTTCTTAACTATTAAGCGATTCTCGTTCTTCTGATAGCCTTACAAGATCGATTTTTGAGAGACCTAGTAAAAAATCCTAAAGTAGCGTGGTTAAGAAATTGTTAAGAGATTATTGAAAACACAAATTGGTGAAATATAATTAAGTGACGCAAGGTTTCTAACTAAAACTTAAAAAAACAAATACTTTGTATTATAATGCATTTTAATAACTGCTTATTTTATTTATGAATGACATAAATAAGCCATTTATCGAAGATTTACGTTTTGTGAAAAGGTACTTACCTCGCTGGATAGTAATGACTTTTTTACAGATTCACCACTTCTAAAGTGACGTTTGCTGTCAAACTAACGCTGCCGAATGGCGATAACTGTCACCCAAGTTGATTTAAGAATGAAAGGGATTCTTAGTTCGTTGTGGTTAACTTCAAAACCCACAATTTCGAGCGCCAGCCAGAAACTTATTATTATTTATGTAGAAATCCTCAATGGTATATGTAGTTTATTGTAAATTAAATCACTTATCTGGCTTTCGACATGTTACGTACTTTACAAACATCGCAATTACCTGATTCAATTCATTTAATAGCATTATTGTGCCACAAACAAGTCACTAATCATGTTTACAGTCAATACTTACGATAATATTAAGTTTTCTCTTATTAAAACTACGCAAATATTGCTAATTGTCAAAACGTCACAATTAAATGAAGCAAATTCTCCGCGAACGCTAGCGTTCGGCCGCCGAATGACAGGTCTAGGGGTACCCTTCGCGTAAGGCTAAAAATTTTGGCGCGCAATCGAAAATCTAAGGATTCCATCTGTCAACGAGAGAACCGGAATCGCTTCATACGAATAAACCGAGAAAAATCGTTAATTTGAATGTAAGGACGATTTTAGTGTCGTTAAGTAGAACGAGAATCGCCCTCCAGGAATCATAAGGTTGGCCGTTCTATCTTTACACACAGATAATACTACTATTTATTTGTATTTTTTTGACATACTTCATATTGTGGCGCAAGGTGCGATTTTTTTTTTTAAAATCCTCAAAGTTGAAAAAAACCCTTTTTAATGTTGATGATTCATTTTAATGCTTAAATGCTTTTAGGCTTGCAGTGTAAATAAAATATTGTAAACTAGACAAAGCATACTCATATGTAAAACATTTAAGCATTAAAATGAATCTTCAACATAAAAAAGTTTTTTTTTCAACTTTGAGGATTTTTTAAAAAAAAATCACAAGTTTCGCCACAATACAAAGTATGTCAAAAAAATACAAATAAATAGTAGTATATTTGTGTGTAAGGATATAATGGTCAACCTTATGATTCCAGAGATAGCCTCATTTTTAATGTCAGTTCCATACAAATTTTTCTTTAAAAAATTATGACTCCTTCATTTGTACACGCAATTCCTTCATACAAAATTTTATAGCATATAAATGATCAGCAGAATCCATTTCTAGCCAAAAAAAATACACTTGAAAATTCAAGTCTCTATGTCTATGAAAGGCGATTTTCAGCCCACTGTGCACAGTGTTTTGGCTTGCAGTGTAAATAAAATATTGTAAACTAGACAAAGCATACTCATATGTAAAGCATTTAAGCATTTAAATGATTCATCAACAAAAAAAAGATTTTTTTTCAACTTTAGGAATTTAAAAAAAAAAAATCGCACCTTGCGCCACAATATGAAGTATGTCAAAAAAATACAAATAAATAGTAATATTATCTGTGTGTAAAGATAGAACGGCCAACCTTATGATTCCAGAGATAGCCTCATTTTTAATATCAGCGCCATACAAATTTTTCTTAAAAAAATTATAACTCCTTCATTTGTACACGCAATTGCTTCGTACGACATTTTATAGCATAGTAATGATCAGCAGAATCAATTTCTAGCCAAAAAAAATACCCTTGAAAATTCAAGTCTCTATGTCTATGAAAGGCGATTTTCAGCCCACTGTGCGCCTTCCAGGTTTTACTAGCGCCGGCCCTGATGATGCCGGCCCGGCGTGTCTTCTTCATAGCAGATAGTATACCCGACACCAAATTTAAATAGTATAAAGTAAGTAGTATGTCGAGTGTTAGACAGAGGTAAGTGCGAGGGGATTGGCGGACTCCACCGGAACCACCAATGGACGCTGAATACGTTATTTTTAGTAATTGACTGCATCGTATTAATGAAGGATTTCCTCATTTCATTTACTTTATAACATAATATATTATAATATGGATAGATGTTTATGCTTATTATAAGTGTGGTTTGGATTGAATAGGATTTTGCGAATGCTGAACTTGTTCGATCGAAGGGTTCTTCGATTCTAGCCGATAATTACAGGACAGTAACAACAAATATGTAAAGCTCCCGCGATCTGATGTCATTACTAAATTGTACCTAAATTTTAAAACAATATCTACTGTCATTGCATTATTTATTTATTTTTTATTGTTGATACATTATTTTACAATATTTCATATTTTAATTCAGTAATGTTGGCCTCACTGGGTTGTTTACCCGTGCTGAGGCCCCCATTTTATAATATAAGAATTTATACATTTAAAAAAAAAGAAAAACAACATTAAAATAAAGATAAATTTAAACTAAAAATTAAAATATAATTATCACACTAAAAGAGAATGTAAATCAGCATTTATAATGATTTATGTGTTTGTGCGTGTTGCGTGTTTTATATATTTCTTTGTGTTGCGTGTATATGTTTTATTCTTTTATGTTATAGAATTTTGGTAATATTGTATTTTTGTTCTTTAATCCATTTTTTTATTTTGTGTTTGAATTTATTTTTATTTTCCTCAATTTTTGTTTCAAGTGGAAGACTGTTGAATGCTTTAATAGCGTGGTATTTATGGTGTCTTTGTCCAAAGGTAGTGTTTACCGTCGGAGTTTTTATGTTTTCTTTGTACGCTTGTCTGACCGGTCTATTAGTGATATTTTGTGTTTGTTGGGGTTTGTTTTTTTGGTCGAAAATGTAGTTTAGTAGTGTTTTAACATATAATTGGCGTATATCAAGTACGTCACAGCTTTTAAATATTTGGTCTGTGTCGGTTAGTTTATGTTTTTTGAGTATTACCTTTAATATCGTTTTCTGTGCGATTTCTATTTGAGTGATAGCTGCGTTTGTTGCTCCTCCCCAAGCAATTATTCCATATTCTATTATTGATTGGCATAGTGCAAAATATATTGTTTTCAATTGTTTTATTTTATATATGTTTCTTATATTTAGGAAAATGTGTATTGTTCTGAGGAGCCTATTTGTGATTTGTTTGATGTGATGTGTCCATCTAAGATTATGGTCAATTACGATTCCTAGATAGTTTATTTGTTCTGTTTTTTCTAGAGGGGGGCAATCGCAGATGTTGGTGTTTATGCATTCGTGTATTTTTATGGTGTTTGTATTGTTTTTTGGCTGTCCTGTGTTAGTTATTGTAGAGTATGCTGTTTGTGTTCGGGCAGCTTCGGGTTCTACCGAAGATAACCGAACGCTACCAACCGTCTCGTATTACATTGCCGGATAGCGAGGATTCATTCTGTCGCTAGACGGCCTTTAGATAACTTGTTATTTGTATTGTCAATTTATTATATTCCGAATTAAACAACCTCCGTATATCAGAATCTACGACTATTCATAGAGATATTACCAGATCCCTATCCTCGTTAGAATACTGGAGATTAAGGGCCCAGTATTCTATCCTGTACAACATCAATACATCACAGTGGCGCAGCTTAAAAGGAGTATACGGAAACAGTTTTTTCGGATTGCCGGCAAGTGGATCTGTTTCACACCAGTGACTTGCGAAAAAAAATCTCCGGGATTTTATTGTCAAGGTGACAATAAATGGAGATAAACTGGGCATAATAAGGACAATTGGAAGTAAATAATTACGTGGCTCTGGGTAACAAAGACCAGACCAAGAATCCAGCGAAGAATCAATAATTTCGTGGTTCTGGGTAACAAAGACCAGACGAAGAATCCAGCGAAGAATAAATAGTCACGTGGTTCTGGGTAACAAAGACCAGACAATTTCACAGAAGAAGAAGACTTGGAATTCCGGGAAGCGGCTGGGCGCTGGACTGCATCGGCGCCGGTTCCTGGAGTCAGGTTGTCTTGTTTGTTTTCTGGAAGGTGTTATTGTTGCCGGGTGGGTTTTTTTTTTGCTGTTGTCGTTGCAATCATGGAATCGGGCGGAATTTCCAGGTTCTCCCACGTTAATGGAGATTGGAGTTTGTTCCGCTTGAGGTTAGAACAGTTCCTTCTAATTCGTGATGACATAAAAACGACTAAGTTAGATGCTTCACAGAAACGCGCTTATTTGCTGAATCTTCTGGAAGCGGAGACATTAACTCTTTTGATCAACTTATGTTTCCCTGCTAAAGTTACAGACGTGGCATTCGATCAGTTAATAGGATTAATTGAGAAACATTGTTCCAGACCGCGATCGGTGTTCAAGGAACGAGAAAAATTTTATCAAGCAAAGCAATCGCATGGGGAATCGGTCAGAGATTTCGCAGTTCGTCTAAGGGGTTTATCTTCTTTTTGCGAATTTGGAACACGCTTGCCAGAAAGCTTAGCGGATGCCTTTGCAATCGGTATTTTACCAGGCCGGGCTAAGGAGAAAATTTTTCTAGAGGGAACTAAATTAACATTTAACAAGATGGAAGAGTTAGCAATAACGGTTTCAGTTTTAGACAATCTGGTTCCGGAAATTAAATCTGAATTTTCCGCAGGGAATTCGGATGTGAATGCCATTTCGAATCGTTCAAATTCGCCCGGGAGACATTCGTCGCGTTTGGGAGAAACTCAAAGTTTTTCAAGGTTATCTCGTTCAAAGAGCCCCGAACCGAGTAATAAAAAATGTACGATTTGCGGTGAATATCATGTAGAAAAATATTGTAAATTCAAGAACGCAAAATGTTTTAATTGTCACAAGGTAGGGCATTTGAAGAAATTTTGTAGGAATCACAAGGTTAATCCGATTTTTGAACAATCCCAGAATAATAGTATTTCATACATTAATCCGTTTAGGGCTAATGTGGTAATTAACGAAGTGAAATGTGCTGCTATGATTGATTCAGGGGCAAGCATGTCGGTCATGCCGGATTTTATTTTCAATCGTTATTTTAGAAATGTAACATTGTCACCAGATAAGCGTACTCTATCAGGATACGATGGCAAACCACTTAACCTTGTAGGTAGTGCCTGTTTTACCGTAGAATACAATAATCTTAAAAATAATTTATTATTTACTGTTGTGGTTAATGGCACGGAATTGATAGTGGGTAGGGATTTTATGGAGATTTTTAATCTGAAGATAGTTCCAGTGATGATAAATTCGGTTTCATCAATCAAGGACAAAATCTGTTTTATTGAAAATTGTGAACATGTAAATTTTCAAGCAGTTGTGGAAGCCACCGCAGCGGATCGCGAATTACAGCTAGTATTTAGGTATTTGCGGCAGGGCTGGCCCAAACGAGTAAATCGTGATAGCAGTATATGGAAATATTGGCTAAAAAGGAACGAACTTTCTATCGTAGAAGATTGTTTGTTTTGGCAACACAGAATAGTTATACCTTTTTCTCTCCAAAAGCAAGTGTTAGATTCATTACACAGGTCACATCTTGGTATTGTTAAAATGAAGGGAATAGCTAGAGCATATTTTTGGTGGACAGCTCTGAACAAAGACTTGGAGAAAGTCGTTCAATCATGTTCAGGTTGTGCGTTGTCAAAACAGTCACCATCAAAAAGTCAAGCAAACGTTAACATTTCTAAAGCTCAATCTGATCAGGTTAAGTTTTACAAAGGGGTTAAAACCAGGGTTTTTAAAGTTGGACAAAAGTGTTTAACAAAAGATTATCGTCAAGATAATAAAGTAGTTTGGACTAAGGGAGTAGTCTCTAGAAAGCTAGGTAAAAAAGTTTATATTATTAAGATAGAGAACACAGATGTGACATGGAAGAGACATGTCGACCAAATGAGGGAAATGTCAGTGAGCTGGAAGGAAGATGGCAATAGTGCACAGCATCCCGCGTCTGAAATTTCGAGGAATGAGCCTCAGGAGTTAGAGACTTCAACCTTATTGCGTGGATTCACTGGTTTTTCTCCTGATTTCAGGTTGGCGGAAGAGGAGGTGGTGTCGGAGCAGACACAGGCCCGGCAACAGAGACCATGGTCGGGGAGATTGCGGCCAAGACGCGAGACACCCACATCTTCCAGAGGAAACGGGGCAACTTGACCCAGGCACCGCGGTTGTTAGTCTTAGGATTATTTGTTAGCAAAATGTAATAACTTCACTTGTTGTAATAACTGCATAGCGCAGCTCTGTTAGAAACTTTTGTGGATCTCTGCACAATTGATTTAATCGTGTTTTGTACTTAATATTTAAAATTTCTAAGTTGTCTATCTTTTTAAAATCATTGTTAAAACCAAATGTAATATAAAATGTTCATGTTATGATTTATATAGGTATGTAAAATATTTTGTTGGTTTGTAAGTAGCTTCAGAGTTGAAGGAGGGAAAGTGTAGAGTATGCTGTTTGCGTTCGGGCAGCTTCGGGTTCTACCGAAGATAACCGAACGCTACCAACCGTCTCGTATTACATTGCCGGATAGCGAGGATTCATTCTGTCGCTAGACGGCCTTTAGATAACTTGTTATTTGTATTGTCAATTTATTATATTCCGAATTAAACAACCTCCGTATATCAGAATCTACGACTATTCATAGAGATATTACCAGATCCCTATCCTCGTTAGAATACTGGAGATTAAGGGCCCAGTATTCTATCCTGTACAACATCAATACATCACTCGCTGTACGTTGTGAATTTTGCTTTCGATATGTTTAGTGTAAGTGTATTTGAGTCCAACCATTTTTTCACTTGCGTGATTCCTAGATTCGCTATGTTATATACATTATTCCAATCCTTAGATTTAAATAGTAAAACTGTGTCGTCTGCGTAACTAATTATTTCTCCATCTATTTCCATGTTGCAAAGTTCATTTATGTAAATTGTGAAAAGAACGGGCCCTAGTATGCTTCCTTGTGGAACTCCGTGTGTAATCGGCAGTGGTTTGCTAGTATAGTTATTAATTTTGACTTGCTGTGTTCTGTCGCTCATGTAACTTTTCAATAGTTGGAGTTCTTTGTCTTTGATACCCATATTTTTTAATTTTTTAAAAAGTGTTTTGTGGCAGATTGAATAAAAGGCTTTAGCCAAATCTAGATATATCGCTATGCATTTAAACCCTTGATCTAAGTTGCTATGTATTGTTACGTAATACAAGTCACCCTATAAAAAAGATGCATAATTTAGCCTCGCTTTCCCCATGCAAACGATCGTGGCGTACGTGACAAAACGCAGCTAGCCGCCGCGTGATGGCACAGACCACCCAGGGAGCGTTCTCGGCTCAACACTGCCCGCCACCGCCGAGCCCCGCCAGTCGAGAGCGGACCTCGGGCATTGCAACAGTGTGTTTCTCGCAGAGCGAACCACAAACGCTCACAATGTTCGAGCGCGCGGAATTACGTAATAATAGAAACAGACGCGATCTCGTGCCAGTTTCCTACTAGATGCATTTCGCCATCAAACTTACAATCATGTTTATTATTACGGTTCGGGCTTACTCAATGGAGTCCCGTTCCCGCGTAAAATCCCGAGTGCACTTCACCGCCTCAACTGACCCGCCGCCTGTGAGCGCGGGTACCTCTGGCTCAACATGATGCCCCTTACCTCATCGAGACGATTCGTAAGCTTTCAACCTTCCCCTTTTTCTTGTGTTCAATTCTCGTAAATTTCATGTAGAATCCACGCTTTATCTGGTCGTCATAAATTAGTAGAGAGAGTTAGTAGGGAGATCCATGTTAACCTGTATTTCTCGAGACATTTAATATACCTTGTGCCATTCTACTCCTGTGTGTTATGTATTGTGTTTATTATCTTAGCACTGGCGCAAACGTGGTTTTTTCTCTGATTATTAATCGTCCATCGGGAGGTCAAATTGGAAATAATCTTGAACTCTTTCACTGTGTTTTATGTCTTGCTTTGTATTAACAATTGAATAACTATGTTTTCTTCCAATAAATCATAGCTGTTCTACAAACCATCGCGTCAAATCTAAAACAACCGTGTCACATTAAAACTATTCTGTGTTAAATTACAAGTTCTACGAATCGTCACTCGACAAAATTTAATTACCGGTATTCTATCACAAGGTGCGCAACCAACATTTACTTCTTTTCGGACATCTCAAACATCACATAGTGATCTTTAACCATGAAGGTTTACTTTCCGAGTACAACTATTAGAGGAAACGAGCTACATTAAACTACAATTCAACAATTTCAAATCTTGTACATGATACAAAATAAATTCCTTGTTAGTGGAGCCATAAGCCAGCATCGTTCTGCAAAATTCATAGACAAGGAAAATTAACGCCCTTCTGTCATCTGATAATTTCGCTTTATATGTAATAAAGGTGGGTAGAGTATCCTTTTTGAAAGAAAAGTCTTGAAAGCCGACTTACCCTTTACATATAATTGAGATTCGCGATTGACGTAAATCCCCGACTCTCGGCCCTTCTCCGCCTCGAGCCTGTCGTGTCCAGGGAAAGGGATGCTTGCGTGTAAATAACCAAAAGCTGGTTCTGCCTAAATTCAGACAATTGGTCACGAATCACAAACAACCCTCCATTAATTGTTGAAAGAAAAAACAATACTTCCTCGAAATCTGTATTCGGAAATTTTAATTTTTTCGGAAATTTGGTTTTTCGGAAATTTTTCAAAAACGCACAATCTCAGGGACTTTTCCATCAAAATCCCAGGACAACCCCTGGCCGTTTTTTTCAAAAAATCAAGGACTTTGAAAATTTTTCGGAAATTTTAATTTTTTCGGAAATTTGGTTTTTCGGAAATTTTTCAAAAACGCACAATCTCAGGAACTTTTCCATCAAAATCCCAGGACAACCCCTGGCCGTTTTTTTCAAAAATCAAGGACTTTGAAAATTTTTCGGAAATTTTAATTTTTTCGGAAATTTGGTTTTTTCGAAAATTTTTTTCAAAACGCACAATCTCAGGGACTTTTCCACTAAAATTGCAAGGAGACCCCTGGCCGTTTTTTTTTTCAAATCAAAGACTTGGAAATTTTTCAAAAAATTTCCTTCACTCATCTAGGACTTTGAAATTTTTCGAAAATTTTTTTCAAAACGCACAATCTCAGGGACTTTTCCACTAAAATTGCAAGGAGACCCCTGGCCGTTTTTTTTCTCAAATCAAAGACTTGGAAATTTTTCAAAAAAATTTCCTTCACTCATCTAGGACTTTGAAATTTTTCGAGAAATTTTTCAAAACGCACATCTCAGAAACTTTTCCATCAAAAACACAAGGAAACCGCTGGCCATTTTTTTTTCCATATTGGGACTTCAAAAAATTTTTCACAAAATTCTTCACCCATCATCACAAGCTCATCTTTTTTTGAAAAAACTAAGCCACAACACTCTGACAATTCTTTTTTCTTTTCACAATGTCTAACTCAACTAGCCACAAAATGAATCCTCAAAACAACACCTTAGGCATAATAACCAACATCTGCTCTCGAAGTACGCAAAGTTTAGAAAAGGAATTGAAAGACAGGAATATTTCTCCTTTCAACAAAACCAAAAACGTCCTGATCAAACACGCAACATTTTACAACAGGAAATACATAAAAGGGCTGCAATTTCAACCCGGCAGTATAATCTCTGTCACAAACAGACACAATTTACGCAGGAAACATGTTACCTTTAAGGAAAACGACATAGTTTGGAGACGCAACAACACACTCTCACAAGGTGCTCTGTATTTCTCTGCAAAACTAGCTCCTCGCTTTGTTAAAGCAAAAGTCCTGAGAAAAATCTCCGATGTAGTGTACACCCTATCGGATGCCTCTGAGAAACACATCGGCAACTATCACGTGAAAGATATTGTCAAACTAGGAAGTGTGGACACAACAGACACCACCTTCACTAGGTCACACTCACATAACTAACAAACTTTTGGCTCTACCTTTGTCCCACGAGACTTGGCCCTCGTGCAGACAAATAGCATGTCTTAATGCGTTAGTTTCATATAAAAACTCGCTTTTTTTCGACCTCTGCAAGGTAACCCTTTTTTTTCTAAAACACAGAAGTGTCAACTGTGGTTTTAAATCATTTCTCACCCATACTTGTACTATTATGCTCTTTTGTATAAACCCTTTGTTATTTTTGTTTCTTTGTCACACCTCACCGTGTAATGTTTATAATTGTACTAATATTTTGTACGTATCTTCTCTAGAACTGATCATTCTAGTCAAGAGACTTTTTCCACTTCCCGAACAATTTATGCTCCCGGAGTCGACCCTGGACATCATTTGTTAGTCGTTACCATTCTGACACTTACGACACTAAATACATAACTATTTTTTGTCATAAATACCACAAAAAGTCACGTACAACATTGTTTTGTAAATATTTTTTCTGTTCTTTGTTCTTCACATTGTTCTTTCACTTTGTTCTTCACATTGTTCTTTCACATTTGTTCTTCACATTTGTTCCAATGGGTTCCATCGTACATAAAACAATGGCCCCTTTGCAACATACACCCAATTGAGGTGAATATTCTACCCCTGTAACTTGTAATCATAATGCGTGTGTAAATTCCAGTTTGGTATCGTCATTTGATTCAAGTTTACATAGGTGTAACAAATAAAAAGTTACAATAACTTTGTTTTAAAGTTTTTTCAGTTTTTTCTAAAAAATTGAATGGCGCTCAACATTCCCATTTGCTCTAATTTGTTGTTTTTTCAGAATTTGATATTGACACGTCAATTCTGAAAAAGGTTGTTGTAAAGGAGAACAAACGCCGATTTGTCCTCCTCATCAATAACAATGTTACATACATAACACCTTTCGGTCACATTGAGTATGTAAAATCTTAAGATCTCAACTTCCTGACCCCAATTTGTTATATTATGTACTATATTTTGACTTAAATAAGCATTAATTTGTCTTGTCAAATACACCGAGCCAGGTCACTCATATTAAGTCATCCTGTGTCTCTAGGTGCCTTCTGTATCAAATTTGTAACATAAAGTTCACAACATTCGTGTTTGTGGCAATTTTGGTAACACCAAGTGTGTTTCCTTGTTTTTGTTTGGTCATTTTAAGTAAGTAAAACCCAATCAGGTCTTAAATAAACCACTACAAACCTTTTTTGTAAGCAAAGAGTAAGTAAAACCGATAAGGTCTCTTTCGCTATATGTGTGTCTTGTTTAAGACATCCTTGTAGGCATATGTTTTGTATTATTGCCAACTTAAAGCATAAACCCAACCAAAGGTTATGCCATCACAACATTTTGTAAGCAAAGAGTTAGTAAAACCAAATAGGTCTCTTTTGCTATATTTGTGTCTTGTTTAAGACATCCTTGTTGGCATATGTCTTGTATTATTGCCAACTTAACGCATAAACCCAACCAAAGGTTATGCCGTTGTCATTTTTTGATAATACCAATAGCCACTACTTGATTGTTTTTGACATTGTGTATGTATCTTTTTTTTCCGGTATTGAAATGGTACTTTTTTATTATTGAACGTTGATATGTTATTTTCATGATACATGAGAATGTTACAATATCCACCATGAGACGAGGGATCGTTATAAAATCTAACACTATACATGAGAATGTTATAATATCTACCATGATACGAGAAGTTCGTTATAATTACTTTTTTTACTGGCTTACATACACTGTGGCCAAAGAGATAATTTGTCCCATTAAATGGTTATAAATATCTATGTTGTACCTTTCCTTTCAATACTAGGGTTCTTTCGTAATTCGTTCAATTTCTACATGAGACGTGGAGACGTTATAATACTTACCATGATTCGTGCGAACGATACAATATCTTGTTGTTGTTTTCTTTAAATAAGTTGACACTATGTACTTGTTCTACATGAGACGTGGAGACGTTATAATACTTACCATGATTCGTGCGAACGATACAATATCTTGTTGTTGTCTTCTTTAAATAAGTTGACACTTTGTACTTGTTCTACCGGACGTAGATCATTTTACCCTGACTTGTCACCCTTAATTGGGACCCTTTTTGTATAACTCATGACACTGAGGGAAATGTCCTTCACTGTAGTGAGAATTTTTTGTTCTCTTCAAACAAACATGAAGCTGTGCATTCAGCAATTTTTTACGCTAACTGATACCTGTGGACTTCTTGTCAGCGGACCCAAGAACCATCCACTATCCATTGACCATGGACTAGCCATCAGCTTCACTGTTGGTTATGAGGTATCGTGTCGTGGGAGTTAATTGAGACAGTGACACAAAACCACCTAACTCGTTGTCTGGGAGACGAATAAGAAAAACTCCCAGGTTTGTGAAACTTGAGCAAGGGTCTGTCATGTTCTCACAAACTGTAGAAGATTAAATACGACCCCTAATCTTTCACCAAATACACGTGAAAGATTAGATTGTTATTACTGTGTATTCTCCTTCACCTTTTCATCAAATTCATGCATATTTGTGTAAAGAGTTAGGAAATTTGCTGGTTGATATATTTCGTCCTCACATAGAGATCGAATTGGGAATTAGCTCAGTCACTATCAATTTTCGCTACTCAATCCTCCATCCTTCTCCCCTCCATCAAACTCATGTATATTTGTGTAAAGAGTTAGGAAATTTGCTGGTTGATATATTTCGTCCTCACATAGAGATCGAATTGGGAATTAGCTCAGTCACTATCAATTTTCGCTACTCAATCCTCCATCCTTTACCCCTCCATCAAACTCTTGTACATTTGTAAAAAGTTAGGAAATCTGCTGGTTGACCACATTTCGTTCTCTGAAAGAGATCGAACGGAGAATCAGCTCCATCACCAGCAGACCTTCTCGCTCAACGCCATTTTTTTTTTCATCCCTCATTATCCTTGAGGTTAATTTCATGAATCTGGAAGGTGTACCCTACGCACATAGCGTATCGTCTGTCTATAAGACAATCTTTATCCATGAAATTTGCTTCAAATCTCTCCTTTTCACCCCATACCTAGGTAATCAACACATTTCTTGTAATTTTGAAAGTCGTAAGTTGTTATCGCTCAAGCGCTAACACCGGCCATGGAAGGCCAACTTCTTTCAGAAACTTGGTGTTACTACTGTACAACCACCTACCTATACCTTGTATATCAAATAGGTAACCTCACGCCAGTCGTGATAGTTTTTTTTTGTCTCCCCAATCTCGGGATACTCATGGTATAGTCAGCATATTGGATCTCTCTCTACTCTCTCTCTTACTCTCTCTAACCAACGACGTTTTTTTGTCTTTTTGTCTTTTCTCTTGAACACAATTTGTTTCTCTCCAAACGTTTTGCATCATTGGTCTACTAGGCAGGTAAACTTCAAGAATTTTGGCTCTAATAATAACCTGTCCCTGGATTAAAAAGAAGACCAGCAGCCCTTCTCATCACCTGCAAGCTGAGCTTCTCTTCTTTGCCGCCTTCACTTCCATCACTCACATCCCTCCAATCTCTGCGTACCAAAAACACCCGACCGCACCCAAATTAGGTGTGAGTCGTGCGTGCAGTTGCAAATCAAGTTGTCTCATCATTCAAACCACATTCAAAAGAACCAACCTCAGAGCATGCCAGCTCAAGGTTAATTATGTTCCTGCAATCAACCACTTGCCGTTTGTGCAAATCAACCACTTGCCGTTTGTGCAAATCAACCACTTGCCGTTTGTGCAAATCAACCACCTGCCGTTTGTGCAAATCAACCACTTGCCGTTTGTGCAAATCAACCACTTGCCGTTGTGCAATCAACCACTTGCCGTTGTGCAATCAACCACTTGCCGTTTGTGGAAATCAACTACTGGCAGTCATACAAATCAACCACTTGCCATTTGTACAAACCAACCACTTGCCGATGCGCAAACTCAACATAATAACCATTACACGCATCAACCATCAATCAACTTATTGTTATTACTCCATGTTATTACCAACTTCATTTCACCTTGACAACCACTGCTCCACCGCATCAGCATAATGGAATTCACGCTGGTACAACAACAAAAACCCGGATACTTCTGGCCCTCCGCATCACCATCCCTCAACCACAACCAAGAAGCACAGTTCAATTTCTATGGCCCTAGTGATACTTGAGTGCAATCTCAAATGGGTCAAGTTACAGTGAAAATGTAACTTTATAACTTCAGTGAAATTACGTCTACTTGGTACTCTACGAAAACACTACGCTCTTCAAACTTAGCTTACAGACCAATGAAATTTTAGAGTCCTTTTTGTTCTTTTCATCACTGCATAAACTTGTATGTTTGTTCTTTTCATCACTGCATAACCTTGTATGTTGTTCTTTTCATCACTGCATTACCTTGTATGTTTGTTTTTTCATCACTGCATAACCTTGTATGTTGTCTTTTCATCACTGCATAAACTTGTATGTTGTTCTTGTCATCACTGCATAACCTTGTATGTTGTCTTTTCACCATTGCATAACCATGTATTTTTTTTCTTTGTTTTTTTTGTAAATCAACACTGTTTTTTTCTTCTCTCTCTACTTCCCTCACGACAAGGTGAAGAGGATTTTTAGCGCCTAAAGCTTCATTACCACGTCGCCTTTTACTGGCGGAGGGGGAATGTGTTACGTAATACAAGTCACCCTATAAAAAAGATGCATAATTTAGCCTCGCTTTCCCCATGCAAACGATCGTGGCGTACGTGACAAAACGCAGCTAGCCGCCGCGTGATGGCACAGACCACCCAGGGAGCGTTCTCGGCTCAACACTGCCCGCCACCGCCGAGCCCCGCCAGTCGAGAGCGGACCTCGGGCATTGCAACAGTGTGTTTCTCGCAGAGCGAACCACAAACGCTCACAATGTTCGAGCGCGCGGAATTACGTAATAATAGAAACAGACGCGATCTCGTGCCAGTTTCCTACTAGATGCATTTCGCCATCAAACTTACAATCATGTTTATTATTACGGTTCGGGCTTACTCAATGGAGTCCCGTTCCCGCGTAAAATCCCGAGTGCACTTCACCGCCTCAACTGACCCGCCGCCTGTGAGCGCGGGTACCTCTGGCTCAACATGATGCCCCTTACCTCATCGAGACGATTCGTAAGCTTTCAACCTTCCCCTTTTTCTTGTGTTCAATTCTCGTAAATTTCATGTAGAATCCACGCTTTATCTGGTCGTCATAAATTAGTAGAGAGAGTTAGTAGGGAGATCCATGTTAACCTGTATTTCTCGAGACATTTAATATACCTTGTGCCTTTTACTTATGTGTTATTATTGTGATGTCCTTTTCCAACCTCCTGACCGATGGACGAGCTGCTGATCAAAGAACTGCCCACCCCTGATTGTACACGAGTCGCCTGCTCTACCATTTTTATCTGAGCTTAGCCAATTTAATAACCAGGTTCGAGTCCCGGTTTATCCATATCTTAGCAGTATATAATCTATTGTACTTGCCAAAGCTTCTTTTGTGCTTCTTTTTTCTCTAAATCCATATTGTTTGTCCGAGATTAATTTGTTTTCTTCCAGGTATTTTATTATTTGGTTTTTTAATAGTCTTTCGAAAATCTTTGATAGTGAGTTTAACAAAGTGATTGGTCTATAGTTAGTTATTTCCATTTTATCTCCGTATTTATAAATAGGGATTACCAGTCCTTTTTTAAGAGTATTAGGAAAGCAGGCATGTGTTTTGCTAAAGTTGATTAGGTGTGTTATAGGTTTTAATATTTCATTTTTTATTTATTAACACACATTATTGCCAGGTCACAATTTAATTGCTATAAAAGTTGCCATACAAATGTACAATTCCCGTACGTAAATGAAAAGTGATGAAACAAAAAATTGTAATTTTAATGACTTTTTAAAGGTAATAACTAATAGTCGTTTGGGAAGTATTACAGATTATATAGTGGAAAACGCGATGAAAATAACAAATATAAAAATGCGGATTTCTGTGTCGTATTTACATCTATCTGTTGACGTCATTGATATTGATAACAGTTGACCTACAAAATAAATAACCACCATAATTAAATGTCAGTTTTATCAAAGCGAAGTGCTATCTATAACATATAACTTGACCTGTATCGCTCGTTGTGTGATTTGTTCAAATCAAAATGAATCATTTTCCAACAACGCCTATATCTAACGGAGAGTGATCTTGATCTACGAGTATAGTGATGCACTCGGTGCTCGGTGTTCGGTGCTCGGTGCAGCGGGAAAGTTGTAAAGAGAAAGTAGAACCTTGGCATTTTAACTCCGGCCGTTAACTTGCTATTTATACACTATAAATAAGTATCTACTATTGGCACAATAAACATTCGATATTCTATACTTCTAAAGTAGGTATGTTGCAGTAAGTTATACGCAGTAAGGATATTTTAAAAGGGTTAATTTTAAGTTGTGCAAGTATTTTAGGTTTTTATTATCTGTTTCGAAAAACGAAAATACGCCCAGAACTTAATAATAGTATTAATAGATTTGATTTACGCTACACGAAGAGTTCCACGAATTAAACACAAAAACAATTAAGGGGGATATTTTAATTTGGTGAGATTAATATTAAGATTTTCGAGAAATTTTTTTCTCCGGGTTAAACGGTTTTTGGGGAAAATGCGGGAATTCTGGGCATTTCTTGATTATCCAACCACAATGAAATATAATATTTACAATAATTGTGAGCACACACTATATTTCGTTTTCGCAGAATGTCATTTTAAGGATTTTTTAAAGGAAAAAAGGGTCTAATTCATTTTTACGATGTGCAAGTTTTATCTATTCACATTGACAAAAGACAGAATGACAAAAATATTGTACACCAAATTCATTATTATAATATAAAACAATAATATTGTTTAGACTTGAGAATCAATATTTATTTACCTCTTTTATAACATTTTATTTAAGTAATAATCAATTAAGAATTTTGATTTCATTTATTACACTTGAATGTGATAGGGGATAGTATGGAATATTGGACCGGTCGTTTAATTGGGCCAGCATAAAATTACTCTCCCCTATCACATTCAAGTGTAATAAATGAAATTAAGAATTTTAATTTCATTTATTACACTTGAATGTGATAGGGGAGAGGATGGAATTTTTTCTTGGGTTAGTATGGAATGTTTAATTGGGCCAGCGTAAAATTAACGAAACTGCAAAACATATTTTGATTCTGGCAATACTGAATGATGCCCAGCTAACTGTTGACTTAGCGACAGGCATCACATTCGAGAAGAATTAACAGTGACAGGGACAAAACGAAATCTCTGTTTCGATGTAATATTTGGAAAACGTTCATACGTCTTTAACTGCAAACATGGTTTACGTTTTTTACTATCTTTTCATATTAAACTCGGTATTTTTCATAGTTTTATATCCGCAATAACCAGAATATCCAAATGTATAGGTTATGTTTGATAGAAATTTTTGTTTGCAAGGAGTTCGATTAATTCGACCACCGTGAGTTCGGCATATCGGACCGGTCCAATTTATCTTACTCAATGCTGCTACAAGGGAAAATAAATTGTTACTGCAGTTAAATTTATATTTATTTTAGATGGCGGATAGTAAACATTATTACAAATGGACACAACAAGACCTAAGGCAAGCAATATTTGCGTTTCGTAATGAACATGTTGGGTTGTATGAATGTGCCCGTGTTTATAAAATTCCAAAACCGACTTTAAAGAGGCATCTAGATTAGAATAATACTGTTGCAAATGATTTAATAACTCACCAAGGACAACCAACAGTTTTTTTTTCAGAAGCAGTTGAAAATGATTTAGTGAACCATCTCCTAACACTGGAACAGTGTATGTTTGAAAAAGGCGCGTGGTGCTGTTATATTAACATCAAGCCTAAATAAAAATGATTTGGCAATATCTATTCAGAAACTTCTAGGAAAGAGACCAAACATTGAGCCTATTAACAAAACCGGTAAATGCATAGGAATCGGAAAAAAGAAAAGATTAAAGCAGTATATCGCTCAAAGGTTAAGGCATTGGAAAGGAGACGACTAAACCCAATAAATACAACAGCAGCAGTGATTCAGATACTGAGTTAGAAACAGTGTTGGACGACTCTGATAGTCTACCATCTGAAAATAAGGAAAATGCTTGCGGTATATGCAATGGAGATTATTTTGATAAGCAAGGACCAAAAGCAGGCTGGGTGCAATGCGTGCATTGTCATAAATGGCATCACAAAACCCGTGTAAGAAACCCAGATATTTGTGAGAGTTGCTTAAAAAAATAAAGCGTTCTCTCTTATGACAATACATTAGGTAAAATTAGAAAGGTGGGTGGTCAGGTTAGGCTAGTTATTTCAAGTTTATTTTTTAGGTAAATAAAGTGTACATTCTAACAATAGAATAAGCCTAGGTCCAATTTACAAAACCCACAGGTCCAATTTAACAAACCGGTCGGATAATTTGGAACAAATGCCTAAATGAAGTAAAATATTTTTAATAAAATAACTGTAAGCATTAAATGTAAAATAATAAACGGCCTTTGCAGTCTGATAACGCACCTTTCTATTCAGTATATTTGAAGTCCTCTAATGTAATGTCATCCCAACAAATTTACTACTTTCCGAAAAGTTGTCCAATTTAACAGACTCTCCCCCTATAAATAAAAAATGAAATAAAAAAATTCATACCGAAAGTGTTTTTTATGGATCGTACTCGTACGGCAATCTATCGCACTGTGAAAGACGTATAATTTAAGGCAGTTTTTTATGGATCGTACTCGTACGGCAATCTATCGCACTGTGAAAGACGTATAGTTTAAGGCAGTTTTAAGGATCGTACTCGTACGGCAATCTATCGCACTGTGAAAGACGTATAGTTTAAGGCAGTTTTAAGGATAGTACTCGTACGGCAATCTATCGCACTGTGAAAGACGTATAGTTTAAGGCAGTTTTTTATGGATTGTACTCGTACGGCAATCTATCGCACTGTGAAAGACGTATAGTTTAAGGCAGTTTTAAGGATCGTACTCGTACGGCAATCTATCGCACTGTGAAAGACGTATAGTTTAAGGCAGTTTTTTATGGATCGTACTCGTACGGCAATCTATCGCACTGTGAAAGACGTATAGTTTAAGGCAGTTTTAAGGATCGTACTCGTACGGCAATCTATCGCACTGTGAAAGACGTATAGTTTAAGGCAGTTTTTTATGGATCGTACTCGTACGGCAATCTATCGCATGGTGAAAGACGTATAGTTTAAGGCAGTTTTAAGGATAGTACTCGTACGGCAATCTATCGCACTGTGAAAGACGTATAGTTTAAGGCAGTTTTTTATGGATTGTACTCGTACGGCAATCTATCGCACTGTGAAAGACGTATAGTTTAAGACAGTTTTAAGGATCGTACTCGTACGGCAATCTATCGCACTGTGAAAGACGTATAGTTTAAGGCAGTTTTTTATGGATCGTACTCGTACGGCAATCTATCGCATTGTGAAAGACGTATAGTTTAAGGCAGTTTTAAGGATCGTACTCGTACGGCAATCTATCGCACTATGAAAGACGTATACTTTAAGACAGTTTTAAGAGCATAGAACGGTGCCGGTCGCATTTTTACTTATTTTATATCGTAGGTACTTATCAATAATCACAATCTGCTGAAATGTTCGATATTAAATGAAACGTCTACAATATCTACTTTTATTTGGAAAACCAACAGTTATAATATTTTGTAAAGTATAGCGATATAAGTTATGTAAAATACAACCAATAATAGGTTTCCACTGATGTAATAGTAGGTTTCCACTAATCTACGATGGATGTGACTTGTATTTTATGTATTTCAAATGCATAAAATATCCTACAACAGATAAAAGGCGGTCTACATAAAATGAGATTTATATAAAATGCGGTCTACATAGAAGGTGGTCTGTGGCAGGACAACGTCTGCCCGGGCCCACATGTTTCAATATAATTTCTTTCTTGATTGATTTTTCCAAATCAATCACTGAATACATTCTATTCGATATTAAATAATAATATCAAAAATAGTCTAGAATTAACACGAACACCTAAAAGAAAACATAAAAAAATTAAACCATGGATCACGCGTGGACTGATAATTGCAAGTCAACACAGGAACAAACTGTACAAAATTTACAAAAACCATGAGAATTACTGTATGGTAAAAGGTGTACCATCTAATGGAAATTTACGTCAGCAATACATAATCTATAGAAAATTTTTTAATATTCTTATGAAGAAATGTAAACAAGAATACTATGCAAACCAATTGCAAAAAGCTGATAATGATTCTAAAAAAACATGGCAAGTCATAAATGAAATAACGAATAGAACACAAAAAATAAAAAGATTTCCCGAAAAAATTGTAACAGACGATAAAATAGTCATAACGGATGTAGGAAAAATCGCAAATAAATTCAATGATTTCTTTACAAACGTTGCCGCAGATTTAATAAATAATAATCCCTCATTTCAAAACAGTATACATAAATCAACCCAAATAGACATACCCACCCCCGAATATACTCCTAATTTATCTCAATTTAAACGGATAACTGAATCTGAAATTATAAAACACATTGACAATCTTAAAACAAATACAGCCAATGGTCCAGATGAATTAAGCTGTATCACAATCAAGTCTATTAAACAACACATTTCTATGCCCTTACAACACATTTTTAATTCCTGCCTTGAAAAAAACATTTTCCCAAATGCATTTAAACTCTCAATTATTGTACCCATACATAAATCTGGATCGATCTCTAAACTTGACAACTACAGACCAATATCGCTGATATCCCAACTTGCAAAGATATTAGAAAAAATCATAAAGATACAAGTACTAGAGTTTCTAGAATCTAATGCACTCTTGTCACCACACCAATATGGTTTCAGATCAGGTCTTAGTACTGATGATGCTTTATTTAATCTAACAAAAAAATTATACACCAATCTAGATTCGAATATGAAAAGTTTAACAATATTCTTAGACCTAAAAAAGGCTTTTGATACCGTCAATCATAATAAACTGCTTGGAAAACTTAATAATATGGGAATCAAAAATAATTGTCTGTCACTTTTAACAAATTATTTACTTGATCGCAGACAATCCACAAAAATTGGCGTAAATATTAGTAAACCAGCATCTATGAGACATGGGGTTCCACAAGGAACAGTTATAGGTCCGCTTTTGTTTCTAATTTATATTAATGACCTATGTAATATTAGTATTCCGGGAAAACTTTTCTCGTATGCTGACGATACTGCAATCACAGTTCATGGTAAATCCTGGGACGAGGTCTCTAAAAATGCAAATAAGTGCACAATTATTGTCAAAGAATGGCTCAATCAAAACCTTCTAACTCTGAACTGTGAAAAAACTATATATATTCCTTTTTATAATACCAAAAAAGCGGCACCCTCAACTCATCTAAGTATAAGGTTTCACAAAAATACTTGCAATCCTGTCTTATGCACTAACTGTACAGAAATGAAATCGGGGAATACAGTTAAATATTTAGGAATTATAATAGACAGCCAACTCAAATGGACAAATCACGTAGAAAAGCTTGTAAATAAACTTAGATATTTAACTTATATTTTTAAACGTTTAAATAACATAGTAGATATCAAAAGAATCAAATTGGTGTATCATGCATTGGTGCAATCATCAGTATCTTATGGAATAATTGCATGGGGGGGGATTTATAACACCCATATTAAGCCACTAGAAATAACACAAAAACTAATACTAAAAATAATGTTGCATAAAGATATGACCTACCCCTCCTTGCAATTATTCGAAGAGGCTAAATTGTTAGAGATAAGAAATATTTACTGTACACAATGTTTAAAATATATATTTGCTCGAAATTTTCTTTTTATAAAAAATGAAAATCGGTCTAGTAATAGGGTAAATAATGTATTTAAAGTTCCACTGTGCAAAACAAGGCTTGCGCAAAGACATGCTTATTTTATTACACCAAAAATTTATAATGCACTCTATACCAATACAGAAATCAAATGTGAAAATATATCATCCTACAGGAAACATAAAAATGTAATAAAGTCTTGGATAAATACCATAGATATTAATATTTACCTGCTGTAACATCTGATCTTAATCTCTATTAACTTTTAACAAATCCTTATTAACTTTTATTTTTCATATTTAATCCCGTAAATACAGTAAATAATGATTTTACTATAAATATTTTCATTCTTTTCTTTTCAATTTTCTACAAAGATAAAATATGTATATTTAGAGTAATTTTAACTGAACTGCCTTAAAGAAACACAAGTATACCCACGAACTGGCGATGCCTATGTGGGATTTTTTTGCTATCATACATTTATGCATATTATTATTTTTATGTATATGCTGTTTATGAACTCGTGTGTGTGTACGTGTATTGTGTGTGTATGTTATGTATGGTGTGTAATACACTATATATGTATACATATGTGCATGTGTACATATACTTTTCTGTAATTCGCATTGTTTCTTTCTTTTTTTAATATGTATGTAAAAAACATAATTTGTATTTTAAAACCATGTATGTAACAAAAAAATAAATAAAATTAAAAAAAAAAAAAAAAAAAATTTTTTGTTTGATTTTGAATATTTAAAAAAAAAAATTTTTAACTTTATTCTTAAATAAATTAGTATTACAAAGTATAGTACATTGTCCTCCACGCTAAGAGTGTTGTGGAGGACTTTTTCAATTGTAAAGTTGTATAAGAGTAAACAATATAGTGGAGATTAGTTACACAGAAAAACAATAAAAATATAATTTTTACATACTTTTAACAAAAACAAATGCGAAATATAACATGAAATCAATTAAATATTTAAAATGATTGTAGCCAGTTCCATGTGAGTTTTTTGTATTCTGTAAGATTAGATATTTTATATCGTGTTGGAAGTGAATTGTATAGTTTTATAGCCTGGAATCTGTAGTGTTTTTATCCAAAGGATGTGTTGGTTTTTGGTATTAGTGTGCATTAGGGTGTCCCAAAAAAATTAAAGTTGTTATTTTTCAACGCATACCCTCTAATTTTGTTTCAATAATGACAAAACACTTATAAATAAAATTTCGTTTACTTGGGACCACTGCAACCCGTGCCGAATTGCATCGAAACATGTTAGTACTTGTAAATTAACACGCCCGCGAGCAAACGTGTTGATGAGCTTGTAGTAACTTGCTTTTTTGTTAGTAAACGAATATCACTCATTCAGGCAAGATGTTGTTAGATTTACGCACTTCTAAAAAGAGTACATTTTTAATAGGACTTAATAAAAATAAATGAAGATAGAATCTTCTTGCAGCGGCAAAGAGAGCCAGATCGTCCTGGCTACTTAGGGGGGGGTTGACAAAAAACTGACAGATAAAAAGGGGAGAGAACAATCGAGGAAGTATCTATAAATTTGAATCTGCTCCAACTCCTTCAACATCGTGTTACAGACCGTTACAAAACGACTCATCTTCTAATTCTAACGACGACACAAAACCGGTACAGTAAACTCAACCTGAAACCAGTAAAACGTCGATTCGAAAAGACTTAATTACTCTAAAGTTAGTCGCAGCTCTAGTCAGGTGCCAGTTAAGTATGAGAGATTCTGTTTTCATTCTTGAAGCTACTATTGAGGCGCTTGGATATAATATTGTATTGTACTTATCCGTTTCCAATAAGTAAGTCTTCAATTCAAAGAATTCGAACGGAAAAACGAAAGGCGCGCGCGGAGGCCATAAAAGTTAATTTTCAAAACGAGGTACCAGATGTTGTGACTCTTTACTGGGACGGAAAACTGTTGCCTGCTTTAGATCCTCGAAAATCAAAAGAAGAACGTCTTCCAATAGTTATATCATATGGGGATAACGAACAACTTATTGCTGTGCCACGATTGGAAAGTTCTTCGGGAAGCGAACAAGCGCAGGCTGTATGGAATGCGATTGTAGACTGGAATCTGGAAGATAAAGTGCAAATTCTGTGTTGTGATACTACAACTTCAAATACAGGTCGCTTCAATGGTGCTAGTGTGCTACTTGAACAAAAACTTAATAGAGAAATGTTTATTTTTGCTTGCCGCCATCATGTGTATGAGTTGGTATTAAAAGCTATGTTTGAAGTAAAAATCAGTCAAGTGACTACAAGCCCTGACATCCCACTCTTCAAAAACTTTCGAGATAACTGGAAAAATGTTGATCCCGATAAAATTCAGTGCTACAGATGAAATCTCACATTGCACCTAACCGCTTCCGAAATCGATGATTTGCTTGACTTTTACCGTATTGCACTGACAACAAAAATATTTGGAGATGACTATCGAGAGTTGTTAGAGCTCTCTGTGATATTTTTAGGCGGAGATACAGCGAGAAAATTTAAGATTCGGCCTCCAGGTGCTCGATGGATGGCAAGGTAGCTTTATTCCTTGAAAATATCATTACTTTGTGCGCAATTTAAAATTACCGGTAAGGATAAGGCGGTACTTTTAGACGTTTGCTTATTCATAGTAACATCCTATGTCAAGCCATGGCTACAATGTATTATAGCAGTTAAAGCACCTTACTAGGACTTGTGCTTTTTGAAATCGATGAAGGCTTACGAAAAAATTGATGAAAACATCTCAATGGCAGCTTTACGGGAGTTCAGTAAGCATTTATGGTATTTGACCGATGAAGTATCTATTTTATCGCTGTTTGACGACGCTGTGGATGAAACAACTAAAAGAAAAGTGCTCGAAAATATAAAAAAAAAATTATCAACCCATTAAAAACGTTACATCCCATCGAAAAAAGATCTTGATGGTAAATTGTATGGTAAGTTTAATAAGTAGTTACATTTATGTTTTGTATTGAGGTTTTTCTTCATATCATAATTAAGTGAATTTTGTTTCAGAGAAAAATATTCACGACTTCATTTCAGTCAAAAGCAAGTCTTATCGTCTGATCGTTTGATCGTCTAAAAATAAATGCCAGTTTTCTTAACGAATGCCTACGATGTGGTCAACTAATGCTTCGTATCAAGAAGCCAGAAAGAAGGTGTCGTCGCTGAGGGTAGTGAATGATACAGCTGAAAGAGCTGTTAAGTTAATGCAAGATTTTCATGGCTTAATCACGGTCGAAGAGAAACAAAAATAATTTTTGTTACGTATGCGTTCAGGGACACCGGAAGATTTATCCTGACTGTAAAAAAGAAATCTTTGAAGAGTAAATTTAATCAATAAACCATTTGTAAATATAAAATAGTACATAATTGAAGATTTGTGCATTTTTTAATTTTATTTATCCGACAAAAATGAAAGTTTAAAATCGTTCCATATTAACTCTATACAAATTTTTATACCATATGTTTGGCATCAAGTCGGCACGGGTTGCCGGTGTTTAAACAAAATATTTTTTATTATATGAGATATTGGGATCAAATGTAGTGTGATCTAGTGTGCATTGTGCATGTCTTGTTCTAGTATTATTCTATTATTCTAGAAAAAATGAAGACAATGTTGGTAGTTCTTATTCGAAGTATGATACAGTTAAAAGTGACCGAGGAGGATAGGGTCCCATTAGCGCAGTTGGTAGAGCATTGTCCCGGAAAGACAAGGGTCCTGGGTTCGAGTCCCAGATGTGACCGTTTCCTTTTCTGATTTTTCTGTTTCAGATTTTCGTTTAAAAATCACTAATATTGTCTTCAATATTTAAAAACTTTTTTAGCTTTCCTTTAACCGACCCTATATGTCCCATTTTAAATAACGGTCGAAGTAAATACCAAGATATTTGATATATATTTATTGTTTTTGTGTTTAATTCGTAGAACTCCATTTAAAAAATTTTTAAATTTAATTAAAATCAAATATAATAATTTATTTATTTATTGTTTAGGAACATTTACAGACTATTAACATGAAAAAAAAATCATTAGAAAAGCGCTGCAAAAAAAACGTATATGTCAACAGTCCACTTAAAAATGTTCACATCATGCACAGTGTAAGTGTCATTATACACTATGTATTAACAAAAAAATATATAAACTGCAAAACGTGAGCAAAGGCAAAAAAAGAGGTATCAAAAACAAAACATACAGATAAATATATGATCCAAAAAACAACAGAAACAAAAATAAAACAGAAAACAAATAGAGTAAATAAAAAAAACAAACAAACATTCACAATCCATTGCTAATTTGCTTTTTAAAATAAGTGAGACTATTTGCATATATATCTATGTAGTTACACTCAATAGAATTGTACAGACGACACATCCTAGATAATGGATTGAAGTATGCAATATTGTTCTTAAATAATTCTAGATGGAATATATTATGATTCCTTAGATTACGTCTATTAGGAACTTTAATAAGAAGCTTGTCATGAATAATTTTGTGTAGACATATTAAGTCAGCAAATTGTCTTCTTTTATCCAGGGTCGTAAAGTTAAAGTATTGGAGTGGTTCCTCATAAGACTGCAGTACGGAACTTAGTCCAAGTTTAAACGATAACAATCTTAGAAAAATTTTTTGTACAGATTCAATAGTTTTTGAATATTTTAAGTAGTGTGGGTTCCAGATAACACTACCATATTCCAATTTGTTTCTGACCAACGAGTGGTACAAGGTTATAATGGATTGGGTATTTTTAAATGGTTTCGATATTCTATGTATAAAACCAATCATTTTCAAGGATTTACTCGTGATATCACTGATATGTACATTAAATTTAAATTTTGAATCAAGTGTGATTCCTAGATCTCTAATAGTGGTGACTGCATTTAATATCGTATCGTATTCTGTTACGAGTAAAGTTTATAATGTAACATTTATAAATATTTAGAAACATCATTTTGAGTACACCAGCTATGTAGTGTGTAAAGATCTTCTTGAAGCATAACTTGATCAGAATCAGTGGAAATTTTACGGTTAATCTTAAGATCATCAGCAAATAAAACAAAATGGCAGCGTAACATGGGGCCAAGGTCATTAATAAAGATTTAAAAAAGCAGAGGGCCAAGATTGGACCCCTGAGGTACACCTGAGGTTACAATTATGGGAGGTGACTCATACCCATTTATAAGTACTAACTGTGTTCTGTTTTCCAAGTAAGATTTAAGCCATCTTAATAGATCACCGTGGATACCTATACGATCAAGCTTCTGTAGTAGAATAGAATGGTTTACTTTATCAAATGCCTTTTTAAAATCTGTGTAAATGGTATCTACTGGAGTTCTTTCGTTAAAAGCATTGCAAACGTAATCACAAAAGTCAAGAAGATTAGAATTAATAGATCTGTTGGGAACAAATCCATGTTGATTTTTTTTTTTTTTTTTTGCCGGTAACCCGGGCGTTTATTGACATCAATATTTGTTTACATATTATGTGCGCTACCCGACTCACTAGACAATATCTGTTCTGAGCCGGGTAGCAGTATCTACCATTACATATATCAATAATAATAAAAGTGAATAAAAATACAAAGTAAATACATAAAAATACAAAATACAGGAAAAAGAAACGTAATTAAAAAATAAAAGATTACCTAGATAAAATAATCTAAATTAATGCATAATTGTGGTTTAAAGTGTGTGAATAGAAAATTTCCGTTTGTGTTATTGGAGGACAATTGCATGGGGTGCTGGCTGAGTGACAGAAATGTATTTTAAGATAGATGTTTTTGGAGGGTTGGCCTCTCGAGTTTATGCCAAAGGTTATGAATTTAGTCTTATCTATATTTAAAGTTAATAAGTTAGAGTCAAGCCATTTTTTTGTAATATTTAGGCCAACTTCAGCTTTTGTGATTAGTGTGTTCCAGTCAGTGGCCTTAAAAAGTAACACAGTGTCATCAGCAAAGCTTTTAATTTCCCCGTCTATTTGGAGGTGACATAGATCGTTAATATAAATAAGGAATAGGATTGGGCCAAGTACGCTGCCTTGTGGTACTCTGTAGGATACTTGTTCCTTGTCACTACATGTGTTTTCTATTGAGGTATATTGGGTGCGAGTTTCCATGTAGCTTTCAGTTAATTTGAGTTCTGTTCCCGTGATTCCGATATATTTTAGTTTATTGAACAGGTTTTGGTGGTGAATTGCGTCAAACGCTTTTGCCAGATCTAGGAATATTCAAAGGCATTTTTTACCCTGATCTATATTTGTTTTAAGGAAGTCTGTTACTGAGGCTATGGCATGTGAGGTGCTCATATTTTCCCTGAATCCAAATTGATTTAGTGATAGTATATTATTTTTGTTGAGAAAAATTAAATGGTTGTGTGACAAAATCACGTTAACATCTCCTCCGGCATCTAGCTCAGAATAATACTTAAATATATTGCTGTTTTATACTCCTTCAGTCGTATGTTCTGCCTTCTTGCCAATTCGTGTCGCTTGGGTGGGGACAAGGGAGGTGAATTTAATTATGAACATCTATTAATTATGAGTCTCGATTTTAATTAGGTTTGTCAAATCTTAATACTAAATCTAAATTATACTTAGATCTACTTACATCTATAACTTCAGTTGTCATATGATTCGGATTACTTCTCCACTATTCACATTGTCATTGTTCACAGTTACTACACTGTTGTCACTGAGTTGGTTCTGTTCATTGGCCTTAGTAAGGCCGAAGTCCTAGGTGGTAGCTTCTGCAACCAAATGCAAGGCCCCCCGGCCGCGTCTGGTCACCGCGCTTTCTTCGCCTCCCGGCCTAGTGTGGTCACCGCACTTTCTTCGCCTCCCGGCTGCGTCTGGTCACCGCACTTTCTTCGCCTCCCGGCCGCGTCTGGTCACCGCACTTTCTTTGCCTCCCGGCTGCGTCTGGTCACCGCACTTTCTTTACCTCCCGGCCGCGTCTGGTCACCGCACTCTCTTTGCCTCAAGCCCAGCATTACGTGGCTGGGAGGAGGATAACATATCTTGAAAATCACTTTCTCTAACTCGACTCTAACTTCTTCATCCACCGCCCAGCATCACATCGCTGGACGGGGAACGCGTGCTTCACCACCACTCCTGTCTCGGTCTCCTCTCTCTCCCCCCTCGATCTTGACTGTCTAGTTCCTCTCGTAGGACCTGTCGCCCTACCCCGCACTACTCACTTCTTTCTTTAAAACCCCTGTCTGTCAACACTTGTCTTTGGGCGCACACTGCGGGACACTCTCAGTTTATAACTCAAATTTATTTGTGACGAAATTTGATTCGTCACAGTTGTTTTTGATATGTTTCTCGAGAATTTTTGAAAGCGTGCTTAGAATTGTAATTGGTCTGTAATTATTTATTTCTTCCTTGTTTCCATTTTTGTGGATTGGAATTACTTTGCCCGATTTCAAAATAGTTGGGAACATCCCTTCTTTAATGGACCGATTTATAAGTATGGTAAGTGGGATAAGAAGTGCTGACTTTATTATTTTTAGTGTCATCGGCATCTATATAAACTGCTTGCTTCAGATGTCTTATAGTGTTGGCTAACGGATGTATTATTTTAATAAAAAATGTTACTTTTAATTGTCAAGTCTCTGTCAGCCCTGAATTGTTGAAGCTACTTTGCCATAGTGCCATAGCCAAGTGATGATAAATTTGATTGTAACAATAAACTCACTACTATTTGCGCTGTTATAATATTTAGCTAGATTATATCTGTTGGCAAGTCACCTTTTCTGTATATTTTATCCTGTTTAAATGAAGTACTTTCTATTATTGTAGCATTCTATGCCTTAAGAAAATTTTAGCTGTATCACATTCAATGTCGTTTTGTATACATATTGTTGTGTTCTTAAATGTAATACTAATATTCGCTTATGTACCACTGTGTACTTATAATCTATGTATCACATTATTGTAAAAGCCTTTTATGGCGTTTAATAAATAAATAAATAAATCGGTGATATTTTGTCGCTACCCTGTGAGTTTGTATTTTTTAGTTCGTTTATAAGTTTTAGTGTTTCTGTTTGGGTAATGTATGGAATTTTAAAGGGAGATACACCAGTGTGTATAACGGGTTAAGAATTCTGGGATATCGTCATTTGTAGTGATTCTGTTTGCTAGTACCTTGCCTACGTTGGCGAAATAGTTATTCATTATTAATGAACTTGTGGGAATTTTGTGTGCAATTTGAAAATCATTGCATTGGCAAATCTGGTCAACATTCACATTTGAACCGATGAAAATATTTTAAAGGCGTTAATGGAAAATATAAAAAATCGGTAAATATTATGTGGTGGGTTGAATATTATAATTATGTGTGTATTGTAATGGCGTGGATTAGGTGTATAATATGTATTGTAATTATTTTAGCAGGTTGTGTTCATGAATAGTTTCCAAAAGAGATTGAGAGAATTTTGAGATTTCTAAAGAATTGAGGAGTGACCTCTAAAGCATCTCTAAAGTAACTTTCTTCAAAGCCCATTATCGCAAGCTACGACAAAGCCCACTATCGCATGCTACGACAAAGCCCACTATCGCATGCTACGATAAACCCCACTATCGCATGCTACGACAAAGCCCACTATCGAATGCTACTACAAAGCCCACTAACGCATGTTACGACAAAGTCCACTATCGCATGCTACGACAAAGCCCATTATCGCAATCTACAACAAAGTCCACTATCGCATGCTACGACAAAGCCCATTATCGCAATCTACGACAAAGTCCACTATCGCATGGTACGACAAAGCCCACTATCGCATGCTACGACAAAGCCCACTATCGCATGTTACGACAAAGTCCACTATCGCACGGTACGACAAAGCCCATTATCGCATGCTACGACAAAGCCCACTATCGCATGTTACGACAAAACCCACTATCGCATGCTACAACAAAATACGTGGCGGAAACGCGAGCTATTTATTAAAAAGCCCACTATCGCATGCTACGACAAAATACGTGGCGGAAACGCGAGCTATTTATTAAAAAGCCCACTATCGCATGCTACGACAAAATACGTGGCGGAAACGCAAGCTATTTATTAAAAAGGCCACTATCGCATGCTACGACAAAATACGTGGCGGAAACGCGAGCTATTTATTAAAAAGCCCACTATCGCATGCTACGACAAAATACGTGGCGGAAACGCAAGCTATTTATTAAAAAGTCCACTGCTGCGACAAAATACATGGCGGTAAGCCGAGCTATTTATTACAAAAAAATAAACAGTAAAAAAACTTTCACGTGAAAAGTAATGCCATCCCAAGTTTTTAACATTCTTCCATAAGGATACTGCATTTCATCGTTAGATAAGAATAGTACTTTACAGCTTGTGAAGGAATAGTCTGCTCATGCGGAGCGGCGAAATCATACTGGCCTTGTCAGCCATGCCCAATTGAGCCCGGTTGAGTTTGTTCGATGTGATGTGCCCAGTTGCCCTAGTGCCATCGCCTCTCCCTTCTTTCCTCCATGGTTCGGCCTCATTCACACATCGATAGCGCGCTCGCTGAGCAGAGTAAAACAGAAACTGTTCTTTTAAATACCGCAAAATACCTGTTTAAATTTCTTAGCGCCCGGGTTTCCTCTTAATTTATTATTTATTTATTTATTGGATAATTTTTATAGCGCCGCTTTTGTGAGATATCACCTCAGGGGCGCTTTACAGTTGATGCAGGTATTACAAAATTTGAATATTACAAAATAAGTGAAATTAAGTTAAATAAAATGAAGTACATGAACAGGTGATAAAGTACAGGAATAGGTTGACAGCCCTACATTATTGCAATTGAATTCATACCATGTTCCTAATAGAGCCACATTTACCTAATAGAACCACACACCCAAAACTCCAGATTCGACGTAATGTGGGTGCGCGTCAATCTTGCCAGTACGGCAAGATTCTACGCATGTCTATATCGCTCACCGAACCATAGCGAATCAGACACTTTCGAACTCTTCAAACATTTGAGCAATACTATTGATGATCTCTTGCCCCGCTACCCTTCGGCCGAATTTATTGTTCTGGGGGACTTCAATGTTCATAACGAACCATGGTTGAAGTTCTCTGGCCCAACGGACTCGGCTGGCCGACAGACGGAATCCTTTGCCATTTGCTACGGATTAGAGCAACTGGTTCAGGAGCCTACAAGGGTTCCTGATGTCCAGACTCACCGCTCCAATCTGTTAGACCTATTCTTAACTACTGTGCCACACGGTTATAAGATTGAAGTCACAGCGCCTCTGGGATCATCCGACCACTGCCTAGTGACGACATCAATCCCCGTTAACCTCAGACCAACCAATGAGAGGCTGAGAAGAAAAGTGTGGCACTATAGGTCGGCAGATTGGTTCGGTATGCGGGCCCATTTCAACGCTTCTCCGTGGTCAGCTGTTTGTTTTCGGACTTCGGACCCTTCAAGATGTGCCCAGGAGATTGGTGAAGTCATCAAATCGGCGATGGATGGATTCATACAATCGACTACTAAAGAAACTGGTGTGGGCTCAAAGCCGTGGTTCAGTCGACAATGCTCCGAAGCAGTTTGACGAAAAAAAGCGGCTTACCGAGCCTTCAACACATCTCGAACGCCCGAAAGCAGATCAGCATACAACAAATTGGCAAAGGAATGCAAGAGAATCATTAATAGGTCAAAATTCGAACACGACCTGCAGATCAGCAAAAAACTGGCTGCCTGCCCGCATGGCACCAGAGCATTCTGGTCGCTTGCGGGCTCAATAGGTCGGAATTTTTGCAAACCCAGTTTGCCACCTCTTACCAGACCTGACGGCTCACTAGCAAACACCGCCACCGAAAAGGCTAACCTATTAGGGAAAATGTTTGCGGAAAACTCGACCCTCGACGACGGAGGTGCTGTTCCGCCGTCGGTTCCTCACTGCGGCTTCTATATGAAAAAGCTGAGGATCCGGCATCGGGATGTACTCCACGTTATACGGGAGCTCGATGTTAACAAAGCTAGTGGACCTGATGGAATACCTGCCCTGGTATTGCAGAGGTGTGGTGCGGAAATAGTTCCAGTTTTGACAAAGCTCTTCAAAATGTCCCTGAACTGTGGCACTGTGCCCTCTGGTTGAAAAAAAGCGGTCATTCACCCTATTCCCAAGAAAGGTGACCGCTCCAACCCGGCCAACTACCGCCTCATAGCGATCACATCAGTTCTGTTCTAAGTGATGGAACGTGTGATCAACGACAAACTGCTCACATACCTCGAGAAGAACAAAATTATCAACGACCGTCAATACGGATTCCGGCGGAACCGCTCGTGCGGTGATCTTCTCGCGTATGTGACGCATGTTTGGGGGCGGTGCCTGGAACGTCACAGTGAGACCCAAACGGTCGCACTAGACATATCCAAGGCCTTTGACCGGGTCTGGCACCGAGGACTTGTCAACAAATTGCCTTCTTACGGACTTCCCGCATCCCTGTGTACGTGGATTGCTGACTTTTTAAGGGATAGGTCGATTCAGGCGGTTGCTGACGGTTTCACCTCTTCCTCACACTCCATAAATGCTGGCGTCCCACAGGGATCGGTTCTGTCTCCGACTTTGTTTTTGTTGCACATCAATGACCTTTTGACATGTGCACCGATTCATTGTTACGCGGATAACAGTACAGTTCATGATAGCTTTTTGTTTGACAAGCCCCCCAAGGGCACACAAACTCCAACGGCCCGGAGGGCTTTGAAACAGAGAATGGACGTTTATCTCGAGAGTATTTCCTCCTGGGGTAAAAATAATCTCGTCGAATTTAATGTTTCAAAGACCCAATCCTGTCTGATTACGTCTAAAAGGGATCCAAATGATAATCTAGTCTCCTTCAACGGAAGCAATCTTCCGAACAGGCCTTCCATTGATATGCTTGGTGTAACGGGAATTCCTCCTAGTTGGGCAGTCAAAGTATTTTTTATCTACATGTGTCATTGTATCATCACCTGTACTAAATAAATAAAATAAATAAATAAAAAATAAAAAACTATAAGTGACCAGCTCAGGTACGGGGGCTCCATCGAAGCCAGAGTAAAGTAGGCCTCTCAGAAGCTGGGCGTACTGTACAGGGCCCGCAGATACTTTAATAGTACACAACTGCTGACCCTGTACAAATCGCAAGTGCGCCCTACTGTCGAATTCGGCAGCCATCTCTGGTCCGGAGCCCCAAAATACCTGAAAAAAATCCTTGACTCTGTGCAGAAACGGGCGGTCCGTTTGATAGATTCCCCAATCTTAACAGACGGACTGCAATCTTTAGAGCACAGGCGTCAGGTAGGTATGCTGTCCTTGTTCTATCGGTATTACAATGGAAGATGCTCTGAGGAACTCGCGTCATTGATCCCTTCGGCACCGGTGCGTAGTCGGGATACACGCCAAACGCGCGCCCAACATTTGTACACAGTTGACATTTGTCACATGAGAACGGGTCGCTTCTACGATTCATTCTTAAGTTCAACAGCTCGGCTGTGGAACGAACTGCCGGCCTCTGTGTTTCCTCCCTCCTACAACATGGGACTCTTCAAGACCCATGTTCACTCCTTCCTCTCCACAAAAAGACCCTCCAAACAGCATCCCCAAAGATGACATAGGCCCTGAGGGAAATTATTTTCTTCAGGGCCTCCTGTGTGGAGTTATATAAAAAAAAAAAAATTAATATAAATATATTTTACTGGAGTAATAATATCAATTTTATGGGTTCACATTCAACTTATTTTTAATTTGTATTATTATACTTAACATAAAATTGACCACTACAACACGGGCATGTGCCTAGTGTGGTGGCCAAAAATTTACCCGTTTACTGTAATGTATAAACTTTACTGAATAAAGAACATATAAAAAAAAAAACTTACACCACCCATACACAGCATAAGTAACCAATATGTATAAGTAACACATATTTTTAATAGCACCGAAAGAAGCATGTCGCCAACCGGTTGGACAGCGTCGTGAGGCGGGTTAAGATAGAGGCTGTAGGGAGAGATTTATTAATGTGGGTTTCGCAGAGTCCCGGATTATAATATGAAGGAGATACGAGCCGTCTTACACAAAAACGAGTCGAAGAAGCGGTCCGTTCTCATGAAGATCAACTGTGAACGGGTGTTCCGTTCGTGTAGGTCCAGTTTTACGCATGTTCAGCGGTGCACCGGGGATCACTGCTGCTAGCTACTTAGAGCAGGCTCTATTAAAATACCTGTAGAACATACTGCGTGCCCACATTGCGTCTGTGCATTTGAGATGGCAATCGGTCTGTTCACAATGGATTGTCAGACGGACTGCCCTATTTCACCTTGCAACAATATTTTCATCGTGTGCTGTGGAGTTTTGTGATATCCATGTATGTGTTAAAAATTACGACTTGATTTTTGTACAAATCTACAATTTTGTTCCGGGACTGATGCAATTTTGAATTACACTTGACCCTCAAAACAGGGGGAGGGTCATTGTTCACATTAGAATTCGAAAAACTATGTGTAAAGTTCGGGCAACGCCGGGGACTATAGCTATATTATTTATTATCATATTATATTTCATATATAATGAATATAATAATATATAATATTTTGAAGATTTGTATAGCGCCGTTTTTGTGCAAAATCACCTCAAGGGCGCTGTACAAATATATAATACATGTCTACAATGATCGATGATATTACTAACTATAGACTAGCACTAACAGATTTCATCCACCGGTTCGTCGATCACTAATACAAAGCTATATACAGGGTGTATCGGCACGTACCCGACAAACTTTAACCATCTATTCCTTAGCACATTTGGAGTAAAAAATGTTATTGGCACTTTGCTGTACGGTAACATTTTTTTTCAATTAAAAACAAAATATAAATAAAAAAATCCACACTCCGTCACTGTCATTGGAATTATTTCTCGTGTTAAACAGCTGTTATTAGCAAGTGTGTTAAAAAGTGTCCTCGCTCTTTCGTACACACTAAATAATAATAGTTAAAAATGAGACGAATGGTGCCGTGCCATTTCGTTGTGATTGTAAAAGCGCGCCAACGTAGGTACGTACGTACATTATTCAACGAAACTCGAACAAAATATTGCCAGACGGGTTTTCAAACTTTGACAAAGGATAAAACATTGGTGACATGTGGTGAAAATATGAATAGTAAATTTTTTATTAAAAAAAAATGTTACCGGACAGCAAAGTGCCCATAACATTTTTTACTCCAAATATGCTAAGGAATAAATAGCTGGTTAAATTTTTTTTATAAATTTAATTTAGATTAAATTTGATAATATTATTATTAAGTTCTGCAAGTGTTTTAGTTTTTTTATTATTGTGACAGCTGTTTCGGCTTAAACCATTGCATATAGAAAAAAAGGGCATTAGATTAAATTTACTTGAACAATTAGAAATCAATAAACGAACGAATGACCCAAATTTAACACTAATTAATAAAGTACGGAAAATAATTTACTCACCACTTCTCAGTATTTTCACAAAACCCAAGCTGTATAATGCACCCAAATAATTCATAGCAATAAAGTCATTAGTAAATAATTAAGAACTCATTACCATTTACTGAGGGGAAAACATAGACTGGTTTAACCAACAATAGATCATGTCATCGGTTTAACCAGTAATAAATCAATGTATACACCTTCAAAATTTACATTTGAAATAGTATAAATACGTCGTCTCAATGTGGACTAACCACAGTTTGAAAATGGCCTTGTAAGCCGAAACAGCTGTCACAATAATAAAAAACTAAAACACTTGCAGAACTTAATAATAATATTATCAAATTTAATCTAAATTAAATTTATAAAAAAAATTAAATGGAGTTCTACGAATTAAACACAAAAACAATAAATAGCTGGTTAAAGTTTGTCGGGTACGTGCCGATACGCCCTGCATATGTACAGTACATTTGATTGATGGACGTGATGCTAGAATGTACATATGTTATTATGATAATACGGGCACGAGTTTAATATCTATGGTGATTGAGAGAACCCAAATAAAATGAAAAATGTTCAATAAATTTAATACAATATAAATAAATATATCTTCACAAGACACGACGTAATACAATACGAAATGGGATCAGAAGATTGAGGATGGGTGATCAACCCACCGTGCTACCCACAACAGATCAAGTAATTATAGAAAATGCGACCAGAAGATTGAGGATGAGTGATCAACTCACCGTTTTACCCACAAATAGATCAAGTGATTTTAGGAAATGCGTCCAGAAGATTGATTTGCGTATGAATGAGCAACCTATCATGCTAACCACAATAGATCAAATAAGTATAGAAAAAACTACCAGAATATTGAGGATAAGTGAACAACCGAACGCGCTACTCACGATAGATCAAGTAATTATAGGAAATGCGATCAGAAGGTTGAGTATGAGTGAGCAACCTACCGTGCTAATCACTATCGAACAAGTAATTATGAGAAAAGTCGGTAGTCGTGTTATGACATCAGTTAAATTTAGAGAAGACTTTCTTTTCCAACAAAGCGATGTGCACTGTGCGCTGTTCGGGTGACGGCGGCGTGACGAGAACAATGACAAGGCCACGGAGTGTGCGCAATGAACACTGAAACTGAACAGGGACACTACTTCACGTAATAATAATAATAAGATTTTTTTATTAAATTACTTATACAATTACAAATTAAGAAATTACGTAACATAATATTTGCCAAAAAATACATATTTAAAACCACATTTTTTAAATTCAGGCAGTGGTGATGATCGCGTCAATAAGAGACTCTTTCAAGGGATCAATGGGATGTCCCTTTTGAATTTTTCCTCGCTGAGACAAAATACATTAATATTGGAAGAGATTTGGCTCAGGAGCAATATACTCCTCTTCCCACCGGGAGAACCAATGGCAGGTTGGTCCTACAGGCAAGAAGATAGAGATGTAGTAGTACATCGTGTGTCGGGTTCGTACCTCCAAATTTCAAGGGGCGACTTTTCATAAAATTTCAGGTAAAATGTTACACTTTGCTCTGCTAGAAAGTCGCCCCTTGAAATTTGGGGGTACGAACCCGACACACGATGTACCATATGAAAAAAAATCCTAACGATCGCTTAGTTTGACTGGCGAAAGCGGCCGTTGGGGTTCTACGATTGCAATATCAATTAGTTGAAAATAATCACTAAAATATATTATTTTACAAGCAATAATTATTCGCCTAAAACACTCATCCACATTGAAAAATCTCCTGATAAAAGATACATGACGCCAACGGGACTCGAACCCGTGTCCCTTCGATTTCCGGTCGACAGCTCTGACCACTGAGCTATGGCGGCTTATCTCTTATCCGCGAAATAATTCAATATACAGGGTGTATCGGCACGTACCCGACAAACTTTAACCAGCTATTCCTTAGCACATTTGGAGTAAAAAATGTTATGGGCACTTTGCTGTCCGGTAACATTTTTTTTCTTTTAAAAACAAAAAATAAATAAAATTTCCACACTCCGTTACTGCCCCAGTATAGGGGTAAAGTACTTGGCAACGCCGCGCTACTGTCATCTCTTTCACACGTATTCTGTCTCGAGTCCCGTGTGGGCTTTTATAAGCAAGTGTGTCGAAAACCATCTTCGCTCTTTCCTACACACTAAATAATAATATTTAAAAATGAGACGAATGATGCCATACCATTGTGATTGTAAAGCGCGCCAATACGTAAGTATACAACGAAACTCGAATAAGAATTGCCAGGTGGGTTTTTTAATCGCTTTAATCTGACTTCAAACAATAATTAAACACGTAAAAATTATTTAATATAATATTACAGTACAGTACTTTGAACCTTCGCAATAAATTTATTTGATTTTAAGTTTAGTTTGTAGAACTCCATTTCAATTTAGAGATTTTTTTAATTTTTAACTGTCTTATTATTAAATTTATAAAAACAGTGTGTTTATAAACAAGTTCTGCTAGTTGTAATTATTATTACGCGTGACAGCTGTTTCACCTTCTGACGGCATTATCAAACTGTGGTGAAGCCACTTACAGACGACGTAAGTGATAACTTTCTATTTTTATTATCCTGGCTTTATTGATTTCCGAGTAAAATGTCGTAAATTATTATTTGCTAATTCCTATTATCGCATTGTTTAAAATTTCACTTAATGTCGTTGGTATTTCCAACTGATGACTCAGGGGTTTATTTCCCTGAATAATTAAGTATTTTGGGGTCTAATTATCATGCATTTCATAACATCCGATATATCTACACAATTTTTATGTTGAATTGGGGAAAGTTTTATGGCTAAGGGAAGGAGTGGAAGGTGAGGAAGTACCTGGATATTCAGATCTGGTCACCAAATACGGCTAGTCATTTCAAGCAACGTTTAAATTCTGAACCTGGATATTCAGATCTGGTCACCAAATACGGCTAGTTATTTCAAGCATTGTTTAAATTCTGAACCTGGATATTCAGATCTGGTCACCAAATACGGCTAGTTATTTCAAGCATTGTTTAAATTCTGAACCTGGATATTCAGATCTGGTCACCAAATACGGCTAGTTATTTCAAGCATTGTTTAAATTCTAAACCTGGATATTCAGATTTGGTCACCAAATACGGCTAGTTATTTCAAGCAACGTTTAAATTCTGAATTAATTAATCAATTACGAAAAAGCGTGGGGTTAAGAATATTTTTTTAAATTATAGTTGTAATTTATTGTCGATTTTTTAAAAAAATAGCGATATTTTAAATAAAATTTAATAATTATTATGTAATTAGCAATCTGGCAGCATTCATTTGCAGGTGGTCAATCCAATGCAGTCATGACGTTTGTGTGAGTGCTTTCCTTTGTGTGAGTGTGTTGCGCAGCAGTTTTATATGACCCGTTTTTTGATTCATCGGGATTGTTTTTAAAACTATACATTCTTTGTACCTTCAAATTAGTGGAAATAAACTTAAGTGTGTCAAGCTGCTCGTTATATTCCGGTAATTCTGGAAGGCTTTTAACATAAGCAATAATATTCATAAATCACATTCCGCGAAGTTGTAAATAACTAAATTTATTAAAAAATATACGTTGTAGGATAGCCTAGCAAGTAACATTTTGACAGAGCACTTACGGTGATTTAAAAAACAACGGCGCTGTTCAAATAATCCAATTATTATTATTGATAAGTACCTAAGTGAGGAAAATTGTTTTTAAAAGTGCTCAGAATTATTGGACTTCGATTATAAATTCAGGAAATCTTCTAATTAGTTTCTTAGTTTCAAAATTAGACTATATAATACGTGAAACGCGTAAGAGGTGAAACCAGAGCATTCCAGAGGTGAAGCAATTTAGATACAAAAATAAAACTGATGTGTACAATACAAGAAGACAATCAGTGATTCGCATACGAAAAATGTGAATAATCATTATTGTTAAATAAAATATTTATTTTCTGGTACTGGATTATGTAATACGGGCTTCGTTCACGTTCACGCGAGTTAAGTTGCGATGTTGCTTTCAAATTTTGACAAAGGATAAAACAGTGGTGACATGTGGTGAAAATATGTTTAATTAATTTTTTATTAAAAAAAAACGTTACCGGACAGCAAAGTGCACATAACATTTTTTACTCCAAATGTGCTAAGGAATAGCTGGTTAAAGTTTGTCGGGTTAGTGCCGATACACCCTGTATACTAGTGTTTCATTCAACAATTACTGCTTGTTACATTTTTTTTTTTTTAGATTATTAGATTTTTCAATGTGGATGAGTGTTTCAGGCGAATAATTATTGCTTGTAAAATAATTGTTACCCTTTGTGCTATGCATAAAAAAATCTTGTCTTAAACATTAGTTTACCAAAAAAATAATAACTAATAAAACTAACTAATAAAAAAAATATATATATATATATACACGTAGATGACCGCAGGAACTTACGTCTTATCATTATAAGGTGTTGATTATAAAAATTAATTTCCATTGTAAAAGCTTATTTTAATTGGCTTGGAAATGTCGAATAAATAGTTTCCATATCCCCGCAGGTTTCGCTGCCCGCTGTAGATATAATATTCCTAGGAAGAGGTAGTACGTGACGTCTCGTCTCGAAAGAAGACGACCGTCGAAGAGTTACGTAGGAACTCTCGCTGAGACTAGATTAGGCACCACTGCCGTCAGATTACACTGAGGTGGACAGTATAATTCACGGTAGGGAGACATCATCATAATACCTTTTAATTATTTGGTCGTCGCAACAAAATTAATTCAATGACGACACTGAGCGTGAGATACGTGACGTCACTGGTGTTGGAGCACGTAGCTCGTAGTAGCATGATAACTTGTTTCACCAGTAACAACTAGTATGAACTGTGTGACGCTCAACACAACCTCCCTCTACTCTTACTCTACACTACACTCGACAGTGGATTCTCGGAGATTCCCCCGCAATTCCGAGAATTGCGGCCGCGACACTTCTCGCTTTCGATGTCGTCGGTTGGTGATATCGGCCACTTTGTAGTTCGTACCGCGCAGCCTTTCGCAAGCAAGTAGGCACTTACCTAAAGCTGGACACACGACAGATTATACGATAGTATAGCGCTCGTGTCAGACTAGCATTGGTGTGCGAAGCTAATAAGCTAACTTCTTGGCACATCTAATGCTGGCGAATAGCTAACTGCGAGCTATCGCGTGACATCTTTTATCGTTTTAGGTGCAAAGGTTCCCGGCAAGAGGGAATGTCAAGACACTCGTATTTTTCATAAAATGTGACTAGTAATATGCGATTAGTATTAGTATCGCAATGCCTGAACGTTTTTGTGAAGATTGGCGCCTTCATCTACAGGGTTTTCAAAGATCAAAGGTTTCGTTGCTTGTGTGGCACGTTGCGCCGTTTTGTTGAAAGTAAACGTTGTCCAGATCAATACCATCTAATTCCGCCCATAAAAAATCATTAATCATCTCTCGATAGCGCAATCCATTCACCGTAACTGTTGCTCCAGCCTCATTTTCGAAAAAGTAAGGTCCAATGACTCCGCCGGACCATAAACCGCACCAAACAGTCGCACGTTGAGGATAGAGAGGCTTTTCAACAATAACTCTTGGGTTTTCCGAGCCCCAGATGCGACAATTTTGCTTGTTGACGAAACCACCGAGGTGGAAATGGGCCTCATCACTCAAGATGATTTGCATTTGATTCACTCAAGTGAATTTTAATAATTTCAAGTGTATCGTTCCATTTTTATTAATGGCGTAGTTTCTACTTGTCAAATGTCAAAAAATGACAGCTTCAAAAGTAACATCTACCGAAATAGCGGGCTATTCAAAATAACACCTCTTATTGGAAAACCCTGTATTTTCAAAAAGAACCGTTGAAGTTTTCAAACAGCATAACCGATGAGAAAATTTAAAAAATATATTTATTAACACTTAGAATTTCTCAGTATCAAAAATTTTTACACAATTTTCAGAGCAATTAATCAATTTTCGTGGAACAATTTTTTTCACAAAAATAAGAGTTCGCCAACATGGATAATTTCCAAACTATCAAAAAGATGTTTTCCCCTCAGTAAATGGTAATGAGTTCTTAATTATTTACTAATGACTTTATTGCTATGAATTATTTGGGTGCATTATACTGCTTGGGTTTTGTGAAAATACTGAGAAGTGGTGAGTAAATTATTTTCCGTACTTTATTAATTAGTGTTAAATTTGGGTCATTCGTTCGTTTATTGATTTCTAATTGTTCAAGTAAATTTAATCTAATGCCCTTTATTTCTATATGCAATGGTTTAGGACCCTTGTTGTTAAGTGTACATCAAACCTGGCTAAAAGACTTAACTTCATCTTCAAAAAATTAACAAATTTTTCACCACGTTACAGTGTCAAAAACTCGATAGAACTAGTTAATAAAATAAAAAATTTTAATCTCCCGCATAACTGTAAATTCATTTCTCTAGACGTAAAATCCCTATTTACCAACATCCCCATTAAAGAATGCCTAATAATAATTGAAAATATCTTGGAAAAATGTAATATCAATCCGGTAATAAGAAAAGAGTTATTCCAGCTCATAAAAATCTGCGTAGATACAAATTATTTCCTTTTCAATGATATCTATTACCAACAACATGATTAAGTCCTCTTCTAGCGGAGATATTTATGGATTATATTGAAAATATAATTCTTAAATCTCCCTTCGCTAAACATATAGTATATTATGTCCGATACGTAGACGACATCCTTATATGTTGGAATGGTACCAACCGACAGTTATATCTTTACTAATTGGGCCAACACCGTTAATAATAAAATCTGCTTCACAGTTGAACATGAGATTGAAGGTAAAATAAACTTTTTAGATCTGACAATTGGTAAAAGTAATAATAAACATACCTTTGAAATATTTAGAAAACCAACTTTTACAGATACAACAATAAATTCAAATTCAAATCATCCTTGGTCCCATAAATTATCAGCTTACCATTCAATGGTACATAGACTCATTAACATTCCCTTAGACAATAAAGCTTATGTAAAAGAAAAGGAAACGATAAAAACGATCGCGATCAATAACGGCTATGAGGCAAATAACATTGAAAAAATAAGAAATATAAAAATAAAATTAATTTAATATATCCGGTAAATAACAAAAATATAGAAAAATTTGCATGTCTCGAATTCCTCGGCCCAATATCTGAAAAAATTGCAAAAGAAATTAAAAAATGTGGTTTAAATTTAGCTTTTCGAACAATTACCGATTGTAACGCCACTTAAATCGGACAAACGGGGAGGGCATTCTCAACTAGATTCAAAGAACATATACGATGTTATAATAATAAAAACACATCCTCAAAATTCGCAGAACATCTCTTGGTGAATAATCATACCCCACTTAACAACAAGGGTCCTAAACCATTGCATATAGAAAAAAAGGGGATTAGATTAAATTTACTTGAACAATTAGAAATCAATAAACGAACGAATGACCCAAATTTAACACTAATTAATAAAGTACGGAAAATAATTTACTCACCACTTCTCAGTATTTTCACAAAACCCAAGCAGTATAATGCACCCAAATAATTCATAGCAATAAAGTCATTAGTAAATAATTAAGAACTCATTACCATTTACTGAGGGGAAAACATAGACTGGTTTAACCAACAATAGATCATGTCATCGGTTTAACCAGTAATAAATCAATGTTTACACCTTCAAAATTTACATTTGAAATAGTATAAATACGTCGTCTCAATGTGGACTAACCCCAGTTTGAAAATGGCCTTGTAAGCCGAAACAGCTGTCACAATAATAAAAAAACTAAAACACTTGCAGAACTTAATAATAATATTATCAAATTTAATCTAAATTAAATTTATAATAAAAAAAAATTAATTAATATTCTCCTGACGAAGGAAGGGTGCTTCCGAAACCGGTAGAGTGCAATTAAAATTAAAGTGGTCTAAAACAAATTTATATCTTTTATTGTAAATCAAAAAGGTGTTTTACTATAACAAAACTTAATTTTCTGCGCAGGGTCTTGCAGAACTCGGTTTATGTCGATTGCTTACCGACCCATGGGATAACGAGCATGGTAGAAATTAGTAATCATTCGTCCAGTGAATTTCAAATGAACGAATATTGGCGGAAGAATAGCTGGAGCAATTCTATTTAGAAGAGATGGTAACTATACACAGATTCAACTCACCAACACACAGAGCGTGTTGCGAGTGCCCACACCATTCGCCGTGGGAATCTCGCGCAATAAAAGGTGTCTAACACCAATCCCAAACTAAGACACTACACGTTATAATAACCGCAAGATACCGATGTGCTACAAGTAGATCGTGCAAACAGTTCGTTTTTAACTTAAATAGCTTACTTTTGTGCATACATTCCCAACTCGTATGGTGGAAAGGCTGGGCTGGGCTGGCTGGCTTGGCTGCAATGCCACAAGTAGTTCGAAAGTCGAGCGAAACCGGCTAACAACTACAACAGTTGAAGCCCTTATTTCAGAGAGGTAGCCCTAAATTATCTAATATTGCGCAAATTGCCGTTTTTGTTATCACCACAAATCTAAACCCTTTCCAAGACGTCAATGTTAATTCACAGCTTTGTAAAGTGCCCTTGAAATGATACTACACAAAATGAATTATTATTAATACGATACTTAGATTTTTTTAATATTATTATAAATATTCATTATTGAATTATTGTAAATATTCTTTACGAAGGTCAGGCAATATCCTAACCGAGAGAAAAATATTGTATTCGCAAGGACATGTGCGTCGAAAAACAATCAATTCCAAAGCTAATGTGTTCAGGAAAACATGAAGGTTAATATTTCTAACCTATTGACAGTTTGCTAAATTATACAAATCAGTTTTGAGTTCCAGCTTTTCGTTTGCGGAGCGTAGGTACACCGCACCGAAGAGGTTATTACTTTGTGTATTAGAGTATTTACTGTAAATAACAAAGGTACGATTAAAGATTCTCGTGTCAATAGTTCAACTTATAATGTTTTATTTTAGGGGCTTTTACATATGAATAGTAAAAAATATGCATATATTTATCAGGCGAGGTCCGTCCATACAGGCTGTGGATGCTCCGCATCACTTGCATTTTAGAGTAAAAAGATTTGGACTTCTAGCCGTAAACAGCAATACTGCAATTTAAATATTTTAATATTTCTACAGCGACCTTAAGGTGATTTTTTTTACAAAAACGGCGCTGTAAAAAATTATACAAATATTATTATTATAAGACATCGTGCATATTATCGTCCCGTTTCTGTGTACGCACAACGAACGACACGATAGAAACAGCGCGGGCAAGTCTAAATACACAAACATTCTCAAATACTGTGAAACGCGTAACACAGACGTACACAAGCAATAATACTGTGGTGTGGAAGCGCTGTAAACCGTATCCAAAATGCTAGAACTTACGTTCTTTCTGCGCATGCGCACTGAGGCCCGCAAGCCAATATCTTCGTCAACTTTATACGATATTAATGACACCATCCAACGTACAAAAACCGTTTTTAATGCTAATATGTATAATGCTCAGAATCGTATAATCTATTCCTAATCCATTGGATTGTATGCGAGCGCTGCTTTGACAGTTTGCTTTGAGCTTGAATACTGAAGTCGAATTCTTATTGAATATTATTAACTTGCAATTTAGTTTTTAATCATAATTTAAATAAATAAAAAGGAATACCCAAAATAACATGGATACTTCGCCAACGTATGTTATATATTTTATATGCTGTAAATGATAATAGTGAATTGGGTGGTGAATTCTGGATACTGGAAATATTGAGTTATAGAGGTTAATGGATTTATGGAGATAATTGTAGACGATACCTAGTTGTATCTTGTTCGTGAGCTAGAGTCTAGATGTGCATATTTGATATCAAGTATGTAGTAAGTACGAGCATAAACATTTGTGTCCAGCATCCCTTCTACAAAAAGTCACCGACCGCCACTGATATTTATTATACATAACTAAACTGTCTCCGTAACAATCTTTTGTATGTTTTATGTAATAAATTAAAGGTATAATAATAATAATGTATCTTTATATAAGAAATTAGCAAATATAACTAAGAATACGTGTTAAATGCGTATAGTGTACATTTGTTTATAAATTATTGTTGAGCGGCCGCTACACTACTCGCTGCGACGCTTCGACGAAGTTAGCCGAAGTTCGAAGTGCGTGCCCACACACTCGTGCAACTTCGCGAGTAACTCAGTCCAACTCAGTCAGTGATTGGTTTATTTATAGTCCAGTCAGCCTGTGTCGTAGAACACCATTTAGACCAACTAAATAGTATAAAGCTAATTTTTTCCCCATCGACTACTACCATTTAGACAAGTGTTTAGAAAAAAGTCCCCGCCCCTACCCCCCTTGCTTCCCCCCCTGTGCCCCCCCAAACATGAAAAGTGTAAGGGTTTCGTAAATCACGTCTATCTCAATTATTAAACAACATATCGGATTGAAATTTTTTTTAATCTCTTTGCTGTAACATTTTCTACAAAAAAAGTTCAGTTAACTTTCGTCGTAACTTTTACCGTTTGTTTGTAATTCGTATGATAAAGTAAAAATTTGTATATTTTTTGGCACATAATTTTATATTTTGTCACAGAACTTTTCAGGCCGACATTTTATGAAAAAATATTTCCTACGAAAGTTGTAGCCCCTCTTATTACCTTTAAAATGATATATTTTAATGTGTACTTTATGGCTAGGAAACGCCAAATATCAACCGTGAAAGTCGGGATGTGACATCAAAGTGTACTGGCCTTGAGGAGGGGGTTTCGGGTTGTTGCATGCAGTGTGACTGTCAGGACATGCTTACGCAAGGTCTTATAGAGCTCACATGATGACCCAGGCAGCTTTGATGTTACTGCTATTCGAGGAATGTTCATCTCTTAAAGAAATGATTACAAACGACTTTAATGATATTCATATCCAAACAATTAACAAACAAACAACTGTTGAAGACGCCATGAGAGAGTGTAAAACAAATGAAATAATGACAAGACTAGAAGAAGTGTATGAAGATTTGGTTAAAACTAGTAGAACTTCAAAACTGTGGCTACAAGAGTTTAAATTGGTGAATTTGGCTCTAGACTTTATTCTGGCAGAGAGAATCGGCGATTGGAATTTGCACATTAATACAGTCAAGCAAATGATACCGTATTTCCATGCTACTGGACATTTGCTCTACGCCAAATCCGCACACATATACTTACAACAAATGTTGAGTCTACAATCGAAGATGTCAAATGAAGACTTCGAAAGGTTCGTCAATAAAGGTTTTTTTACAGTTCGGCGTACAGATGGATTTTTTACCGGTATCTGGACGGACATGACCATAGAGCAGACATTAATGCGATCATCAAAATCCATAGGTGGCCTTACTCATGGACGAGGATTAAGCGAGAGGACGCTAACCAAGTTCATTGCTTGCGCTCCTGCATCCCTACAAATTTGTGAGGCTTTCGAGAAGTTCTCTGGCTGCTTGACTCAGTTTAACGAACAGCACACTGAACTTAGATGCAGTAGAAGAGAAAGGGACTTGCAAGATATTAATAAATTTCTCGGGTGGCTGCGTATCCATAATCCTTTCCGACAGAGCAACGATTTAATTTCTTTATCCTCTGGTCTAGTAGTGACAAGTTCGGGTGTAAACTGCGATGAAGCGTATGATGTAGGAATGAAATGCTTGAAAGACATCGAAGGAAATAATTTTGCAGATGTTAAATTGAAAAGAAAAAATAAAGTTAAAACTATAGGCTCCGTAGTAAGTGGTATAAATGTGAGATCTGAAGAAGTGCCAATTAATCCTGATCAGCTGTTTAATAGGGTTATATGTATGTCTCAAGGAACAAATAATCTCAAACAATACTTCAACTATGAACTTAGCCCATATCCTTTGTCTTTATTTGAAAACAATAAAATGATAAGAAAGGGAACTAAATCAAGTCTTATGAAAATATTTGAAAAGTGGACAGTTAGCAACGAAGTTTTTAAAAATTTGCCCCCAAAAATATATGTAGTAGATGGAGGGTATCTTTTGCACAGTGTTATTTGGCCTGACAAAGTAACATATACATAGCAGCATCATAGAGAAGTATGTTGATACTGTAATGAAACGGTATGGGAAAGATTGTCATGTTGTGTTCGATGGGTATCCTGACTATCCCACCACAAAAGGGGTCGAACATATGCGGAGAAGTAAAAAAACATCTCTAGAATGCTCTGTGAAGCAAAATGAATTTTTGGCAAATCCAAAAAACAAAAGCCAGCTTATTGAACAGCTCTCTCAGAAGCTTAATGAAGCAAACATTCCAACCATTGTGGCGGAGGAAGATGCAGATACTAAAGTGGTCGGAAGAGCAATAGATGTCTCCCAGATTCAAAGTGGGAGGCCTGTAGTTGTTGTCGGACAGGATACTGATCTTTTCGTTCTATTGTTAGGGCTACCACAGTGTCAAAATGTGCAACTATTCTTTCACAAACCCTCTGGCACACCATCAACGTATGACATCAGCAAGATTCGTGAAGAGATTGGTGATATGAAGGATGTGGTATTATTTTTGCATGCTATCACAGGATGTGATACCACATCTTATTTATTCGGCAAAGGCAAAATTAACGCGTACAAATTGCTAAGTTCATCAAATGATCTCCGCACAAAAGTTTTACAGTTTTATGAAAAACAGGCAGACAAAAATATTCTCAAAGAGGTAGGAGAGGCTTTTGTCTTGAAACTATATGGATGCACAAGGTCTGCAAGTCTGAATGACAGTAGATATTCAATGTACCTTAAAGCTGTTGCAAAAATGTCATTAAAATCCAAATTTAAAATGGCGTCCCTCCCTCCAACATCTGATGCTGCTGAACAACACGCCTATCGAACATACTATCAGATTCAAAAATGGATTGGAGATAAGGAAATCAGCGCTACGGACTGGGGATGGATTTTAACAGACAACATGCTGTACCCAGTGCACTCAAAAAAACCACCGGCACCTGAAGAAGTTATAAACTTAGTTTCCTGCAACTGCAAAAAGGCTTGCAAAAATAATTGTAGCTGCTTTAAAGCATCACTTGATTGCACAGAAATGTGCGGGAGCTGTGGTGGATCATGCAGCAATGTAACTTTGGTTGAAGTCGAGGAAAATGAAGAACCTCTCATGGAAGTATAGGATATGATCAAATTAAGATACCGCAATTATTTTGTTCTAAAATAACATCTTTAAAAAATATTACATGCATTTTCAAACCAAAAACTATTTAAAATACCTATTTTCGCTGTATACAAGGACTTATTATTATTTGAAACAAATTTAAAAAGTGGGGAATTAAGGTTTCACCGAGACTCGATTAGTTTTATTTATGGAAAATGCAATAGTGTACCTTGAAGATAAAAAACACTATCACTATACAACAATATCTGCATGGCAACGCCGCGCCGGCCGGCCCCACCTCGACCGAACCCGCCATTATAATCTCGCTGGATCTCCAACAAAGTAAGTACTATTTTATATCATTTTAAAGGTAATAATAGGGGCTACAACTTTTGTAGGAAATATTTTTTCATAAAATGTCGGCCTGAAAAGTTCTGTGGCAAAATGTAAAATTATGTGCCAAAAAATATACAATTTTTTACCTTATCATACGAATTACAAACAAACGGTAAAAGTTACGACGAAAGTTAACTGAACTTTTTTTGTAGAAAACGTTACAGCAAAGAGAATAAAAAAAATTGCAATCCGATATGTTGTTTAGTAATTGAGATAGACGCGATTTACAAAACCCTTACACTTTTCATGTTTGGGGGGGTACAGGGGGGGAGGCAAGAGGGGTAGGGGCGGGGACTTTTTGCTAAACACTTGTCTAGATGATAGTAGTCGATGGGGAAAAAATTAGCTTTATACTATTTAGTTACATATAAAAACACAGGCTGACTGGACTATTATGCCGTGACGCTTCGAGTCCTTTGACTCGGGCGCATTTACCGACAACAATCGGAAGTCGGGCGAAGCGAAGCGAAGTTGCCCGAAGCGAAGCGAAGTTCGTGCCCACACTATCGTATTCGGTCAACTTCGATCAACTTCGCGAGTAGTGTAGCCGGGCTATTGGGATGGAGGACTTAGCCAGCCGCAGAATTGTACACATGACGCCTGGGTGGGACCCAAACGCGATACCAACTGAGCCACTGACCGATCTTCATTGGCTTACTATAAATGCATCGATACCTACATAGGGTGTTCGGGAGCTCGTAAATTTAATACTAAAACACAAAGCCAAAAATCTAAATCTCATTAATAACCGTTACCTAGTCATATTGTTGAGAGTTCCGTTGTAACCTTTCTTTACAACTATTATTTTTTTCTTTATTCATAAAATATATTTGAAAACAGTTTTTTACATGCTTTTCGACTACCACACTAGACACATGTCCGTATTATACATTACCTGGATACATTGTAAGAGAAAGAGGGAGAGGTTACAACAGAGCTGTCAGCGGTAGAAATTCAAGCAGGTTGGTTTGGAAGAGTTTTACAAAACATATTTGGACAAGGAGAACTAGATGATTTAGATATTTGGAAACACTTACACTGGTGAACAGCCGAATAGTCGAATGAAGATATTAAACATATTTGGACAAGGAGAACTAGATGATTTAGATATTTGGAAACACTTACACTGGTGAACAGCCGAATAGTCGAATGAAGATATTAAACATATTTGGACAAGGAGAACTAGATGATTTAGATATTTGGAAACACTTACTTACACTGGTGAACAGCCGAATAGTCGAATGAAGATATTAAACATATTTGGACAAGGAGAACTAGATGATTTAGATATTTGGAAACACTTACACTGGTGAACAGCCGAATAGTCGAATGAAGATATTAAACATATTTGAACAAGAAGAACTAGATGATTTAGATATTTGGAAACACTTACACTGGTGAACAGCCGAATAGTCGAATGAAGATATTAAATTTAAAATTAGAACACGAATCAGTTGGAAAGACAGAGCATTTGGAAAAGTGTTTGCGTGTAGCAACAACATCAATCGTTATCAACATTGATGCACTTACTTCTGACAAACAAAATCAGAAGTTTCACTAAAATTTATTATATTTTGTTTATTTTTTATTATTATTTTGTTATATTGCCTAATTAATTACTCTTATCTAATAAATATGTTTGATTCTAATTTTGGTTATATTTTATTAAAAAAACACTTGTTTGCTTTGAATAATAAAAGAATTTTTTTTGTACGGCCCGGTAGGAAATCTCATTTCTAAAATCTAGCCCGGCTGCTGAAAAGGTTGGCCACCCATGCCCTAGACCAACATCCGTAGATGCATACATAGTGTTTCCTATTCCTCAGATACATATGTGGCAAACACATTTAGAAGAGGTTGTCGAAACCCTTTTTTTCTTTTACACAGTATACACAGTTTTGTAAAAATTACTGTGCATAAAATGTTAAAAAAGAAGTAAGTTAAGGGAACCCACAAAGACACTGCGCGTGCGTGGATAATATAAAAAATAAGAATAGAAATAAACTTTTAAAACCCAATAAAACTAAATATGTTGTAGTATTTTATGCTTCATTTGTGGCTGAATGCAAATTCATTTTAACTCGTGTCTGATCTATAATAAATTCATATCAAGCCAGCTGCTATACAATCAACTGTCAAATCAATACGTAAAAATAAACATAACTCTAAATGCGTAGATAATAATACTCACTAATGTGAAGTGTACTCGTTTGAGGCGTGACTTCCACCTTACACATCCCACAGACAGCCCAGATCGGCGCAGCGATGGAAGCGTGGGTTTGCGTTCCGTGTGACAAGTGTGTTTCTAAAGCATCTATTACCATAGAAAATGTATGGATTGTAATTAATCCAGATATCGTAACGTCGACTCAGTATGATCCTACCTTAAATGTACGCGGACCAATTCTATGTAATGTTGGTAAAAGCACGTAATAATCACACGGACTGGTTTGATGTCGGCATCTAATCCTATCGCCTTCTGTGAGAATTCGTTTGAGGCGTGACTTCCATCTTACACATCCCACAGACAGCCCAGATCGGCGCAGCGATGGAAGCGTGGGTTTGCGTTCCGTGTGACAAGTGTGTTTCTAAAGCATCTATTACCATAGAAAATGTATGGATTGTAATTAATCCAGATATCGTAACGTCGACTCAGTATGATCCTACCTTAAATGTACGCGGACCAATTCTATGTAATGTTGGTAAAAGCACGTAATAATCACACGGACTGGTTTGATGTCGGCATCTAATCCTATCGCCTTCTGTGAGAATTCGTTTGAGGCGTGACTTCCATCTTACACATCCCACAGACAGCCCAGATCGGCGCAGCGATGGAAGCGTGGGTTTGCGTTCCGTGTGACAAGTGTGTTTCTAAAGCATCTATTACCATAGAAAATGTATGGATTGTAATTAATCCAGATATCGTAACGTCGACTCAGTATGATCCTACCTTAAATGTACGCGGACCAATTCTATGTAATGTTGGTAAAAGCACGTAATAATCACACGGACTGGTTTGATGTCGGGCATCTAATCTTATCGCCTTCTGTGAGAATTCGTTTGAGGCGTGACTTCCATCTTACACATCCCACAGACAGCCCAGATCGGCGCAGCGATGGAAGCGTGGGTTTGCGTTCCGTGTGACAAGTGTGTTTCTAAAGCATCTATTACCATAGAAAATGTATGGATTGTAATTAATCCAGATATCGTAACGTCGACTCAGTATGATCCTACCTTAAATGTACGCGGACCAATTCTATGTAATGTTGGTAAAAGCACGTAATAATCACACGGACTGGTTTGATGTCGGGCATCTAATCTTATCGCCTTCTGTGAGAATTCGTTTGAGGCGTGACTTCCATCTTACACATCCCACAGACAGCCCAGATCGGCGCAGCGATGGAAGCGTGGGTTTGCGTTCCGTGTGACAAGTGTGTTTCTAAAGCATCTATTACCATAGAAAATGTATGGATTGTAATTAATCCAGATATCGTAACGTCGACTCAGTATGATCCTACCTTAAATGTACGCGGACCAATTCTATGTAATGTTGGTAAAAGCACGTAATAATCACACGGACTGGTTTGATGTCGGGCATCTAATCCTATCGCCTTCTGTGAGAATTCGTTTGAGGCGTGACTTCCATCTTACACATCCCACAGACAGCCCAGATCGGCGAAGCGATGGAAGCGTGGGTTTGCGTTCCGTGTGACAAGTGTGTTTCTAAAGCATCTATTACCATAGAAAATGTATGGATTGTAATTAATCCAGATATCGTAACGTCGACTCAGTATGATCCTACCTTAAATGTACGCGGACCAATTCTATGTAATGTTGGTAAAAGCACGTAATAATCACACGGACTGGTTTGATGTCGGGCATCTAATCCTATCGCCTTCTGTGAGAATTCGTTTGAGGCGTGACTTCCATCTTACACATCCCACAGACAGCCCAGATCGGCGCAGCGATGGAAGCGTGGGTTTGCGTTCCGTGTGACAAGTGTGTTTCTAAAGCATCTATTACCATAGAAAATGTATGGATTGTAATTAATCCAGATATCGTAACGTCGACTCAGTATGATCCTACCTTAAATGTACGCGGACCAATTCTATGTAATGTTGGAAAAAGCACGTAATAATCACACGGACTGGTTTGATGTCGGGCATCTAATCCTATCGCCTTCTGTGAGAATTCGTTTGAGGCGTGACTTCCATCTTACACATCCCACAGACAGCCCAGATCGGCGCAGCGATGGAAGCGTGGGTTTGCGTTCCGTGTGACAAGTGTGTTTCTAAAGCATCTATTACCATAGAAAATGTATGGATTGTAATTAATCCAGATATCGTAACGTCGACTCAGTATGATCCTACCTTAAATGTACGCGGACCAATTCTATGTAATTTTGGTAAAAGCACGTAATAATCACACGGACTGGTTTGATGTCGGGCATCTAATCCTATCGCCTTCTGTGAGAATTCGTTTGAGGCGTGACTTCCATCTTACACATCCCACAGACAGCCCAGATCGGCGCAGCGATGGAAGCGTGGGTTTGCGTTCCGTGTGACAAGTGTGTTTCTAAAGCATCTATTACCATAGAAAATGTATGGATTGTAATTAATCCAGATATCGTAACGTCGACTCAGTATGATCCTACCTTAAATGTACGCGGACCAATTCTATGTAATGTTGGTAAAAGCACGTAATAATCACACGGACTGGTTTGATGTCGGGCATCTAATCCTATCGCCTTCTGTGAGAATTCGTTTGAGGCGTGACTTCCATCTTACACATCCCACAGACAGCCCAGATCGGCGCAGCGATGGAAGCGTGGGTTTGCGTTCCGTGTGACAAGTGTGTTTCTAAAGCATCTATTACCATAGAAAATGTATGGATTGTAATTAATCCAGATATCGTAACGTCGACTCAGTATGATCCTACCTTAAATGTACGCGGACCAATTCTATGTAATGTTGGTAAAAGCACGTAATAATCACACGGACTGGTTTGATGTCGGGCATCTAATCCTATCGCCTTCTGTGAGAATTCGTTTGAGGCGTGACTTCCACCTTACACATCCCACAGACAGCCCAGATCGGCGCAGCGATGGAAGCGTGGGTTTGCGTTCCGTGTGACAAGTGTGTTTCTAAAGCATCTATTACCATAGAAAATGTATGGATTGTAATTAATCCAGATATCGTAACGTCGACTCAGTATGATCCTACCTTAAATGTACGCGGACCAATTCTATGTAATTTTGGTAAAAGCACGTAATAATCACACGGACTGGTTTGATGTCGGGCATCTAATCCTATCGCCTTCTGTGAGAATTCGTTTGAGGCGTGACTTCCATCTTACACATCCCACAGACAGCCCAGATCGGCGCAGCGATGGAAGCGTGGGTTTGCGTTCCGTGTGACAAGTGTGTTTCTAAAGCATCTATTACCATAGAAAATGTATGGATTGTAATTAATCCAGATATCGTAACGTCGACTCAGTATGATCCTACCTTAAATGTACGCGGACCAATTCTATGTAATGTTGGTAAAAGCACGTAATAATCACACGGACTGGTTTGATGTCGGGCATCTAATCCTATCGCCTTCTGTGAGAATTCGTTTGAGGCGTGACTTCCATCTTACACATCCCACAGACAGCCCAGATCGGCGCAGCGATGGAAGCGTGGGTTTGCGTTCCGTGTGACAAGTGTGTTTCTAAAGCATCTATTACCATAGAAAATGTATGGATTGTAATTAATCCAGATATCGTAACGTCGACTCAGTATGATCCTACCTTAAATGTACGCGGACCAATTCTATGTAATGTTGGTAAAAGCACGTAATAATCACACGGACTGGTTTGATGTCGGGCATCTAATCCTATCGCCTTCTGTGAGAATTCGTTTGAGGCGTGACTTCCATCTTACACATCCCACAGACAGCCCAGATCGGCGCAGCGATGGAAGCGTGGGTTTGCGTTCCGTGTGACAAGTGTGTTTCTAAAGCATCTATTACCATAGAAAATGTATGGATTGTAATTAATCCAGATATCGTAACGTCGACTCAGTATGATCCTACCTTAAATGTACGCGGACCAATTCTATGTAATGTTGGTAAAAGCACGTAATAATCACACGGACTGGTTTGATGTCGGGCATCTAATCCTATCGCCTTCTGTGAGAATTCGTTTGAGGCGTGACTTCCATCTTACACATCCCACAGACAGCCCAGATCGGCGCAGCGATGGAAGCGTGGGTTTGCGTTCCGTGTGACAAGTGTGTTTCTAAAGCATCTATTACCATAGAAAATGTATGGATTGTAATTAATCCAGATATCGTAACGTCGACACAGTATGATCCTACCTTAAATGTACGCGGACCAATTCTATGTAATGTTGGTAAAAGCACGTAATAATCACACGGACCGGTTTGATGTCGGGCATCTAATCCTATCGCCTTCTGTGAGAATTCGAGAAGATTAGAGACGGTGGATTTTTTGGTAAAATCCATTTGTTTGTTTAGTATTGACAGTACCGCTATTGGTATGTAGTTCTGGACATCCGTTTTACTCTCTGATTTGTGGATCGAGCTTACTAAGTAAGTAAATTTCCATGATTGGTTGATTCAATTAATCCGCAGTAATATATTTGTCAACATTCATCTCTCATCGGTCTCATCACGCATCAACAGTAGGTGCAATAACATCTAACAGCATAATGTCGAATAATAATACCGAGAACCTAGCTGCTATGCGTGTGTGGGTAGAATTACAATAACGCACAAGATCACCTTTCCGCAGTCTCTGGTATCTGCTTACTAACTACAGACAGTATTGTACATCGTATAAGACATCATACGACACCACGTCTTTAGATATTATAGAGACCATTTTCTTGCAGTAATAGTACCTGGCTGTGAACTGTTAAGTGAGACTGACTTGTACTTTTAAATCAAAGTACCCAACTAATTAAAACTATTTAAAAGTAAAACAAATAAAGAAACCCGGATTTAAAGCATTATTTTGAAATCACCCTTCATTTAATCCGGTGTAATCATAAAATATTCCTGCTCTGCGGGTTAAAACATCTGTTCTTCTAATATAATCTAAGGATTGGAATAATGTATATAACATAGCGAATTTGGGAATCTCGCAAGTCAAAACATGGCTAGACTCAAACATACTTACACTTAACATATCAAAGACAAAATTCACAACATACAGTATAAATAGCACGGGACAGCCAAAAAACAATACAAACACCATAAAAATACACGAATGTTTAAACACCAACATCTGCGATTGCCCTCCTCTAGAAAAAACAGATCAAATAAAGTATCTAGGAATCGTAATTGACCATAACCTTAGATGGATACCTCACATCAAACAAATCACAAATAAACTTCTCAAAACAATACACATTTTCCTTAACATAAGAAACATATACAAAATAAAACAATTGAAAACAATATATTTTGCACTCTGCTAATCAATAATAGAATATGGAATTATTGCTTGGGGAGGAGCAACAAACTCGGCTATCAATTACATAGAAACCGCACAGAAAACGATCTTAAAGGTAATACTAAAAAAACATAGACTGACCGATACAGACCAAATATTCAACAGCTGTGACATACTAGATATACGCCAATTATACATTAAAACACTACTAAACTACATTTTTAACAAAAAAAATAAATTTCAACACACACAAAATAACACTAACAGACCAGTTAGACAAGCGTACAAAGAAAACATTAAAACTCCAACAGTAAATTCAACCTTTGGACAAAGACACTACCAATACCATGCAATAAAAGCTTTCAACAGTCTAAAAATTGAAATTAAAATTGAGGAAAATAAAAATAAATTCAAACACAAAATTACAAAATGGATTAAACAACAAAAAAGACAATATTACCAAAATGTCATAGCATAAAATAAAAATAAAACCTACACGTAACACACAAAACCAACATAAACACACATCACTCACAAACACACAAGATTATTTTCATTGTATTATTTTTTAATTTTAAATGTATTATTATGTATTTTTATTTTTAATTTTAAATTTATTATTTTCTTTTCAAATTTACTATCTTAGATTTTCATATTATAAAATGAAGGCCTCAGCACGGGCAAGCCACCCAGTGAGGCCTACATTACTGGAAAACATAAATTGTAACAAAATAATGTACCAAATAAAAAAAATAATAAAAAAAATACAGACGTATCTCTGACATATTCGCAAAATATAGCTTTCTCTAGTATGTCGGGTTCTATTAACATATGAAGGAAAGAGACGCAGTACATTAACTAATATAAAATATGTCTAACATTTTAAAGTTTCTTTATTCTATTGTGGCTTTAATAACTTCTTGAACTCATTTAGAAATGGAATCAACGACTTTTTTCAATTGTTGCCTTACAAATTTGCTCAGACAATTTCAGGAATTTAAAGGACAAGAATTGCAATCCAGGCAGGTGATATTGCTTTAATTGAAAAAATAAAGATCCGTCTTTGATTTGTGGTAAGGTGCGTTACCTTGTTGGAAACTGCCAAACCTACTACTTACGACTATTTCGTAACCCTCTACGACTACTTCGTAAGCTCAACAGCTGATCTATCTTCCAAAAGATTTTTATATCGTGACACGTGTCACCACAATCTACATATCTGCCCTGATGATGAACACTACAATGCTGTCCGAAACGTTGGCCAAAAAAAAGGCGCGTAAAGAGAAAGCACAACACAGCATACTGCCCCAAAAAACTTTTGTACCTGAGAATCTAAAATTTACATCAATTTATTTCATGATAATAATTCTAGTCACTTACGCACTGATGGATCAGCTTTCTAAGTTCCCAACCAATATCAGCGTCACGTTTATTTTTCAAGCGGTGAAATAGATTTCCGAAATTGGTAGGTATCCCTCATTTTGATTGGTGTCCGCAATAACTAACTTATTAACTCTGCAACAATCACACCTACACAAATTCCCAACCAATATCAGCGTCACGTTTATTTTTCAAGCGGTGAAATAGATTTCCGAAATTGGTAGGTATCCCTCATTTTGATTGGTGTCCGCAATAACTAACTTATTAACTCTGCAACAATCACACCTACACAAATTCCCAACCAATATCAGCGTCACGTTTATTTTTCAAGCGGTGAAATAGATTTCCGAAATTGGTAGGTATCCCTCATTTTGATTGGTGTCCGCAATAACTAACTTATTAACTCTGCAACAATCACACCTATACAAATTCCCAACCAATATCAGCGTCACGTTTATTTTTCAAGCGGTGAAATAGATTTCCGAAATTGGTAGGTATCCCTCATTTTGATTGGTGTCCGCAATAACTAACTTATTAACTCTGCAACAATCACACCTACACAAATTCCCAACCAATATCAGCGTCACGTTTATTTTTCAAGCGGTGAAATAGATTTCCGAAATTGGTAGGTATCCCTCATTTTGATTGGTGTCCGCAATAACTAACTTATTAACTCTGCAACAATCACACCTACACAAATTCCCAACCAATATCAGCGTCACGTTTATTTTTCAAGCGGTGAAATAGATTTCCGAAATTGGTAGGTATCCCTCATTTTGATTGGTGTCCGCAATAACTAACTTATTAACTCTGCAACAATCACACCTATACAAATTCCCAACCAATATCAACGTCACGTTTATTTTTCAAGCGGTGAAATAGATTTCCGAAATTGGTAGGTATCCCTCATTTTGATTGGTGTCCGCAATAACTAACTTATTAACTCTGCAACAATCACACCTACACAAATTCCCAACCAATATCAGCGTCACGTTTATTTTTCAAGCGGTGAAATAGATTTCCGAAATTGGTAGGTATCCCTCATTTTGATTGGTGTCCGCAATAACTAACTTATTAACTCTGCAACAATCACACCTACCAAAATTCCCAACCAATATCAGCGTCACGTTTATTTTTCAAGCGGTGAAATAGATTTCCGAAATTGGTAGGTATCCCTCATTTTGATTGGTGTCCGCAATAACTAACTTATTAACTCTGCAACAATCACACCTACACAAATTCCCAACCAATATCAGCGTCACGTTTATTTTTCAAGCGGTGAAATAGATTTCCGAAATTGGTAGGTATCCCTCATTTTGATTGGTGTCCGCAATAACTAACTTATTAACTCTGCAACAATCACACCTACACAAATTCCCAACCAATATCAGCGTCACGTTTATTTTTCAAGCGGTGAAATAGATTTCCGAAATTGGTAGGTATCCCTCATTTTGATTGGTGTCCGCAATAACTAACTTATTAACTCTGCAACAATCACACCTACACAAATTCCCAACCAATATCAGCGTCACGTTTATTTTTCAAGCGGTGAAATAGATTTCCGAAATTGGTAGGTATCCCTCATTTTGATTGGTGTCCGCAATAACTAACTTATTAACTCTGCAACAATCACACCTACACAAATTCCCAACCAATATCAGCGTCACGTTTATTTTTCAAGCGGTGAAATAGATTTCCGAAATTGGTAGGTATCCCTCATTTTGATTGGTGTCCGCAATAACTAACTTATTAACTCTGCAACAATCACACCTACCAAAATTCCCAACCAATATCAGCGTCACGTTTATTTTTCAAGCGGTGAAATAGATTTCCGAAATTGGTAGGTATCCCTCATTTTGATTGGTGTCCGCAATAACTAACTTATTAACTCTGCAACAATCACACCTACCAAAATTCCCAACCAATATCAGCGTCACGTTTATTTTTCAAGCGGTGAAATAGATTTCCGAAATTGGTAGGTATCCCTCATTTTGATTGGTGTCCGCAATAACTAACTTATTAACTCTGCAACAATCACACCTACACAAATTCCCAACCAATATCAGCGTCACGTTTATTTTTCAAGCGGTGAAATAGATTTCCGAAATTGGTAGGTATCCCTCATTTTGATTGGTGTCCGCAATAACTAACTTATTAACTCTGCAACAATCACACCTACACAAATTCCCAACCAATATCAGCGTCACGTTTATTTTTCAAGCGGTGAAATAGATTTCTGAAATTGGTAGGTATCCCTCATTTTGATTGGTGTCCGCAATAACTAACTTATTAACTCTGCAACAATCACACCTACACAAAAACACACGATAAATGTTTTACACCTTCCGCAGAAGAAATTATTATGTTTACGCACCAAAATTTAGTTTTTTGTTTAAATTTTGTTGTTTTGCGACAAAAAGTTTGCAGGAGGCTAAGATATAGTAGCGAATACACGCTGTTAGCGGTAAGCCATCTTGTATGAATCTAGTTAGTAGACTTTTTATACGATCTGACAGATAGTCGGTCAATGTTAACGGCAACACGTTGACATGAAGCCATCTTGAAGAGAGTAAAATTTCAGGTGTATTGGTCTCATTGAGCGCTTCCGTAAGTTAAACTTCCGAAAAACTATTAATTTTCATAAGTTGCACTCGTATTTACACGCACTCGTGAGTAATTTATCAAAAACTTACATAAGCCGTACATTTAACTTCGGAGTGTAAAGGCCGTAAGTGTAAGTGATAAGTTATAGGACAAAATTAAGTTGTACTGTATTTGAACTAGAAAGTTGGTTACTAATTGTATTGTTGTCTTGTTTTGAGTTATTGTTTAAAAACGAGTGACAGCAGAATTGAATTAAAAAAACTTAAGCAACTTTGTTGTAAGTTAGTTTAAAATGGCGCGACTGCAAATTTGGAACGTTAAAATAAATTTAAAAATAATAATCCTAGCGTTCGGCATAAAGTGAACAGGATTCTAAGCAGATGTCCCATTTCTATTAAAGTTTTTCTATTCGAGTATTTTTTAAATTTAATTAAAATCAAATTTAACAATATAATTATTAAGTTCTGCAAGTATTTTTTGGTTATTGTTACAGCTGCTTCGGCTTTCGAGGCCATTTTCAAACTGTGGTTTAGCCACGTTTAGACGACTTATTAATATGATTCTATTTTACCCCCTCCCAATTTAAAATGATTTACTACCGGTTAAACCAATTTACTGATAAAAATAATTGTGACAATAGATTTCATATTCTGTGGGGGTATTTTGAAGTCTGTTTTCCCCACATTAATGTTATCTTAATTGTTTAATAATGATGTAGTAGTTATTAATTTATTTAAATGTGTTATATTGTTTAGGTTTTGTGAACATACTTAGAAGCGGGGAATAAATAATTTTCCTTACTTTATTAATTAATGTTATATTAGGGGCATTGGTTCTTTTATTGATTTCTAATTGTTCAAGAAAATTTAATCTAAGGCTCTTTCTTTCTATGTGCAAGGATTTAAGTTCATTGTTGTCAAGCAAGACGTGATTAATGTGCGTGCGAATTTTGAAAAGGTGCTTTTATTATTATAACATCTTATATGTTCTTTGAATCTAGTTGAGAAAGCCCTTCCCGTCTGTCCGATATAAGTAGCGTTGCAGTCGGCGTGGTCACATTTTGATTCGTATATGCCATTATTATTAAGTTTAGGATTTCTACTTTTAGAGTTTTTAAGGTTTGTTCCTATGTTATTAATGGTTTTGAAAGCTATATTTAGACCGCATTTTTAAAATGGCATTGAAAGCCGAAACAGCTGTAACAATAACAAAATCCAAAAAATACTTGCAGAACTTAATAATTATATTATTATATTTTATTTTAATTAAATTTAAAAAAAAATTAAATGGAGTTCTACGAATTAAACACAAAAACAATAAATAATATTAATTAAAGTGGTCTAAGTAGGTTAGTGTTGATTTATGGGTCGCCGTCACTGGTTTATTTATGGGATTGTTTATACATTGTTTACATTCATAGACATATGGATATTAGTAGACCTGCCCTAAGTGATTAAAAGCGTATTATTCCCCACTTCCCATACCGGTTCCATTGGAGCCGGCTGGGCTCGCGTATGGCCTCCCGTGAATCTATAAAATGTGACGTCATCATTCTTGTGCGAACTAGCGTCGAGCTATGGTCGAGGCATCATCGGTTCATTTTACGAAATAACACGGCAAAATGGTGGCTTGTGCCATGAAAACTTGTAAAAATAGATGTGAAAAAGAGAATAAACCCAATTGTCGTATTACATTCCATATGTAAGCATTATTTTACTTTATTTTAAGCATATTCACATCGTATAATATAGATCAGTTTTAGAAACATATACTATCACATCGAGAAACGTCTGGACGCGAAACACAAAGCTGGTTGGTTGCTGGGAAGTAAATTATGAACATTTATAAAAGTGTCTTAACTAAATACTTAAACGAAATATTCGACTCTGAAAATAGAACCGATTTTTTTTGCCGAATTTGGACTTCGCAAATTTGTTCATAACGTGGCGAGTAATTTGCGCTCCCATGTAAAAATGTCTATTCATTCAAAAGCAGATTTTACTTTTAAGAAGTAAATGGTGATATTATAATGCGAGATGCCTATTTACTGTCAGATTGATTTATTGACGAATCACAGTCAGCCTTACTCCCTTCGTTCTTCAACAGTTGATTTTACCCCTCGCCATTATCTTCTCGTCTATTAATTCCTATGTCTGTGATTGAAACTCATATATGATGCTATGTGTGGGTCACTTCTAGACTATGCATACTTAGGTTGGGGTGGATGTGCAAAAACTGTTTTGGACAAATTAGCAAAAGCTCAAAAATCACTACTAAGGGTAATCCTCAAAAAACCATTTAGATATCATAGCGATGCACTATTTGAAGAGTTCCAAGTTCTGTATGTTAGACAACTATACATGAGAAAATTAATTTTAAACACCCATCAACAACGCCACCTCTACCCATCTATTAACCACTCTCACGAAACCCGCCACTCACGGAGAAATACAATTGTACCACTCACAACTAAAACATCTCTCGCTCAAAGACACTTCTCATTCTTAGGTCCAAAACTATACAACTTCATGCCTGATGCTTGGAAAAAGGAAAACACAGCTGTTCTTCACAAATTGACCACTAATTGGTTTCATCAATTAGGTAGAAAGGAGAGTGAACTTTTACTACACAAAAAATGAAATCAAACACAACCAAAAAGAACAACAAAAACTCCAACAAAAAATAAACCATGTAAAAGATACCTTTATGTTCTAATCTTTATCATTATGTGTATATATGTACCTACCTAGTACTTTTAAATTAGAATGCTACCCAAGCAGCAGTTAATCTTATGTTTAATTGGATATTTTATTTTATTCTATTTCTTCTCTTTGTTATTCATATTTATACAAAATATGTTAGTAGGCTAAGGCACCAGTTAAAAGTACATATACCTATTATTTCATTATTATTTTAATACTATACTTATCAAAATGTTAATAACTTATCAACATGTTAATACTCATCCTAATTTGACTGTCCTAAAACGGGAATCCTCCTAGTTGGACAGTCAAAACATTTCTTAAATAATGTATATAAATGTATAATCTTTTACTAAATAAATAAAAAAATAAATATTTGAATAGATACTATAACTAATCAGAATCGCCGAAACAAGCATTTATTTATAGAAGTTTTTTAAAGATTTTACATAGAAGTGATACATGATGCAGTACAATAAGAGAATATGTATTATACAGGAGATATTGACAGTAAATAGATGTAATCCATTTTAAAGAAGGTAAAAAATACACACTTGTTAAATTGTGATTACAAGTATAATGAGAAAATATTAAAAAATATGAAGCAATATTAGTAAAACGTAAGAGTAACATAAAGTAAAAAAGAAATTACAACAACATTACATATAAAACAAATCATTAAAACTAATTTACCAAAGCTACTCTAATTTGTAGGATTCAACAAAGTGTTGGTGTAGATTATGCTTAATTCTATATATGGAGTCAATAAATAAATCAATAACACCCCCATACTTGTTGCCCAGATCATGCATCCTATTGGTCAGTGAGTGTGTCTGATAGTTGGTCGAGTATGTATTACAGAAGAATGTTATATTTTGTCTTGTATTCCTAGTCGGCACATGTAGTTTAATAGTGGCAAGGATGGCAGGACTATCAATTAAGTTGTTAATGACTCTGTGTAACACAACCAGGTCTGAAATAATTCTCCTGTCAGACAGTGTTATTAGATGCAATTGATTCATCAAACTGACATAATTAATGTATTGCATATATATAGTCACTAGAACTAGAGTTACAAACACAACCACGATTTGGATGATAAGCAATTCACTATTCACATCCCGGAGATTGATTGAATTGTGTCGCATACGATACACTTTTTACTTTTTTCAATGTGAATTGTGAATTTGAAATATGAGATCGAAAATATGAAGTTCAATAACTAGGTCCCAACGGTCGAGTGGTTAAGACGCTGTCCGGGTAAGACAAGATATCCTTGGTTCGATTCCTAGATGTGACCGTTATGTTCTTATTTTCTGCGTCTTGTTCGGTTTCATGTTTTGTTTATCTTCTATTATTAGTTACATTTATTAGTATTATCTTCTTCTTCAATGATAAATCTTTTCAGTATATTTATTTACAAGGCGTAATCTTAAGACCATAATCAATTCTAAAGATGGTTAAATATACAGAAATGGGGGCACATTTTATGTCCGGGTAAGACAAGATATCCTTGGTTCGATTCCTAGATGTGACCGTTATGTTCTTATTTTCTGCGTCTTGTTCGGTTTCATGTTTTGTTTATCTTCTATTATTAGTTACATTTATTAGTATTATCTTCTTCTTCAATGATAAATCTTTTCAGTATATTTATTTACAAGGCGTAATCTTAAGACCATAATCAATTCTAAAGATGGTTAAATATACAGAAATGGGGGCACATTTTATTTTTAAACACTTTTAATCAGTTGATGAAGAGTAAATAATGAGAGAAGTATCTCAGTTTCAGGAAATAGATAAAAAAATAATATAACACGTCAAATAAACGGATAGTTTTTTTTCTTTTTTTAATTATAATAAGAACCTTAATAACCCATTATGAATGGGAATATATTTTGGGTTAAATAAGAGAAGGGGAAAAAACTAACCTTTAAACATTCACATCAATAGCAATGACCGCAATTTTTAGTTAACAATTTTTATTTTTAATTTAAAAAAAAAAGACAAACATTCCCGGCTATGAGTAACCTGACAACATTGGAAAATCGCCTACTACCACCACCAGTAAGCGGAAAATGTTGCTTGTGTCGTTATGGAGGACTGGCGAGGAATTGAACTCATGACGCCTGGGTTGGACCCAAACGCGATGCTAACTCAGTCACTTGATTTTATTTTTAACGAAATACCTATTAAAATGATTTTTCTCCATTTCCGGAAACTGAATGATTTACTTGTCACTATTATCTAATTAGGGCATGAGTAACCTTTCCTAGGTCTGGTGCCAAATTATCATTCTGCCTCCCGAGTCAAGGGCCGGACCAAATTATTAAACATAACAAAGTAATGTTTAATTAAATAAAACACTTGGCTACTTCTTTATATATTATCTAATTAGGGCATGAGTAACCTTTCCTAGGTCTGGTGCCAAATTATCATTCTGCCTCCCGAGTCAAGGGCCGGACCAAATTATTAAACATAACAAAGTAATGTTTAATTAAATAAAACACTTGGCTACTTCTTTATATATTATCTAATTAGGGCATGAGTAACCTTTCCTAGGTCTGGTGCCAAATTATCATTCTGCCTCCCGAGTCAAGGGCCGGACCAAATTATTAAACATAACAAAGTAATGTTTAATTAAATAAAACACTTGGCTACTTCTTTATATATTTTTTTATTTATATAATGAACGACATAATATTAATATTATTTACTGATTACAAAATTTAGTGTGATGGTTGGCCTTGTACTTGAATTAAGAGACTATCAATATTGGTTGATGGAGGATAATCGCATAGAATTTTCGAGATTTTCATCTGTTATCCTCTTTCGAATTTTTGATTTAGTGTGTTTCATCCTCGAAAAAACACACATACCTATATGTGCTGCCAATGTATGATTTTTCTTGCAAATGCGCGTAAATTTGTATATTTTACTTGCACTAAATATAATTTATAAAAATCTGTCGAAGCAATGTTGTTAAATTGTGATTTTAGCACTAAATCCTCCTGAAGCTCAATAAGTTCCATCTGTAAATTGCAAGGGAAATTGCAAAGATCATGAACTAGTAAGCAGGGTACTCACCTAACCGTGTAACATGTAACGTAACTGATACTGTATCAAGTGAGTACGTAGGCACGAGCCTACTGCGAGCCGCTCGCGGGTGGAGCGCAGTGTGCTCGCAGTGACCCGCCGACGGCGGTTTCACTGCGAGCACCAAACGAGCACTAAGCAGGGTACTCACCAAGAGTGTAGCATGACTTGATACAGTATCAGATACGTTACATGTTACACGGTTAGGTGAGCACCCTGCTGTATAGTAGGGCCACTGCAAGCGCCCGTGTCATCTCCATTATTTAATCTCTCCCTGGAACTATTCACTTCTTTCTCTATTACTTGGCCGAGATATATCACGGCCGGACGAAATAGCTCCACGGGCCGACGCGGCGGTTCCCCGTATATGATCTAACTCAGAGGTTCCCAAACTTTTTTCCCCGTAGAAGACCACTTGTCAATTTTTTTTTCCACCCCACCCCACCGAGAGACAGCCTGGGTTCTCATAGCTACGCAAACCTGGTCCGCCATCAATAGGTTAAGGTGCTCCCATAGCCGCTGTGCCCACATGATGCACAGATGGGGCCTTAAAGAGTCGGCGATGTGTGAATGTGATGCGGTGCAGACATGTGGTCAACGAATGCCCGCTCCATTCATTCCCCGGCGGGATTGATGAGGTCCACATGGCGACGCCTGAGGCCCTAGACTGGCTCGCAGACCTAGATGTCCCCCTCTGACCACCCCACCATACGAAAGAACAAAGAAGAAGTCTATTATTAGTATTACGTAAACTGTGTTCTTTGTGTTAGGTGTATTGTGTCATTTACGGAACTCATAAATATTGAGTTGAGGTAAATGGGGGTCCGCTCGTATGTACCCCCATTTGAATCTCGTGGAGCCCCAAATTTTTTTCTCGCTGACATAGACCCCCAGCAAGCCGATATCGACCCCTGGGGGTCCATATAGACAACTTTGGGAACCTCTGATCTAACTGATGCAAAGTGTTTTTTAAGTGCATATTAATCGCGTCCCAATTTTCTGTAATGCATGAGGGTATGATAGTAGCCATAAATGTTAACAATTTTCAACATGGTTTCCAAAAGTCTTATTAAAAGGTGTTCATTTTGAAAAGTAGATAATTTCGACATTTTATAACCTCGTAATTTGGTGGACTGAGGAAGATTAGTTTAATAATTTACATGAAGTATCGTAATTTTGTACTGAATGACAACATTTCCATCAAAACTAAGTCCTAGCACAGAGATGGGCAAACTTTTTAAGGAAAGGGCCAGATAAAATAAAAAATTATCTAGGCGGGCCGGAAAAAAAATTTAATAAAATAATTTTTTATAAGTGATGTAAGTACTTTATTTTTTTAATTTTTACATCATGCATAATATTGAGTACATTATATGCTAAAATGGTAAAAACGTAACGAAAATTGATTACTCTTTAGAAGAGTATGAAGGCGTACGTGACAGATGAAACTGTGGATGAGCTTCTAAAAGTTTATCATAATCTGGTAAAAACTGGGATGAGCTGATTCGCAGTAGTGAAGCTAAATGGTGGTCAGTCAATCGGTTTCTAACACTGTTTTTGCGAAGCTTCATAGTAGAAAACACCTGTTCACAGATGTAGGAAGATGCAAACATCGCAATTATCTTCTGAGCGTGAGATTTCAGGTTTGGGAAAGTTGATTTTGACAGGGCGTTGTAGAACTCAATTTTGGAAACGTTGAGATACAGTTGCTTCAATTCAGTGTTACATTGCAACTCAATCAATTCGAGCTGCAATTCTGGTTTGACTGATTCACAATCCATATTAAATGGCATGCTAAAAATGTCCAGGTCCTGTTCTATAACTTTGAAGTATTGGAATCTTCGTTCAAATTCTTCATAAAGATATTTCACGCTTTTCTCATAGTTCTTAAGTTGGTTCTCCCTAACTGCAATAGTTTTTAGTCTTGGAAAATGGGTAAAGTCTTTCTTGACTAGTTATTTAGAAAATAGATTCAATTGCATTTTGAAACTCCTGATATGACCCCAAATATTATTGATTAATTGATTTCTTCCCTGGAGTTTAAGGTTCAATTTATTGATGTGACTGAGAAGATCTGTAAAAAATGCAAAGTCTGAAAGCCATACAATATCGTTCATATGTTCACATTCGTCCATTCCTTTTTCTTCCATGAAAGAGATTATTTCGTCTTTTAAATCCCAAACTCGTTCGAAAACTCGTCCTGCACTGAGCCACCTTACTTTAGTGTAGTAAAGTACATCAGAATACTCAGACTGCAATGAGTCAAGAAACTCTCGAAATTGTCTATGATTGAGTGCTCGTGAACGAATGCTATTAACAAGCTTAATAACAACATCAAGCACATGTTTCATGTCTAGAGCAGATTTACACAGAGCTTCTTGATGTATGATACAATGAAGAAACACAGCTTCGTTCCCAGAAAATGATTCCTTAAACATGCCTACGAAACCAGATTTCGTCCCTGTCATATTCGGTGCTCCATCAGTAGTGATGTTACAAATTTTGGTCAAAGGTACTTTCAAAGACGTGATAGTTTCTTGAAATTCTTCAAAAATGTCTGATCGTTTGGTCATTCCCTTTAATGAACGCATGCAAGCTAATTATTCAGTAACACAAAAGTTGTCATCAACACCTCTTATAAATATCAGTAACTGAGCTGTGTCAATTATGTCTGTACTTTCATCCAACGCAAAAGAACAGAATTTAAACTCGCTTATCTTTGACTCTAGTTGTGAGACAAATTGCTTATCAATTACTTCAATTCTAGAAGAAATTGTTTTTCGAGACAAACTTACTGTCTCAAAATCCTTTGTTTTGTCAGGACACAAAATGTCACATACTTGGATCATACAAGTTTTTAGAAATTCACCATCAGAAAATGCTTTGTTACTTTTTGCAATATTGTATGCTACAACGTAACTGGCATGTGTAGCTAGCTTTTAAGAACAGCTTTGTTTTTTTAAAATATTTTGCTGACCTGACAGTTTCTTACGTAGAGCTTCTGCTTTTTGCTTCTGTTCCTCTTCGGTCATAGTTTCATAAGTGGCGTTGTTATGTTTAGTCATGAAGTGTCGTAAGAGGGTGAATTCCTTAAATACCGCTACAGCTTCATTGCATATGAGGCACACAGGTTATCCTTAATATGTGTAAAAAAGTATTTCTAAGTCCACTCATCTTTAAAAATACGACATTCTGAATCAACTTTACGTTTTTTACTTGCCATTGTAACGATCAAAAATGTTAAAAACACTACCAAAAAAGCACAACCATAGAAACACAAGCCAGGCATACAGCCGCAGAGGTGACTTGACACTGACTAAGCACGCGACGTCGCGTTGTGACTGTCCGAACTACACTGATGAACATAGAACGATTGAACACTGACCTTGACAACAGAGGAAACGAAAATGGTAGCGCCCGATTCGTCCCGAACTTAGCCGAGCAACACACGCATTGCACTTCTATTCTATTCTATCTACGTAGAAAATACATTTTGTTCAATTGGTAAATTGTGGTAGGGTTATTCAAAACAATGTTGCGGGCCGGATTGACTAGCCTGGCGGGCCGGACTTGGCCCGCGGGCCGTACTTTGCCCATCACTGTCCTAGCACGTTCACTCTTATTTAACACTGACAGAAGTGAAGAGTCAAGATGACGGCATAGTGTCCACAAGGAAGTATTGCCATACCATAAAAATAATTTTGCCCAGAAAAGTATTTGTGCTGGTTGCAAACTGCGTTACAAAACCGACAAAAAAATTTGAACCCTTTGTAGGACGTAATAAATTATATATTTCTTAAAACTGTGTATTAAACCGAATAACTCTTTTTAAAATTAAATGTGTCATTATTTGCACAAAAATTTACAGCGTTTGATGCGTAAAGATTTTTTTAAACTAAAAATAGGAGAGTCGCTTTCAGTCTTTTCAAATTGGGACAGCTATTTAAAAATATATACAGGGTGTATCGGCAAGTACCCGACAAACTTTAACCAGCTATTCCTCAGCACATTTGGAGTAAAAAATGTTATGGGCGCTTTGCTGTCCGGTAACATTTTTTTTCCATTAAAAACAAAAAATAAATAAAAAATCCACACTCCGTCACTGTCATTTGCCTTGTTTCTCGCGTTCAACAGCTGTTATTAGCAAGTGCGTCAAAAAGTGTCCTCGCTCTTTCGTACACACTAAATAATAATAGTTAAAAATGAGACGAATGGTGCTGTGCCATTTCGTTGTGATTGTAAAAGCGCGCCAACGTAGGTACGTACGTACATTATTCAAAGAAACTCGAACAAAATATTGCCAGACGGGTTTTCAAACTTTGACGAAGGATAAAACATTGGTGACATGTGGTGAAAATATGAATAATAAATTTTTTATTAAAAAAAAATGTTACCGGACAGCAAAGTGCCCATAACATTTTTTACTACAAATGTGCTAAGGAATAGCTGGTTAAAGTTTGTCGGGTACGTGCCGATACACCCTTTATAATGTATGATAAAGATAAAATAGATTACCAGAAAATTGTTTTCATGCATCACAAATTAAATATATTTCTCAGATCTGGGAACATTTTAATAAAATAAGATACTTTAAGTTATAAAAAATTAATCCGAAGTCAATGGACAACGTTAATAATAATAATATATCTATGATTTGTATAGCGCCGTTTTTGTGCAAAATCACTTCAAGGGCGTTGAGTGGCGGGGGTACAAAAAAATGTCCGAAATAGTATATATTACATATTTGTATTGATATGCGAAACGAGGTACCAATTCCAATTCCCAGACGTCTCGTGGCCTCTCGACTCTTGACATGGACGTTGGCTTCTTCGCTTTCCTGCAAATCCGCTGTCTGTTTATCAATTTACCGTTACACAGGAATACCTACATATCAATACACATTAATTAATATTAGTGACAGGGGAGAGGTGCTACTAATATTAATAAAATTAAATGTACGACACCTTAACCGTCTGTTCATCAAAATAGGAAGGCACGGGTTCTAGAAAAGTGTGGCATAGAGTGACGAGGGGCAAGGACTAAGCATGTTTAAAAATGGGTGAAAATGAATTATTCAGCTTAGAATATTTTGAAAACAACTTGTAAAAGGGTTTACTTATGATGTAAAAGTGTACGAAATAAAGTTCTTACGAATAACATTTATTTTTAAATTTGCAAGTAGGAGAGGCAGAATTAAAGATTTAGGTCGACGTTCATTGCGTTACGGTTTCTTATCCATCTCAGACAAAGTTTGAACAACCTAGCAGTGTAAATCATCCTTCACGGCAGATTAAAGCTGATTTTTGTGCGATTTATATATTGTGCGGTTCCTCCTCCATCTCAGGCAAAGCTTGAACAATCTTGCAGTGTAAATCATCCTTCACGGCAGATTAAATTATATACCTATATATTGTACATTGTAGCTGTTGATTGCGAAAACAAAACTAAATATGTATGAAATTATCGGAGAAGCAATAAGTAGCTACTCTATATCTATAGTAAAAACGCACTAACGGAAATAATGAATACAATTCGTACTCCCGAAGCTGGGATGCCGTATGACAACTTACGCCAAATGGAGATTGGCAATTGAAATGGATAATATGTGGATACCAAGGTGAAGGTACAGTGTGTGGCAGTTTAACAGGTTTCAGCGATAGGAAAAACCTAAAAGACAATAAGTAGCTACTCTATATCTATAGTAAAAACGTACTAACGGAAATAATGAATACAATTCGTACTCCCGAAGCTGGGCTGCCGTATGACAACTCTCGCCAAATGGAGATTGGCAATTGAAATGGATAATATGTGGATACCAAGGCGAAGGTACAGTGTGTGGCAGTTTAACAGGTTTCAGCGATAGGAAAAACCTAAAAGACAATAAGTAGCTACTCTATATCTATAGTAAAAACGTACTAACGGAAATAATGAATACAATTCGTACTCCCGAAGCTGGGCTGCCGTATGACAACTTACGCCAAATGGAGATTGGCAATTGAAATGGATAATATGTGGATACCAAGGCGAAGGTACAGTGTGTGGCAGTTTAACAGGTTTCGGCGATAGGAAAAACCTAAAAGAAAAAACTCAACATTTGAGTTTGATTGTTTATAGTAATTTATTTTATTAATTTTAAAAGATAATATAATTTTAAATAAACAATATTGTAGTAGCTGGTTAGCTACCCATGTAAGATATGGTACGTGGTATTTTTACCGAGTAATCTTTCAAACATATAGATACGTACTTACTCAAGTGCCAAACGTAGTACTTTACAAAAAAACACCAGTTTTTTTAAAACTTATGGCTGTTAATTTATATATAAGTACTGAAAATTTTATTGTGGTTCGGAAGGAAGTGACATAAAATAGCTATTCGGATTGAAATCGGCGCTGCCACAGATTGTCAGTAGTTATTATAGTTAAAATGATAATTATTACTAATTAAACAATGGAAGATTGGCAGTAGAGCCCGAGTGGTATCTGACCTTAGATAAAATAGCTGTGAAGGACTATCATAATGCGAGACGCGGTGTTTCATCGGGCGAGTGATTCAATTGCTGACTTTACTACCAAATAATACGATAATAATGGATAGGTAGAATGCAAACGAAAAAATAATTTACGTTAAACATATAGACGATTTGAAAAACATCCTATAAATAAAATGGCTCATAATAACAACTATTACAAAAATAAAAAAAATGGCTGACACTACATTAACCACGGAACCTAGCGCAAAAAGAGCAAACATACCTAACCTATCAACAATGAACAAAAATGTTAACATACTGCATCAAAATATTAGAAGCATAAACAAAAACTTTGACGAGCTACCAATATTAATTAAAAGTTTAAATTTAACCTGGGACATAATTATCCTTACTGAATGTTGGTTAACTGATAAACACTACCCTCTACAAATTGATAAACATGTCTCTTACTCCACAATAATGAATAATACAAAGAGTGATGGTGTTATTGCATACATTAAAGAAGATACTGAAGTTGAAGTCAGAGAGATCAATATTAATAACGCAAACTGTCTAAGGATACCAATTGGTAAGGATATAACAGTTCTCGCAATATATACATCACCTTCTACAAAAAATGTGGAGCCATTCTTAAACTCCTTATATTTTGAGCTTAACTTACTCAAAAATACTAAGAATGTTTTTACTATCGGAGATATCAATATTGATATCCTGGAAAATAGACATCCAACAAAAATATGATTACATACATACACTAGCTCACCATGGTTTTAAAAGCCTGGTTGATGAACCTACACGAAAGCAAATCATGCATAGATCATATTTTTAGTAAAACTGATAAATTAACTCAAACCATTATTTACCCTTCTACACTGACTGATCACTACACAATACTTCTATCTATCAATAATAAAAATACATCTATAAATCAAAAAAAAAAATCTGTCATCGCAAAATCTGAAACAAATTGGGAAAACGTTAAAATCGAGCTACAAATTGCTGACTGGTCAAACCTTCTTAGAAATTATGATACTGATTCTGCTTGGAACTATTTTATTGACTTTACTCAGAACATTATTCTATCAAACACCATAACGACAGAAAAAGATATCTCATAAAAATATTCACATTAAACCCTGGTTTAGTCAGAACATTATCAACTTAATCAGGAAAAGAGACGAACTCCACAGAAAAGTAAGAAACTACCCCTATGATATCCATTTACATCGCTTCTACAAAAGATATCGTAACATTTGTAAAAATGTTTTTTTTTTTTTTTTATTATTATTTTAATATAGATCATAGTTACATTAATACATACATTTTTTTGCAAAATATAATATTTAGGTACATAATTGGTCATGTATACCTTATCAGAAAAGAGGAGCTCTTGTGCCTGATAAGGGAGCCACGATTCTTACTTCAGTGATTCAATGTTATGTGTAAAATATAAATATAATATATCCATATATTTTTTTTAATATAAGTTTTTTTTGAAAAAAAGTTTGATTTTATTGATTTGTTCTTGTTGGTTCGTAATACAGCGCAATTCGGAAGGGAGATTATTGTAGTTTTTTATGGCTTGGTAAATATAATGGTTTTGCATTTGAGTTGTTTTAAAGATTGGCGTAATAAATTGATTTCCATTTCTCATCAGTTTGTAAAATTCTTGATATTCTGTGTTATTTTTTTCTTTACACATTTTTATAATTGAAGTTTGCTTAAATATATCATCAATATTTGGTACTGGAAACATTTTAAAAAGCAATTTTGTTGGGAAAGTAGAGTTTTTTTAAGTATTACCTTTATAATAATTTTTTGCGAGACTTTTACTGAGTTTAGGTTGTTTTTATAAGATCCTCCCCAACCTATGATTCCGTAAATAAGCAGGGAGTGGACAAGAGCATAATATACATTTTTTAGTATTTTCACATTTAAAATATTTCTTAACCTAACAAATATATATATACATTTCCTTATTCTCTTTACTAACTCCGTAATATGGCTTTTCCATTTCAAATTTTCATCGATGATCACACCAAGATATTTAATTTCAGAAGAAGAGTTGATTACAGTACAAATAGGATTAAGTAGTTTACAGTTGACATTGTCACAATTTTCATCATGGATTATGATATTTACTTTGTGTTTAGGTATTTTTTGTAGTGAAAATAATACATATGTTGTTTTTTTGGCATTAAGTGTGAGTAGGTTATTATCAAACCATGATTTTAAGATATTAATACATTCATTTGCAAGTTTGTTAACTAGTTCCCATGTTTGACCTTTTATTAATAAAACAGTATCATCAGCATAAGAGATTAATTCACCTTTGATTTTCTGTTGGAAAATGTCATTTACATACATTAGAAATAGTAATGGTCCGAGGACCGTGCCTTGAGGAATGCCAAATGTACTTGTTAGTGGTGTACTAAAGGTTTGGTTTAATTTTACAATTTGAGGTCTCTCTGTTAAGTAGCTTTCTATCCATTTAAGAGCTAAGTGGTCAATGCCATTTTCTTTTAATTTTAATATAAGTCTTTCATGGGAAATGCTGTCAAATGCTTTCTTTAAGTCAATAAAAATTCCTATACATTTATTTGATTTGTCCAGGGCACTCTGAATACTAGATGAAATTTTTGCAATGGCATCTTGGGTACTTTTTCCCTCTGTGAAACCGAATTGATTTTCATTTATAATCGAGTTTTTTTTTAAGAATGCAGTTAGTTTTTTTTTAACAATTTTTTCAAAAATTTTCGATATATTAGATAAGAGTGAAATGGGTCTATAATTAGAAATGTCCTCCGGGCTACCGGACTTAAATATTGGAGAGATTATGGTTTTCTTATACGTGCTCGGGAAAACTCCTGTCTTAAAACTATTGTTTATAATATGAGAGATTGGTGTAGAAATATAATTTTTAATGATTTTTAGTGTTTTTACAGCGAGACCGTCAAATCCCGGAGCAGAACCACCTCGCATTTTTGATATAATTTGTACAATTTCAGACGGATTGGTTGGTTCGAAGAGTTCAAGTTTAGTTTCTATATTTGGAATATTTTCAATATACATCTTATTTATTTTTTTCACGGTAATTTTTTCTGCTAGACTCTTTCCGATATTTGCAAAGAATTCGTTAAAAGCGTTTGCTCCTTTTTTAGGTTCTTCAATACAGTTAATTATGTTATTGTTTTGTATTACACTCTTAATAGTATTACTTTTGGTGTTTTGTTTATTTTCCATGATTTCATTGATTATATTCCAAACTTTCTTACTGTTATTTTCAGAATCATCAAGTTTATTTTTATAATAATTTTCTTTCGTGTTTTTTATGAGCGTGGTTAATTTATTTTTGTATTCTCTAAAATGAACATTTAATTTAATGTCTAGTGGTTTTTTTTTTGTTTCTTTATAAAGCCATTCTTTATGTCTTATGGACACAACAAGCCCATGTGTTATCCACGGTTTGATTTTACGAAATTTTGCTGTATTTCTTTTTGGAATAATTTTTTTTGAATCATTTATAAAGTTCGTTAATCTATTTTCAAATATTTTACAGCACTCGTTGACGTTATCACTTCGGAGAATATCTAACCATAATTCAGATGACAATTTATTTTTCAAAGATTCGATATTAACAACAGATATTTCTTTTTTTATTATTAGCAGTTTGTCCGCAATGTTGGTTTATCGCCTGAGGTATTATTGAATTGTAATGTAGCAAAGTCATGTAATGGTCGGTAATTGAGGTTTTTATAATTCCCGAGTTTAAATTATTTATATCTTTGATATTTGTGAAAATGTGATCAATGCATGATGGACGTTGCCCATTGACGTTTCTGGTGTAAGAGTTTATACACGACACATAATTCAATTCCGCAATCATATTTAAGTAATTATCTTTATCGTTCGATGTATAATCGTGCGATATATTTAAATTAATGTCACCTAAAACTATTGTATTCGCGTTTCTGTAGTTTAATAACACATGTCTTAATTCTTCTATAAACAAACAGACAGTAGACGAGTGTGTTCTGTATAGAGAGATAATATCAATTTTTTTGTTATAACACTTCATTTGTACATGTAAGCAGTTTGTTCCATTCACATTAATTTCTTCCTCGCACAATATGTCACAATTATGTTGTACGAACATAACGATTCCACTGTTTTTGTTAATTCGGTTTGTAGTAGATACACAGGTATATCCCGGTATATAGTACGCCACTTCGCCACTTGAATGTGTTTCCGTTAACACAATGCAAGCGGGCTTCCTGAGATCATTATTTACTGTTGTCAAAAATTCATCCATGTTTCGTTCCAAACTTCTTATATTCATGTGTAGAATTAAAGGACTGAGATTGAGGTCGTTTTGGTGGGTACGATATTCTTGATAGCTGTTATATGTTTTTTCGTCAATATTATTTTTTTCGTCTAGTACGTTATATAAAAAATCTGTCATTTTTATTCGAAATCTATTCTGTCTCTTGCTACTTTGAGCATTTTATTTTTGTATTGACATAAGTTGCTGAAAGCTGTGTGGTCTGTTTTATTTTTCTCGCCATATTTCTTATTTTGCGATGTGCAATTTGCACAAACCGGTGTTTTTTCTCTTTCAGGGCATTTAGCAAAAGTATGATCACCCGTGCAATGCGGGCACACCGATGGATTCATTCGATTTAGGCATCTGGAGGCTGTGTGCATGAATTTGCAGCAGTGGTAGCACTGGGTTAAAGGATCACAATCCAATATGTTAACCCTTTGGTACTGGATATTTATCTTTTCTAATGATAGCAAATTTTTTCGTGTTGTGCCGCTGGTTTCCACGATATAGTTCGAGAATTTGTTTTGTTCTTCATCTTCTTGATCCCGAGTACCACGTTGGTATTTCTTAGAATGTTTGTATTTTATTTCAGTAATCAAATTTATTTTATTTTCTTCGTTTTTCGTTACAATGTCTTGAATCCCTTCGTTTTGTGTGAGTATCCCATTTACTATTTCCTCTTCCGTCAAGTTCGATTTGAGTCCTTTCAAAATTAATTTGGGTTTTTTCTTTTTTATTTCATTTATTTCCAGGTTATAGTTGAGTTTTTTAATTTCCTCCGTAAGAGTGTTGGTATATTCTTTTTTTGGGCAGGATATGATTACTTGCTCTTTATTTGTTTTTCTTAGTCCATTTATTCCAATTTTAAGTTGGTCTAGTTTGATGTCTTTCTGTATCTTATCACATATTTCTGCAGCTTTTGTTGTTTTTTTAGTTGATGATATTATTATAGAGAACCTCTCTTCTTTTGAAATTTCTTTTTTTATTTGCTGCTAGAACTTGCGCGTAAGATGGAATTTTATTGTTTTTTTCTACGACTTCTTCTATTTTCTTCGTGAGTTCTTCGTAATTTTCAATAATTTTTTTTTGTAGTTTGATTATTTCATTTTGGTGTTTAATTTTTTCAGTTTTCCAAAGCTCTTCTAATATATAAACATTTTGTTCTAGGTTCGTTTTTGCTTTCGAATCTTTCACTGTTGTAATTTTTTGTATTTCAGTTTTTATATTATCAATGGCCGTGTCCATAATGTGTTAGCTCGCTGCGCTCGGCGCAAATCGCTCGGCGAAATCGCTCGGTGCTCGGCAGCGCTTGCAATTTTTGCGACAATACTTTACTTCGCTGCGCGCGACCGTTCACGTTGATTATAGAACTGATACTATGTAATCCGTTATGCTAAAGAAGCATTCTATAAAAAGAAAATCGAGGAATGTAATAATGATTCCCGGAAATTCTGGCAGATCATAAACGAAATTACAAACGCTTTAGCCTCGCACAATGTTAAAAACATTAAAGAATTAAACATTGACAGGATACCAACATCTTTTGCAGAACATCCAGAAAAAACTCTCGACTTTTCAAACAACTATTTTTGCAATATAGGCTAGGACTTAAATCAATCAAATAAAATCAAACAATCTTCATTTACTGCCGAAAAAACAGTGTGGAATGAAAATGTCAATCAAGAAAACTCCCTTAACATAGTCAAGATAACAAGTGAAGATATAAGAAATACCATAGCCTCCCTAAACACAAATACCTCATCGGGAAATGAACTGATATCAAACAGAGCAATTAAATATCTACTAAATGAGCTAATCCAACCACTGACGTACCTTGTAAATCTTTCAATAAGAAAATGTATTTTTCCCACACGTCTTAAAATTGCTACGATTATTCCAATATACAAAAGCGGTCCCAAAAATGATATATCTAACTATCGACCAATTAGTCTATTACCTGCACTATCGAAAATATTGGAAAAAGTAATAAAAAACAAATGGTTAAATTTTTGGATGAAAATAAAATATTATCAACGACGCAATACGGTTTTAGGGAAAACCTGGGTACTGGTGATGCTATAGCTAAAGTAACAAATACAATTATAAAAAAACTGGATGAAGGTAAAAAATGCTTGGCAGTTTTTATTGACCTTCAAAAAGCTTTTGATACAATTGACCATGAAATACTATTTTTTAAATTAAAAAAAAATGGAATAACACAAACAACTCTAAATCTTATTAAAAGTTACTTAACTTGAAGAGAGCAGTATGTACAAATTGGTAATAAAAGTAGCAAAACTCTATCAATCAAGTACGGTGTCCCTCAAGGAAGCGTATTGGGTCCAATACTATTTCTCATTTATATTAATGACCTTATGAGTCTTCCCATTGAAGGAGACATAATGAGCTTTGCAGATGACACTGTCATTATATTCTATGAACAAAATTGGACAAGCACACATAAAAAAGCGGAGGAAGGTCTGACTGTACTCCAAAACTGGTTAAAAGCAAACTCCCTTAACTTAAATGTGAGTAAAACTAAATATCTAACATTCTCTAAAAACAAAAGAGGTCAACCAACGAATGAGCATACACTCAAATTACATGAATGTCTAAACAAATATCCGCAATGTTCTTGCCCGCATATAGTCCAAACTTAAACAATTAAATATCTTGGGATCGTAATTGACGACAAACTTCATTGGGATGCACACATCGAAGGAACCTCAAAATAGCTAACAAAACTCTCTTAAAAAAATTACGAAATATCTTGTCAACTACAGATCTAAAGAGAGTATATTATGCTCTATGCCACTCTCTATTGGAATATGGAATAATAGGATGGGGCTCAGCATCATCAATCCATCTTAAACAACTAAAGAAAACTCAAAATTGGATCATAAAGACCATATTAAAGCTCCCCGTAAGGACGCCAACTACTGATATTTTTAATCTGTTTGATGTTCCAAGTTTACAAAAAATCTATGCTAATAATATTCTAGTTCATCACCTAAAAAATAAACCAGAAGCAAACCCCTCTCACGATCATAAAACCAGAGCAAACAGACATACTAAATATTCCTAAATGTAATTCTACCTTTGGACAAAGAAGCTCTGAATTTTTAGCAATAAAATTATATAATAAACTCCCTCTCAACATCAAACAAAGGAAAACGAAAAATAACTACATTAAGGACATCGAATCTTGGCTTAAGGAAATATCGGAAGAAGAACTAGATAATATATTAAAAACATCATCTTAGTCGCTGAAAACGTATACTAACATATATAGTCCCCTTCAGCACAGGATCTCCTAGTGAGGAGGACTTCAATGATCTGTTTTAATTTAATTTTTTTTTTCATGTGCCATACAAAAATGTACCTAATTATTTAAAAAAGTAACTAAATAAAAAAAAGGTACTTCAAAGGACTAAGTGACAACTGAACAGAGTGTTGTCTCGTGATTTCAGCGTTATTGTCATCAAGGTGGAAGATTGACATCACAAATAAATCTGCGTTTCTTCATCCACTTCACAATGGTGCGTTTCGTCTGTCTACTTATCTGATATATCACTATATTATTTTGTATAACTAAAATCGCCGGGCAGGTGGAAATGAAAATTAAGATGAATTACGTTTTAAAATTGCATACTTACATACTTTAGAGCTACTGTAGTTACTGTAATAGTTAGTTAATCGAGGCAATTTAAATTAGATAGATCTCGTGCAATATGTGCAAGACATAGGTTTCGAGATATTTATCTCGCATTAGAGGCGGATTATATCCAATTAAGGTTATGATTCCGAAGATTGCACAAATGTGGCAGTAAAATTCCACATTAACTTAATGTGTTTGAAGCGTTTGTTTATATGGGTACATCGCCGACCGCAAAACGCAGCTTCAATGCGAGTATTTCTCAATTCTTCGACACTTCAAAGATGCTCAATGTGACAGCGGTAATTTTTGAAAATAGAATATGGTCTGTCAGCGCAAGTTGTGCAACTGCAGTGAGCAACATACTCACACACGTGTCAACATAATATCTCATCAAGTATTCCGCGCAAAGATATTAGAAGAACGAGATATGCTATCTTGGCCGCCGGACCGTAGGCGGAGTACTACCTAATTAGGGTACTTGGAATACTATCGGGACGTGTACGCACAGAAATCTGTTCTATGTATTAGTGCCAACTGAAACGATACGTCCTTAGCGTAAGCGAAGGTGTGCAGTAGTATTGGTGAACAAAACCGGCGACACTGGGCAAAACAATTCGATCAATCATAGCACATCTCGTTCTTCTAATATCTTTGATTCCGCGAGTGAAGCTGTCGGCAAACAGTCCCTTCGCAGCTTTCTACACAGAGGCGTTTTTGTCAACTTATTATTATAATATTAGTACCATTTCGCAAGCTACAGTACTACTGGCGACAAACGCACCGCAGTGTGTTTATTTTAAACTCATAAAGTCAAAGGTTGTAAGTACAGCACGATGCCGCCTGCGCCATATGGAGAGGAGTATGTGAGCACATTCAAGAATGTGAAATAAAGCAAACATGGCAGAGGACAAAGTGACCAACTTCGAGCATTAGAAGTGGCAACGCGCTTTGATCGCCATATTACTGATGTTCGATTATTAACCTGAGCGCACGCGTTACCAAATCACTCACTACAGTCAGACTGCCAGGCAACGGCCGATACATTTCTAATGCCGTAATAGTTATTCGATCTGCAGTATTATGTTTATCTTACGTCTTTTTATTTCAAGATTAAGGAAAATCTTTGGTCATTATGAGTATTTGCAGTGTTGTACCGGACTTGTTTGCCAAATGTTGTTGGGTATGGATATTTTATATTAGTATGCTTTACGGATGTAAATCATAATCGTTATAATCGTACCTAATTAGTGATTCAGTTGAAAACGTTTATAGCCGTTACAACTCTCATTATAATTTCGACTATAATCCACAATAGTAACGGGTAAAATGTATATAACCAACCACTCGCCAGATATTTCATAGACATGTCATTAGTACGGATCGTTGTTATCATTTCTAAAGCCTGGAAAAGTCTTTCCCACTTATTTTATCTATGTACTTTTGTTTCTAAAATAGTACAAATAAAATAAATGTTTCTACTATGTGCCTATCTATACGCGTTGTCGGGAAACTCGTAGTTCAATTAGGGAACTGGTGAATATACATCACATTTGGAGTCTATTTTGTGGGCATTGATGTACAATCGATATTTGTGGTAAGACTTTTTTTATTTGAGCTTCCGTTTTCGAGTAAAGTCCAAAGATAGAGTTTTTAGGTCAAATCTGAAAAAATGGGTCGCCAGGTCGCAATATCAGTCGTTTAATGTCTTTTAAAGTGCGTCGAAGAGTAGACCTGGCTCCAAAAGTTTTTTTGACACTTTAGTAGCCGAAAATAATAATAATATATTTTTTATGTTGTATTTCCACCAATTTTCCCTATAAACCGCTACATAGGCGACACGTTTTATATGCGAAAAAGTATTATTGCTTACAATAATGAGCTCTTTTAACTTTTAAGTAATCATTATAATTTATTATTACGGACATTGTAGTTTAAGTATGGCCTTGGCACGGAACAGGTGCCGAGCTACACACATAAAGACATTATAGCTCGATCCAAGAAATGAATAATGTTAACTGTTCTAAGAAACGAGAGAACGAAATAAAAATATCCATGGTACCTAGAACAATATTGCTAATTAATAAAATAAAATAAAACGCTTCAACCTAGAACACAATAGCAAAGATTCATCATCATTCATGATGCGGCCGCGAAAACGCTTATATTCTAACTGGGAGTAGGGGGTACTAAGTGCGGTCACCTCAACTATGGCATAGTATCACCATCAACTATCATTTCATAATATCTATAAACATTACTCGAATCAAATACCTACTAACAAATAAAACGCTTCAACCTAGAACACAATAGCAAAGATTCATCATCATTCATGATGCGGCCGCGAAAACGCTTATATTCTAACTGGGAGTAAGAGGTACTAAGTGCGGTCACCTCAACTATAGCATAGTATCACCATCAACTATCATTTCATAATATATATAATCTATAAACATTACTCGCATCAAATACCAATAAATAAAACGCTTCAACCTAGAACACAACAGCAAAGATGAATGTTGCGGTCGTGAAAACGTTGATATTCTAACTGGGAGTAAGAGGTACTAAGTGCGGTCACCTCAAATAGCATAGTATCACCATCAACTATCATTTCATAATATATATAATCTATAAACATTACTCGCATCAAATACCAATAAATAAAACGCTCCAACCTAGAACACAACAGCAAAGATGAATGTTGCGGCCGTGAAAACGTTGATATTCTAACTGGGAGTAAGAGGTACTAAGTGCGGTCACCTCAACTATAGCATAGTATCACCATCAACTATCATTTCATAATATATATAATCTATAAACATTACTCGCATCAAATACCAATAAATAAAACGCTTCAACCTAGAATACAACAGCAAAGATGAATGTTGCGGTCGTGAAAACGTTGATATTCTAACTGGGAGTAAGAGGTACTAAGTGCGGTCACCTCAACTATAGCATAGTATCACCATCAACTATCATTTCATAATATATATAATCTATAAACATTACTTCAACTCACTTCATACGCGACGTTTGATTTTTGACCAAATCTTATTATTTAAAATTCTTAACAATGGCCTCGACTCACCAGAGCTAATGAATTTAATAAATATTCATATTCCAACAAGATCAACACGGCAATCCCATTTGTTTCATTTACCTACATGTAGAACTAACTTTAGAAAAAATTCACCAATTCCACGTATATGTGCCCAATATAATACTAAATTTCAAAACATAGACATTTTTAGCAATACACTTCACAAATATCGATTAGAAGTAACTCGTACGATCGAAAATTAATACAATAGTATGGAATGTATCCAGAGCATCTCCTATCCTCATCCTAAATTCCTATTCCTCCCCTCCTCACCTAAAATATATATTTTTTTTTTTATGCAATAAAACTCCATCTCCAACTAATTTTAATATAGGAGACTTTTTTGGCTTGACTGTATTTAACATGTATATATTTATATTTATTTTTTATGTATAAGCTGTTTGTCTCTTACCTTTACCAATAAATAAATAAATAAATAAATAAATAAATAAATAAATTACTCGCATCAAATACCAATAAAAAAAACGCTTCAACCTAGAACACAACAGCAAAGATGAATGTTGCGGCCGTGAAAACGTTGATATTCTAACTGGGAGTAAGAGGTACTAAGTGCGGTCACCTCAACTATAGCATAGTATCACCATCAACTATCATTTCATAATATATATAATCTATAAACATTACTCGCATCAAATACCAATAAATAAAACGCTTCAACCTAGAACACAACAGCAAAGATGAATGTTGCGGCCGTGAAAACGTTGATATTCTAACTGGGAGTAAGAGGTACTAAGTGCGGTCACCTCAACTATAGCATAGTATCACCATCAACTATCATTTCATAATATATATAATCTATAAACATTACTCGCATCAAATACCAATAAATAAAACGCTTCAACCTAGAACACAACAGCAAAGATGAATGTTGCGGCCGTGAAAACGTTGATATTCTAACTGGGAGTAAGAGGTACTAAGTGCGGTCACCTCAACTATAGCATAGTATCACCATCAACTATCATTTCATAATATATATAATCTATAAACATTACTCGCATCAAATACCAATAAATAAAACGCTTCAACCTAGAACACAACAGCAAAGATGAATGTTGCGGTCGTGAAAACGTTGATATTCTAACTGGGAGTAAGAAGGTACTAAGTGCGGTCACCTCAACTATAGCATAGTATCACCATCAACTATCATTTCATAATATATATAATCTATAAACATTACTCGCATCAAATACCAATAAATAAAACGCTTCAACCTAGAACACAACAGCAAAGATGAATGTTGCGGCCGTGAAAACGTTGATATTCTAACTGGGAGTAAGAGGTACTAAGTGCGGTCACCTCAACTATAGCATAGTATCACCATCAACTATCATTTCATAATATATATAATCTATAAACATTACTCGCATCCAATACCAATAAATAAAACGCTTCAACCTAGAACACAATAGCAAAGATAAATGATATTCTAACTGGGAGTAGGAGGTACTAAGTGCGGTTACCTCAACTATAGTATAGTTATCATCATCAACTAACATTTCATAATAAATATATATAAACATTACTCGCAACAAACAGCAATAAATCGAAGTCCTTTTAGATTTTTTCTCAATTTTAATTTTTTATACATTTATACAATGCAAATCTTGGATGCGGAAATTAAGCCACTTTCCGATACCCGATAGAGCTGTAACTCGACAGTGAATCAATCGATCAGTACATATACGCATTTCTCTGAAATTGGATGACGTTAGCGCAGTTAATCTTTTGGCGAAGTTGGTAGAGTGGTCGACTCCAGTTCCCGGGTAGGAAGGTTAAATGCTCAAAAAAAAGTCAAATAAAATAAAAATAAGTAAATTCAATATGGCTGATTTATTTGGAAAAAATGCTCAAAATCGTATTTCACGGTGACAGAAGACACGAGTAGATGATACATTTTTCTCACAGTAGGTACCTACCATTTTCTAATATCTCAGTAATAAATATTTCCAACCTATTCTATAACATCGAATGTAATTGAGATCATCTCACTAAAGTAAATTCACTCTTTATTATATAAAAATGATGTATTATTTCGATAATATAATACGGAAAGTAGGTATAAATTTGAAGAGGTGATATTAAAAATGTATAGAACCTAAATGACAAATTTTTAAATGAAGAAGAATCATTTTTCATATGTTGCCAGGGCCATTCAGGGAATTGGGAAATTCGTCCCTATACGTAGAGTTTTTAGAAAGACAAGTAGTGTGGGTGTACCGCGTATTTATTCAATCAATCGTCCCGAGAACGGGCACGTCTTCTTGGGGACAGATCATCTGCATACAGAATCAGAAGTACTGAGAGAATGGTGTATCGTGCAGCTGGGCCACCTTGCGTCTCTGGTCTGCAGTTTTTAGGTACTGTACTCAGTACTGTAATGAAGTAGATAGGCAGGTACCTGTACCTCCCCGCGGAAAGGTGAAACATTTTTTTTTTATTTTTTTATTTATTTATTGTTTATTATTTATTGTTTACTTTTACATTACAAAATATATTTATGTTCGCAATCTCACCAATGAAGAAACTGGTTCTTGTGTTTGGTGAGAGAGTTACACTAATTATAAGAAAAATAGAATCATTATGCTATAAGTAAGTATATATATATGATAGGAACAATATATAAAGAGACAAAATCTAAATACAGTGGAGATGAGTATAGACTGATAATAAATATCAATGAAGGGAAAAACAGGCAATTATTTAGTTGATTATTTCTGAAAGAGTAACTTTAGTTTTAGTTTAAGTATGTTAATATCCTTTAATTTCTTTATTTCAATCGGAAGGTTGTTGAAATACTTTATTCCTAAATATTTATAGTTATTTTGCATTTGTTTGGTATTACATTTTGGAATTTTGATATTGTATTGATATCTTTTAGATAAGTGGGTTTCAAATTTTTTGTTTATATTATCTTTATAAATTTGGATAATTGCATTTTTCTTGAATATATCTTCTACTCGGGGCACCCCGAAATCTGTAAATAGCGTTTCTGTTGGATACGTGGAGGGTTTCTTGAGGATTACTTTGAGGATTAGCTTCTGGACCAGTTTGATCGGGGTCAGAATCTTATTGTATGACCCCCCCCATCCAATAATTCCGTATTGAATTAACGACTGGATTAGTGCGTAGTATACTCTTTTTAGGTTATTTCTTTTTAAAATATTTCTTAATCTTATGAATATGTATATACACTTTCTGATACGCTTGACCAATTCACATATATGTCTTTTCCACTTCATATGTTGTTCTATTATCACTCCGAGATATTTAATTTCTGATACTGAGTTCAATATTGAACAGCCTTGGATACATATGTTTTTATTACATTTGTTATTGTGAATAATTATTTGAGTGTTAGGGAGTGTTTGTAGTTTGTTAATTGAGAAATGTATATAGTATGTCTTGTTAGCATTTAATGAGAGAAGATTTGTATCATCACAACACAAACAATAAAGATTATTAGTGAATCTTTCGCGCCATTGCGCGGCCATGACACGTTTTGCTGCAGAGCCTTCGAATTAATTAAACTAGTCATGGAGCTGACGATATTTTCATACCGAAAAGAAAACCCGAAGAGCGGATGAGTACTTGACAGTAAGAAAATGTATTCATATTTAATACCCGAGTATTTTCAAGGGAGAGACCGCAACATTTAAATATTTAACTTACTTCTTAGACCAATGCGTTGTCTAAAAGGTGACGATGATAGATCATCGTGAGACTAGCATCACGTCCAGTCGTTAATTTCTCGGCTCTGATGGTCATATTAGGTGCATTCTAATACAGGTAGATATACATTAACAACTGACATCACTTGACACTGACAGACAAATCACATTAGGTTGGTCAAATCAGCGAGATTTACAAGTTTACTACGATAACTACGCCGATAGCTCCATGTCTGCATGGAGCGTCCTCGAGTTATTCCATCCACTTGCCCTAACGCTCAGCATCATGTCTAAATCATCAAAGCGTTCCTTACTACATATTATTCATTTGCACACTGCGCTTACCAACAAACACTCATTTGGAAATCAGACATATTATAATACGTATAAGTACGACCATAGTCTCATCCACTGAAGAGATCAATTATTTATACAAGTGTGGTTATGTGGTGACGAGAGAAATCTGAATTTCATTTTGTCTCTGGTCTCTGGAGCCTAGAAGTTGAAATGTCTCCTTATACAAACGAATTTATTTGACATCAGTTTCTCTTCAAATCTGACCTATAAATCACACTTCTAGATTATCTCTTCAGTCTTATAACTCGTACGGCCATGATAAAAATAACAAAAACCGTAGTACAGGGTTTTCCAATAAGAGGTGTTATTTTGATATTCAATCGTAAAAGATCAATGGTTGTGTTGCTTGTGTGGCACGTAGCGTCGTCTTGTTGAATGTAAACGTTGTCCAGATCAATACCATCCAATTCCGGCCATAAAAATCATTAATCATCTCTCGATAGCGCAATCCATTCACCGTAACTGTTGCTCCAGCCTCATTTTCGAAAAAGTAAGGTCCAATGACTCCGCCGGACCATAAACCGCACCAAACAGTCACACGTTGAGGATAGAGAGGCTTTTCAACAATAACTCTTGGGTTTTCGGAGCCCCAGATGCGACAATTTTGCTTATTGACGAAGCCATCGAGGTGGAAATGGGCCTAATCACTCAAGATGATTTGCATTTGATTCACTCAAGTGAATTTTAATAATTTCAATGCGTTGAAGCGTGTATCGTTCCATTTTTATTAATGGCGTAGTTTCTACTTGTCAAATGTTAAAAAATGACAGCTTCAAAAGTAACATCTACCGAAATAGCGGGCTATTCAAAATAACACCTCTTATTGGAAAACCCTGTAGATATAGTTTAAGTATGTTGATGAAGCCGGTTTGATGAACATCTCTTTGTGATCATTGCATTTATTGATATCAACTCGGGGTAAAATACTGTGCCGTGAACATATTCGGTTCCCTCAGTGTGTTTCTTACCCAACCCAGATGTTGTGGAAGTTGCGTGTGAAATAAATCATCTCCTGTGAGTGAAACCAACCAGCAACATCGTTGACGAACATCAAAGGGATAAGTCGGATTCCTTCCTTACTCCCTGTTCACCATCTCTAACCATCTTTGTGTCAACTTCAAGTTCACAATTAATTTTACAGTCCATTCTTGATTCGCCTTGCGATTACATTATTTGGTCACCCTGTAGATATTCACAAATTTCTGAAAACGTGTAAAAGAGGCTTTCGCATAGCACCATTTTCACAACACAGCACCGGGTAGCTGATAATTCTTAAACTGTGGAGAGATTATTAATTTAATGAACAACGCAGCTCTTTTTTTATAATAATAATATATTTAATTGAAATGTAACTCTCATGTACATTTATAAAATTTACATTTATCTTTATAAAGTTCAATTTTTTCCATAAATTAAAAAAAAAAACATTCAAAGCTAAAAAAATCAACAAACTAACCCCAGTATAAAGAAATTATGGTTAAGGGACAACTCTGTATAAATTGATAAACAACACTCAGTATTGGTAATTATTGTTAAGAAACAACTCTGTATAAATCAACAAACAAACCCCAGTATTAGAAATTATCGTTACAAAAATTGTACTTTAAATTGAGCCGTTATCAATAACAACCCTTATGTAGATGGCGATAAGGTTTAAATTCCCGCTTAACACCATCCGCCTGTTTTGATTTATACAAGAAAAAAACATGGCCAAAAAGTGCCTTTTATTTTATTTTGTGGATGTTCAGGCATAAATATATTATTTTTTTTTCGATCATTTTATAAATAACTTAATTTATTATACAATAAAATCATAACCGAAAATGGGTTCGTAAGTAGGAGATTTTGAACTTTAAAGCAGTTTTCATAGACTTTTACATTACTTTTTCTGGGCTTATAAAAAGATTTATCTAAAAAATTCTCGAGTATTTCAAAGGCCAAGATGTATTTATTCTACTCGCAGTATTTAATTAAAGCATCTGAAAAATTTCTACGCGACCAAATTTTCAAACCAAAAACACATGATTTTGCATTACTACGTATGGCATCGCCTTAACTAATGAAATTATGACACAGGTATAGTAATGTAAAAAAATATGTTTTCTATTATTTTATAGCTACATACTTGTTACGGAGGTTTATAAGGTGATTAGTACGCCAAAAACCTGATTTATCAACCGGGCTTTGTCTCTCTGATGAGTCACCAGCCCAGGGTAGCAAGATAAATGACTCCATACTCAGAAGGTGGGCACTGTTGTGAATATCATTTGGGCACTATGTAGAGGAGTTAGGGACCAGGTTTATATCAAAATGTTTGAAATTGATCCCAAGAAAATAAGTTATATTTTTGAATATTACATAATTTAACGATTACATGATTGTAAACGACTCACCCAAGATCGACCATTGTGTTAATCTAGTTAGCTATAGTAATTGTAGGCCTGGCAATGAATGTGGAAAATGCTGGCGATGACGAGTTCCAACGGCGCACAGTGGGCTGAAAATCGCCTTTCATAGACAGAGAGACTTGAATTTTCAAGGGTATTTTTTTGCCTAGAAATGGATTCTGCTGATCATTACTATGCTATAAAATTTCGTACGAAGCAATTGCGTGTACAAATGAAGGAGTTATCATTTTTTTAAGAAAAATTTGTATGGCACTGACATTAAAAATGAGGCTATCTCTGGAATCATAAGGTTGGCCGTTCTATCCTTACACACAGATATACTACTATTTATTTGTAATTTTTTGACATACTTCGTATTGTGGCGCAACTTGCGATTTTTTTATTTAAATCCTCAAAGTTGAAAAAAACCCTTTTTAATGTTGATAATTCATTTTAATGCTTAAATGCTTTTAGGCTTGCAGTGTAAATAAAATATTGTAAAATAGACAAAGCATACTCATATGTAAAGCATTTAAGCATTAAAATGAATCTTCAACATAAAAAAAGTATTTTTTTCAACTTTGAGGATTTAAAAAAAAAAATCACAAGTTGCGCCACAATACGAAGTATGTCAAAAAAATACAAATAAATAGTTGTATATCTGTGTGTAAGGATATAATGGTCAACCTTATGATTCCAGAGACAACCTCATTTTTAATGTCAGTGCCATACAAATTTTTCTTAAAAAAATGATAACTCCTTCATTTGTACACGCAATTGCTTCATACGAAATTTTATAGCATAGTAATGATCAGCAGTATCCATTTCTAGCCAAAAAAATACCCTTGAAAATTCAAGTCTCTATGTCTATGAAAGGCGATTTTCAGCCCACTGTGCACAGTGTTTTGGCTTGCAGTGTAAATAAAATATTGTAAACCAGACAAAGCATACTCATATGTAAAGAATTTAAGCATTAAAATGAATCATGAACATAAAAAAGTTTTTTTTTCAACTTGAGGATTTAAAAAAAAAAAATCGCATGTTGCGCCACAATACGAAGTATGTCAAAAAATACAAATAAATAGTAGTATATCTGTGTGTAAGGATAGAATGGCCAACCATATGATTCCAGAGATAGCCTCATTTTGCCATACAAATTTTTCTTAAAAAAATGATAACTCCTTCATTTGTACACGCAATTGCTTCGTACGAAATTTTATAGCATAGTAATGATCAGCAGAATCCATTTCTAGCCAAAAAAAATACCCCTGAAAATTCAAGTCTCTATGTCTATGAAAGGCGATTTGCAGCCCACTGTGCGGCGAGGTCCGTGGGAAGCTTGTGATGAAGATGGAACGTCTCCGTACGTCCCGATGTGATGTTGGCCGCCTCCAAACGGACCACAGCGCCCTTGGTAAATGGAAGGCTGCGAGATGATGAATTCCCAGCCGAATTAGCCCAGGTTCCGACCATCCGAATTATACGTGATTCGGCCCAGAATTTTATGTAACAACTCCCACGAGGTAGAGGAAGGCGAATATAAGAATTGCATCATGAACAACACAGAGATGGCCGTGATAACTATGAGAATCGAAGTGTACTGGCACGCGGCTTACGACGCCATTACGCTTTACCACGAAAACTCGAACGCCAAAAGGTTAGAGAATCACACCAATGTTTTATTCGCGTCCGTACCCATCAGGGAAAAACATTCTTTCGATTCATAAAATAATACACCCATAGACATATGAATATTAGTAGACCTGCCCTAAGTGATTAAAAGCGTATTATTCCCCACTCCCCATACCGGTTCCATTGGAGCCGGCTGGGCTCGCGTATGGCCTCAAGTGAATTTAGAAAACGTGACGTCATCATTCTTGTGCGAACTATGGTCGAGGCATCATCGGTTCATTTTACGAAATAACACGGCAAAATGTTGACTTGTGCTATGAAAACTTGTAAAAATAGATGTGAAAAAGAGAATAAACCCAATTGTCGTATTACATTCCATATATAAGCATTATTTTACTTTATTTTAAGCATATTCACATTGTATAATATGGATCAGTTGTAGAAACATATACTATCACATCGAGAAACGTCTGGACGCGAAACACAAAGCTGGTTGGTTGCTGGGAAGTAAATTATGAACATTTATAAAAGTGTCTTAACTAAATACTTAAACGAAATATTCGACTCTGAAAATAGAAGAAATTTATTTTGCCGAATTTGGACTTCGCAAATTTGTTCATAACGTGGCGAGTAATTTGCGCTCCCATGTAAAAATGTCTATTCATTCATAATCAGATTTTACTTTTAAGAACTAAATGGTGATATTATAATGCGAGATGCCAATTTACTGTCAGAATGATTTATTGACGAATCACAGTCAACTTTCCTCCCTGCGTCCCGCAACTCTTGTTTGAACCCCTCGTCCTTAATTTCTCGTCTATTAATATTCATATGTCTGTGAATACACCCCATAACTGTAGGCTACTTCAAAATTAAACCCGTGACTGTCATTACACTCATTACTGATTCGGTGTCCTGCGAAACCGTAACAAGAGTGCCAACGGAAACGGCTCGCCTTTCCTCATTCCGCCCATCTGTATGTTGCCTGTATTAAATTAATTCCCTAATAAGTTAATTTTTCGAAGAAAACTTCTTCTAACTGCTTTTCACTTTGTGATGGCATTATTTTTTTTTTATTAAAACACAAATAACTTAGTTCACATCACTTTATTTCGATACAAAATCTCAACATGTTTCGTGAACCAAGTTCACATCATCAGGAGCACAAGTATACTAAAGTTATAATTAAAATTAGGTCTAGAAAGAAGAGGTAGAAGGAGCGGGGAGGGGTAAGAGTGGGGGAGGTTTATTCAAAGTAGGAATTAAAATGTCATTAGACGGGAAAGACCGGGTAATTGGGAAAATATTTAAAATGGGGTTAAAATTTTTTTTTTGTTTATTAATAATATCTGCTTTCATATTCACGTGTTTTCTTATTTCTAAGATTTCAAAATTATTGATTTGAGATACCTTGTAACCAGAATGTAGTATTTTAAAACCTGAATTAATATCGAAAGTATGGTCGTTATTTAATAAATGATCCGCAAATTCTGATTCACAGTTTCCCTTTAAAGCCCTAAGATGTTCTTTAATTCTGATCTCAAAGTTTCTATTAGTTTTTCCTATATAAAAGGAATTACAGTCATTACAGTTGAGTTTATAAACACCTGATTTTTTAGTTTGACTATCAATATCTTTATTATTAAGAATATATTTTTTTAATTTGTTATCCGTATAAAACGCCGGTTGAATAGTGAAGGGGATGTTTTTATTTATAATTTTGGAAGTATCATTATCTACAAATAGAATTCTACGCCATTGTTTGTTTGTATCTTTATAAATAGGATAAATATAAAGTTTAAAGAGTTTATGTTTAATTTTTTTATTTAGTATTTCAACTATCAATTTATAAGGATAGCCGTTATTAGATGCTATTTGTTTTATGATATTTAATTCTGAGGTATAATTAGGATCCGACAAAGGAATCGAAATTAATCTACTAAGCATAGAATGGAAAGCAGCGACTTTTTGAGAAAAGGGATGATTTGATGAATTATGTATGATAATATCAGTGTACGTATCTTTACGGAAAATATTGAAATCTATTTTATTGCCTATTATTGTTAAATTTAAATCTAAGAAATTTAAACTCTTATCTATACCTATTTCTAATGTAAATTGAATATTTTTATGTATTTTATTTAAAAAGTTTAAGAACATGTTCAATTGTCTTTCTGTTCCTAACCAAATGCAAAAAATGTCGTCCACATATCTCTTCCAACAATATACATTTTTAAGTAACAAGGCACCACTATTAAAAATCTTATTTTCTAAATTATTAATAAAAATATCTGCAATCAAAGGACTCGTACTGTTCCCCATGGCCAAGCCATATTTTTGTTTAAAAATTGTATTGTTAAATTGAAAATAATTTTGTTTAAAAATAACTTCGAAAAATAAAATAAGGTCATGGATAAGGTCTTTCTGTAAGTTAGATGAATTTAACAAATTATTGATGATGGTTTTACTTTCTTCTATTGGAATACTAGGAAATAAATTTACTACATCAAAAGAAACCAACATAGCATGATTAGGAATTTCCAAATCCTTTAGATAATTAACTAATTCCAACAAATTTTTAACTGTGTATGTTGGTTGAAATATATTAGTATTATTAATTACAGTATTGATTGCTGACGCTAATTTGAAAGTTGGGGCATTACAATTAGAGACTACTGGCCTAATAGGTTTGTTCAGTTTATGTATTTTTAATAGGCTGTAAAGTTTAGGAATTTTTGGGTTAATTAAAATCAAATTTTTGTTATTTTCCATGTTTACAAAGATATCACTTTTACAACGTTTAACCGCTTCTTTCACCATTTCTTGACACTTATTAATAGGGTTATTCAGAATAATTTCAAAATTGTCCCCTTGTAGAAAATCCATTGTCTTGTTAATATAGTCAACTTTATCCATGATGATAACACTGTTACCTTTATCTGCCTTTGTAACAACCAGATTTTTTTTCCTCACCATTTTAGAAATATTCTTAGCAATTTTTATGTCAGTATTAGAACTTATATTTGTGGCGTCGAATTATCCAGATTAAATAATTAATAATAAACTGCTACTTGCTACTTAGTATCTACTCCCGAATTATGTACTTGCATCGTTAAATCGTAAACAAAGTAATCTACGTACTTCAAGTACCTACCTGCATATTGATGACAATAACACTGCAGTCCGTCTCGAATACTACGAGAACTCGCCAGAAGGTTCGAGCCTACGGCCTAGGCATAATTGCCAAGCCGTCGAAAGTTCGCGAATGATCCAGATCGAGCGAGTGTCTTCGATTTAGTTGCCATCCACCTACCTACTGCCGCCGTCGGCCGAGTAGTATAAATAAGCCCGACGCAGCGAGCCAGTCAGTCATAATTTTGCCGCCAGTCTACAAGGCTTAACGAGTGTTAACCCGCGCCAATCTTACTAGCGCGAGGGACACGTACCCGGCTTCGCCCCTATCATCATGGACTCTATCGGGACATCATCATAGCGCCTCGGCCACGTCCGCGGCCAGCGCTACTCGGATTACAAGCGCCCTGGTTCCAGCGTCTCTGACCAGCGCTTCTTCCACGCTACCATGACCACCACGAGGACACGCAGCATCCTCACTGGTCTACATCGTTCCCGTTCAACCGCCTATAAGGTCCGTCGCACCTTCGGCCGTCTCGTCAGCACTGGAGTGCCTGAAGACCTACGTTCTTCGCCAGTGCCTGACCTCCATCGAGTCCCGGTCATCAGCGCCCGGCGTCGACTCACTGACCCGCGCTTGACCAGCACATCACCGCAGCGTCCGGAGTATTCAACATCTGTCCTACATCATCTCCTCGTCACGGCTACTGACTCACCAATAAAACACATGTGACCTTCACAACCTTCTTTCATTTCGTGCCTCACCATCGATCCCCAAATATTCTTTTCCCGATTTGGAAATGTTTTTTTGTTGTTAATGTTTTTTATCCCTTCAGCACATTTATAATGGAACGATTTAGGTTGATTAATTAATGCATTGTCCATATCCACTGCCAACAACTCTAATTCTTCTCTATTTTTAATATTAGAATTATAATGCAAGTTATGATTAAGTCCTTTATTTAATAATTTTAACTCTTCCTCCTCAAACTCATGATTAGACATGTTAATCACTCGATCATGGAATTTATATTGTTTATTTTCAGTTGGTGACACTACCGAATTAACTTTTTTATTATTATTATCACACAATTTTTTAATTTTTTTGTCAAGAACAATTTTCTTTTTGTATGCTTTGATACTAGCTATAGATCTAACTTGATCATCAAGCAGGTCCCATTCCAATGGGTGTAAAGCACTAGCCAATTCCATATGTAAGAATTTAAGTTGAAGTTTAATAACATTCCGTTTTTTATAACCACTTTTTAAGTCCTCTTTTAACCAACATATTTTGGCTTTCTTAGCCGAATAAAAAAATATATTCTTAATAATAAAGATATTGATAGTCAAACTAAAAAATCAGGTGTTTATAAACTCAACTGTAATGACTGTAATTCCTTTTTATATAGGAAAAACTAATAGAAACTTTGAGATCAGAATTAAAGAACATCTTAGGGCTTTAAAGGGAAACTGTGAATCAGAATTTGCGGATCATTTATTAAATAACGACCATACTTTCGATATCAATTCAGGTTTTAAAATACTACATTCTGGTTACAAGGTATCTCAAATCAATAATTTTGAAATCTTAGAAATAAGAAAACACGTGAATATGAAAGCAGATATTATTAATAAACAAAAAAAAAATTTTAACCCCATTTTAAATATTTTCCCAATTACCCGGTCTTTCCCGTCTAATGACATTTTAATTCCTACTTTGAATAACCCTCCCCTACTCTTACCCCTCCCCGCTCCTTCTACCCCTTCTTTCTAGACCTAATTTTAATTATAACTTTAGTATACTTGTGCTCCTGATGATGTGAACTTGGTTCACGAAACATGTTGAGATTTTGTATCGAAATAAAGTGATGTAAACTAAGTTATTTGTGTTTTAATAAAAAAAGTTCCTATTCAATAGTTGTGAAATATTGTTTCATAACATACTTTATTTCAGAATGCGTCTATTTGAAGATACGAGGCGTATTCAAAAAGTAAGTGTACTGAATTTTTGTAGGTTACAAATTTTTTTTATTGAAACAAGAAAATTACATGGTTACCGTAGTACATATGTAAGCTATTTTTCGATATAGTCGCCATTCCTCTTAATGCAGGTGGTGAAGCGGGGTATCAACTTTTTGATGCCTTCCTCGAAGTAGTTTCCCGCCAACCCCTTCGTCCACTTCTCCACCTCCTACTTTACCTCCTCGTCGGTTGAAAACCTTTTTCCACCCATGTACAGCTTCAGGGAGGTAAAGAGATAATAATCTGAAGGTGATAGGTCAGGGGAATGCGCGGGGTGGTTCAGGACATCCCATTTAAACGAGGCAAGCAGTTCCTTCGTGGCGTTGGCCGTGCGTGGTCTGGCATTGTCGTGCAGCAGGCTGACTCCCTTTGTCAGCATGCCTCTCCTCTTGTTTTGAATCGCCTTCCGCAATTTTTTTAGGGTCTCACAGTATCTTGCAGAGTTGATGGTCTCCCCTTGAGGCAGATATCCAATCAAAATTATGCCTTGAGAGTACCAAAACACGGATGCCATGATTTTCTTGGCTGAAATTGTGGTTTTGAACTTTTTGGCGGAGGGTGAAGAGGTGTGACGCCACTGTTGAGACTGCCTTTTGGTTTCAGGCGTGTAGTGTGCAACCCAAGTTTCATCTCCAGTAACGATGGAGCGGAGAAATTCATCTCCATGGAGTTTGCAGCGCCTCAAAAACTCTTGTCCGGCTTCCACTCGATTCAACTTGTGTTGGTCTGTCAGCTGTTTTGGGACCCACCTCGCGGACAGTTTCCGATGTCCGAGGGTTTCTTTGATGGTTTTGTGTTTTAGAGATCTGGAGATTTGCGGAAACATCGCAGAAAGTTCTTCCACAGTCAATCTGCGATCGTCACGGAGCGTTTTTTTCGATTTTTTCCACAATTTCGTCAGTCACAATTGAAGGTATTCCGCTCCTCTGATCATCATGCACAGACGTACGACCGTTTTTAAACTCGCGATTCCACTTGCACACACTCGTACGATTCATAGCTTTATCACCATATGCAGTTTTCACCTCATTATAAACCTAAAGGTTTTCCCTTCCAAACGAGATAACGAATGACGCCACGTATTTCCCACTTAGCGGGAGATTGGATTGACATTTTTCACGAAACGTATTGTCGCGTCGACACTTCTCAACGTACTGACCTTGAACCGGTCTCGTTGCGGAGGGGAAGAGTCAGGCTACACGTAAGTGTAGCCTACATGTCGAAAATAAAATTCATTCGGTCGTGAGAGCCTCAGTACACTTACTTTCTGGATACGCTTCGTATATCTAATGCATTGGAAACTGGAAATGCCGATTAAATTCGTTTTGTATTGGCCATTGAATAATGATGATGTTTTTATGCAATTCCAGACAGGAGTCCCTGAAGAAAATAATTTCCCTTAGAGCCTGTGTCATCTTTGAGGATGCTGTGTGGAAGGTATTTTTGAGGAAAGGCATGTTGTAGAAGAGAGGAAATAATTCCACGTTGATAAAAGATGTTAGAACATAATTTTTGAACTATAATCATTGAATGAATAAATAAATACAAGAAACAAGCTTAAAACAATATAAATTATTTTCATAATGTATATTATAGGTATAAATAATATACGTGTATATAATTTATATAAATCTACAAAAAGTAGATATTATATGTATACATACATACAGGTGTAGAATGACCCTTTGAAGGAAACGCACTTTACCTCCTTTACACCTTATATAATATATACACATATCGTTTTAAATGATATAATTTATTAAATCAGTAATATCCCACAGGTTGAGAATTATCGGCATTTTAAAATCCGTACGTGACAAGAATAATATTGCTAGCAAATCGTTCACCCAGTGGGAAGGTTATTATCGTATGCCAAATAACCGTCGTTGGACTTATCTGCCCATCGACCCTTCCTACATATGGCAGTTAATTTTTTTTATTTTTTATTTTAGCGACTATATAAAATAATTGTTACATACAAAATATAATGGTGAAATTAAGTATAAAATATTGTATTTCTTAGTCCTCCTCACTAGGGGGTCCTGTGCCGAGGCGGACTAAAGTTATTTAAATATGGTTTATTTGTCTTCTATGTCGTTTTTAGTGTCTTCTATGTCGTTTTTAGTGTCTTCTATATCGTTTTTAGTGTTTTCATTAGGGTTTTTTCATTGACCTCTTTCAGCCATATTTTTATTAATGATTTGTATTCATTAGGATTTTTTATTAGTTTTATGTCTTGGGGAAGGATGTTATGGAGTTTTTTTGCAAAGTATGTATAGTTTCTTTGTCCGAATGTGGTTTTATAACTTGGAATATTTTTTATATCATTTTTGTTCGATCTAGTGTTATGCATACACAGTCTAGTAGAGGATTTGTTATTTTTGAAGAGCTTCAATAATATATTTTTGGCATATATTTGCTGTACATTTGGTACGTCAAAGGAATTGAATATTTCAATTGAAGGCGTTCTAATTGGTACTTTCAATATGGTCTTTATGATTCCTTTTTGAATCGTATTCAGGTTGTGTAGGTACGTATGTGTAGCAGATCCCCATCCTATGATTCCATATTCAATTCGAGAATGACATAATGCGTAGTAGACCTTTTTCATATCCTTTTTATTTAATACGTTTCTTAGATTTTTAAAGAAATATATAAGGCTTGTGAGTTTTTCCGTAATACCTTTGATGTGTAGGTCCCATCTAAGATTTTCGTCGATTATTACTCCGAGATATTTTATGTTTTGTGTTTTTTCGATGACGGGGCAGTAACATTGTATATTATTTCCATGGCATTCGTGTAGTTTTAGTTCTAGTGATTTTATTGGTTGGCTCCTTGCGTTTATTGAAAATGTTATATATTTTGTTTTGCTTATATTAAGGGTAAGCGAGTTGATTTTAAGCCAATTTTGAAGTGCACTAAGCCCCTTTTCAGCCTCATTAAATGTATCCGTCCAATTTTCTTCTTGAAATAATAAAACAGTATCATCAGCAAAACTGATTATGTTTCCTTTAATGGTAAGGTTAGTTAAATCGTTGATATAGATAATGAATAGGATCGGTCCTGAATAATCTGAAGATTTATATTCAAGTGAGTGAACTTACTGATAAAAAAAGTTTTTCTTAAAAAGGTGGCTAAACATACTGTCATTCAAGTGCTTTATCACGGTGCATTTTGTAAATTTAACTGTGTTCTATTGGAGTCCATTAGAGCTCAACCAGTGATTGTGACAATAACACACAACTCAACGAAATAAACAACACAGTGTAAATTAGGGTAAACATGGCGCACACAAATAACCACCAATTTATGGAATCATGCAAGACGGCAATTCAAGACCTGTTGGAGGCAGTACAAGATCCAACAAAACAATTTACCAAGGATCAACAAAACTTAATTACTTTAAAAGTGAATACAATATTGGCACTGATGGGTCACGTCGCCATTGAAATGACTGAAACCAATGTCAAACTTGAGTCGTATGACCAATCAGTAGATAAAAAACGATACTTAAATCGAAAAAACGAATTTTCCCTAATGATTACCCCGAATCAAAATAATAAAGAAACAAATGAAAAACTCCAAAAACGAATCCAAGAAAAAATTAAAAACGAAAAATTAAGGATTAATATTGACAGCATTAAAAAAATTTCTCAAAATAGATTAATCATAAAATGCTTTAAAAAAGAGGACGCACTGATGCTGCAAAAAGAAATTTCCAAAGAATTACAGGATGTAGAAGCAAAAGAACTTATGAAAAAAAAACCTACACTTATATTCAAAGGCATCTTCAATGACTACAACACTGAAGATTCTACTGATGACCTATTTGAACAAAACGAATATCTTAAAGTTTTTACACACACTACAGATATCAAATCACTAATAAATGTGAAAAGGGTTGTTAAAAATAAATACAACGACACGATGAACTTCATTGTAGAGGTAGACAAGGACATCCGAAGAACTATAATACAAAAAGAAAAAATAAATATCGGATATCAAAGAATTTACGCCGAAGATGCAAACCCGCTGGTACAATGTTTCCATTGCTTACGCTTTGGACACACATCAAGTAGATGCCTTGGGAAAGAAAAGGACGCAGCTAGCTGCAGCTATTGTGGAGGCCCTCACACACATACGGCTTGTATTAATATAAGCCAAGCACCCAAATGTCTGAACTGTGAACAACATAACCTAAAAAATAAACTGACATTTCCATCAAATCACCGAGCAAATGACAAGATTAATTGTAAGTTTTATAAAAAAATGCTTGAAATTGCACACCAAAAAATCGATTATTGAAAATCGTAATGTTTTAATGTTTTCTTCATCAGGATGTCATAAAATTGACATTTCTAACTACGTTTTACAAATCCATATTCTTGAAGTTTATTTTGTACTCTATAGTAGTATTTTGCACATAACTCTACAGCAGTATTCTCTCGTATTATTATTGAAACATATCTCTTTTTATATATTCTACTTACACGCCGATATTCTTCAAGTTTGTTTTGTATTACTCAATACTAGGTTGTACATAGCTTCTCGGGAAATAGTATCAAATAATACTAAACCCAACAACCATAATATTAAAATATACGAGGATAATACTATTATTACAAACAGTTCGATATTTTTCTTTATAAGATGCACAAAATTAAAATCTATTTTTCAATTTATTTTTTACAAGCCTACAATATTCAAGTATATTTTGTACATCATTATTATTTTGTACATTATTAATAGATGCTATATTTCAACTTCCAACCATTATACTGAATGTTACGAGTATAATATTATATTTTTAAATGGCTTTCAACTATATTGAAAATGATACTGATGTAGAATTTACCCGTGCAAGCAATTTAGAATGTTGGATTCACGCACAAAATATTAATAAATGCAATACTAACCTAACCTGTGTCCAAATAAATATAAGATCACTAAACAAGTATTGGGATATTCTTCATGCCTATTTGAAAAACTGTTTGAAAGACATAGATGTAATTATGCTTTGCGAAACTGCAATTAACGAGGAACTTATTAAATTATATGATATTCCAGGATATAAATCGTATTATTATTGCAGAAGAAATAAACAAGGAGGTGGAATATCGCTGTATATAAGGGAACATTTACATTTTAAACAAAAAATAGTTGAAACCATTCACTTTGAAAATGTGTTTGGAATATTGACATTACCTAATAAATGTAATTTTTATATTTTAGCAATTTATAGACCACCTAACCTCAATAAAAAGGGATTCTTAAATGAAATTTCTTGTTTTTTTTTGCAATAATGTAAACTTTAATGATAATATAATATTTTTTGGGGATATTAATCTTAACATACTAAATCAAAGTGATTCAAATATAATAGCTTATAAAAAATATACTTACCAGTAATTACTTAACAAAATTTATTAATGATACGACTAGAGAAGCAACCGTTGCTGGTCAAATAACTAAATCCTGTATCGATCACATATATGTTAGATCTAATAAATATAACTTGTCCGCGTGTGTAATTGATTCGAGAATTGCTGATCATTTTATGACGGGACTAAATTTACAATACCATGACGTCAAAAATATTGAACAAAATGAAAAAATCACAATTCTGTCTCAAAAACGTGTTGATAAAGAAATAAAAAAAATATAATTGGAATATTCTTTTGAAAGAAGTGGATTGCGTTACTCTGTATAATAAAATTAAAAATAAATTTAATGAAATCTATGAAAAAAGTACTGTAGTAAAGTCTTATAAACCTCAAATCAGACCTAATGCCACAAATGAATGGATAAATGAAGATTTATTATCAAAAATCAAATTAAAAGATACACTTTACAAAAGATGGAAAAATAATCCTACAAATAAATTTTATGAAAGAGAGTACAAATGTAATCGAAACAAAGTTACAAAATTAATCAGTGCATGCAAATTAAAATTCTTCAACTCAAAATTTAAAAATTACTTTGCCGACTCTAAAAAAACGTGGGACGAAATAAACAGATTGTTAGGAAGGAAGAGCAAAAGTAATTGCGACCAAGTAATATCAAACTATTTTTTAAAAAAAGAACAAACAACTGAACAAACATCTAACAATTTTGCAAACTTTTTTTCTGACAATGTTAAGCAACTATTACATAAATGTGACAAAAAAGCTTTTCATATTCAAACACATAGACTTCCACACAGCATGCTCTTAACACAAGCAAAACTTTGTGATATTGAAAAAGTAGTCAGAAGTTTAAAAAATAGTCAATCGCCGGGGATAGATAAAATTAGAATGTCTGACATTAATAAACACTTTAATATCTTAGGACCTATTTTAACTCTATTAATTAATATGATTTTATCGGAGGCAATTATACCTGAAGATCTTAAATGTAGCATAATCCGACCCATCTACAAAGGTGGTAAACACAGTGAAATTGAAAACTATAGACCGATCAGTATTTTACCTGCAATTGAAAAGATCCTAGAAAAATATATATCTGTAAAACTAATAAAGTACCTTGAAAATTGTTCTATTATTGATACCCATCAATATGGTTTCCAAAAAAATAAAAGCACAGATCTACTACTTCAAGAATTTTCAAATAAAATTAATAATGATCTTAACAAAAGAAAACATGTACTCGTATTATTTATTGATAATTCAAAGGCTTTTGATACGATTGATCATAGTAAATTACTTAAAACTCTAGAAAACATTGGAATTACAGGAAACCTACATAAATTATTTGTTAACTACTTTCAAAATAGAAAGATTTGTGTAAAATTTTTTGATCATTTTAGCAAAAAAAATATTGTTTTCGCAGGCGTACCACAAGGGTCCATACTAGGCCCTACCTTGTATATAATATATGTTACTGCAATGAAATTTATTTTTTCTCATGTAAAACATTACGTTTATGCTGACGACACTGCATTAGTTATTTCACATGAGGATTTATTAATAGCGAGTACTTTACTGCAAATTGACTTTGTCACTCTTCAAAAATGGTCACATGATGTAGGTTTAATGATCAATGCTAAAAAAACGAAGCTTATGCACATCAGATCTCCTCATAATAACATCACAATAACTCCTAAAATTATTTCTCATGACTTTAATTGCATCCATAACTTTGTAATACAACCATGCTCATGCAAAAATATTGAACTTGTTTCAAAATACGTATATCTAGGCTTAACAATTGATTGTAATTTTAAATGGGATATACATATACAAAAACTGTGCACACGGCTTAGAGCTATAGAGAGCAAACTTTATAGATTGAAGTTTTTTGTTCCACCAAATACCCTTAAAATAGTATACTTATCATTGGCGGAATCCCTAATAAGATACGGAATAACTTCATGGCGACATTCAACAAAAACAAATCATCTTTCAGTCCAAAATGTACAATATTCTTTGGTAAAATTATTATTAAACAAAACTAAATACGAACAAAGAAATGACGTACCAAAGTCATTACTATACAACTCTGTAAATGTATTATCTGTTCGTGCTTTATTGTGGCTTAAAATTGCGAGTCAGCATACATCTCAATCTGAACATAATAAAATAGTGACACATGTTCATAATACAAGACTAATTGCAAACGATGGACTTGTAGTTCCCAGATACCTGAATAAATATGGTCAAAGAACTCTAGAATACCTCGTTCCAATAATTTACAACATGTTACCAAACTCAATAAAAAGCTGTGAATTGACTCACAGAAGGAAATGTATGTTAAAAAAATGGTTATGTGAAAGAATTTTTTTGTGCTAATGTAATTATGTGTATATTTTATGTACTTGTTAAAATTGTATATGTATTTAAAAAGTAATTGTTAAAAGAACCCGTTGACAAACTGATATCAATCAGTTTAAAGGGACTTAATTGTAAAAAATGTATTTTTGAAAGTTAATAAATAAAAATAAAAAATAATAAAAAAAAACTTCTTCATTTTGTGGATGTCATAAAATAAAATACCTTTTTAGAAAATAGAAAAAAATACTTTATAGATTTATGTATTTTGTAATATTAAAAGGTGCGATATTTTTATTGCAAACATGAAAAAAAAGTTAACCACTTGAAAAAATCAAAAAAACAGGCCTTTGTTTGAGGAATTTGAAAGAAAACTGTCACATCACGTTTTTATCTCGTTCATACAATTAAAAATTATAATAATAATTCCAAGAAAATAAACAAAAAAAACGTTTTTGCACAATATTAGCGTTGATTTCTTACAATTGTATTTACCTGCAATGCATGAGGTATTTATATTATTAAAAACATCACTTTCATGAAATTCTTATAAAATTCACGCGGTTACAGTCATAATGTCTGAAATAACCTCTAGCTTTTCCCATAACATGACACTAAATTCACAAAATGACGGTATTTATGTATTAAAACTGACAAAAAAACACAAATATATTGAATTATACCAATATAATAGTGAATTGGTCGTTGGAATCGAAATTACTCGTATGAACAAAAACATGCCTTGAAGAACATCTCAAACCAGAAATGAAAACTGTCATATTACTAATATTGCTGGGAAAATGCGCCAGTCTGCCAGCACACAATGTTGCGAGAGGAAATTGTACGGGCTTTGTGCAATGTCTAACAATTAGTAATGCTGTTAGTATTATTTAAACGGGCATAATTTTCTAATTTGGAAAATGAAGTTGTGAAAAATGTTATTTTTCAAACTATGTAAAAGTTGCAGACTTCCCGTGCACAAATATGTATGTAATAATTGTGCATGGGAATTATACCTACATGTGCACAAGGTATACAAGTCGGGACTCATTTGTCTCTGCCAATTTCCAGGGAGCACAGCAATGATTGATGGAAAATTGATCTTTCGTGGGGTTTATTATAATTATTTCTGACGAACGTATTATTAAAATCTCAAATGTTTCTAGAGGAATCCCTCGGGGAGTTACTAATTCATAGAAAAATAAAATGCTTTCCGCTAATTTTATAATTGATAAACGTTTTAATCAAACCACTTTTACGCATAAAATATTTTAATGGTAAAGTACTGTTTTTATTCACCTTAAATATAAATTACATCCGTAGGGATCGATATATTATCGTAAAAATACATGAAGATAATACCCATAAACTATCAGGTAGCTACCATAAACTTTTAACAAGATCAAGGGAATCAATTGCAATGAAAAGAGTTAAATCGTTGATATCTAATAGAAATATCTTTCAACCGGAGGACAGTTTAAAAATAGATAACTAACTAACTAACCATCACGCCGTTTCCCCGCAGGGGTAGGCAGAGAGGACGGACCGCCAAACAACTCGGTCTTGGCACACATTCCTTGCCTCATTCACATTCATACATCGTCTCATACATACTCTTCTATTGTTCTGACTCTTGACATGGCCCGACTCAAGTATCTGATTCACTTGGTCGTGCCATGTCTTCCTCGGGCGTCCCCGAATTCTGCTACCATTCACATTTGCATCGTATATTCTCCTTACACTCCTTTCTTCGCTCATTCGCTCTACATGCCCAAACCATCTAAGCGTCCCTTTCTTGATCTTACTCATTACGCTTACATCAGCCTTGCACTCTTTGCGGATATCCACATTCCTCACACGATCATACATGGTTTTACCACACATACGCCTCAGGGATCTCATTTCAACAGCATTCAATCTACTTTCATCCTTTCTTTGCCAGTTCCATGCCTCACTTCCATACATCAGGGTAGGTACCAGCACTCCATTGTGGACTGCTAACTTCGCTTCTTTTGACAATTTTTTGTTAGCGCCAACTGCGTTCAGTCCTCCATTAATGGAGTTACCTGCATTTACTCTTCTTTCAATATCTCTGTCAGCCTTCCCATCTCTCGTAAACATGCTTCCTAAATACACAAATTCATCCACCTGCTCCAAGTATTCCTCATTCACAGCTATATTGCACACTGTTTTCGTACTTTCTCTTTCAAACACCATTACTTTAGACTTACTTACATTCATCATTAACTCATTCTTCATGCATACTTCGTTCATCCTAGACACGAGAGACTGCAGATCATCCATACTATTAGCAATCAGCACCGCATCATCAGCGTACAACAGGCAACATACTTTCAGATTACTCAAATTCGCGCCCAATCCCACCTCTTTCAATTCTTGCATACAATTATCCATGTATAGATTGAATAACCACGGTGACATTACGCAGCCTTGTTTAACACCTTTTGTGATATCAAACCACCCCGTAAAACCACCGTTCACCCTAACACATGCAACGCGTCCCTCATATAGAGACGCAATTGCCTGAGTCAGATTCGCATTCACTCCATACTTGGACAACACCTTCCATAGCTTTTTCCTGTCGACTCGGTCGTATGCTTTTTGTAGATCTACAAAGGCACAGAAAAGTTTTTGGTTTTTTGCCAGAAACTTCTCGGTGAGCATACGCTATGAGAAGATCTGGTCCATGCACCCCCTTCCACTCATAAAGGCACCTTGCACATCCCATATTTTATCCTTTGTTTCCTTTCTTACCCTTTCAATCAAAATTCTACCATACAGCTTGCCAACTGAACTTAGCAGGCTAATAGCCCTATGATTCCCACATTCCATACGTGACCCTTTACCTTTGTATAATGGCATGATCACTGCCCTTCTCCAATCTAAAGGCGTGTAACCTTCCTTTAAACATTGGTTAAAAAGATTGCACAACCATGTGAGAATTATACGGCTACCTCCTTTAAAATATTCAGCAGCAATATTGTCGAAACCGACAGCCTTACCATTCTTCATACACTTAATTGATCTTTCTATCTCATCCATGCTAATTTCGGTAACATTCAGTCCATCATCATTCATATCTGATTCGCCGCTAGAATCACTGTCACTCACTTCGCTTTCAAAGACTTCCTCGAAATACTTCATCCATCTCTCTTTTATTTTTTCCTCATTTGTCAACATTTTTCCATCTTTCGATTTTATCACTTTCATGCTTCCGGTTTCAGGGCCACACCGGGACCTTTTGACTTCCTTCCAAAATAACTTAATGTTTTCTTGGAAATGGTTTGTCATTTTCATTCCTTCTTCCTCTTCCAGGCGTTTCTTTCGTTCTTTCACCCCAACTCTTACTTTTTTCTTACATTCCTTATATACTTCTTTCGCTCGATCCTTCTCTTCGCTGGAAGCACTGCCAGCCGCAATCAGACATAACCATGCTTTCTTCTTCTCTGAGACCAGTGCTTTAATCTCATCATCCCACCATGCATCACCTTTCTTCCTACCTTGCGTACTTAGATTTGTTGGATAAATCACATTGTCGTGTTTAGCAGTAACCAGTTGACCTGTACCCGGCATTGTTCGACTTTTCTCTACTCTCTATAAATATAAAACGCATGTTTTATATGGGTAAACCTCCCGGAAGAAATTCTCTGAATGATAGTGAAAACCCTATCAAAATCCGCTGTGTAATTTAGAAGAACTAAGCGCACAAACAGACAGATGCGGATAGCGACTTTTCGGACTTTACGATCGACATAACAAACAATACCAATACTAACACCTCTGCTCAATGTACCTCTTCCAGTTTAATCAGCCAGCGCGAGGGGATCGGGCCTCGGGCCTGACCAACTACCCATCCTTGATGGTAGATACATACCTACATATATCCTCTGCAGAAGTCTTCGTAAATAGACCTATTAGATATATACTCGTATATATATTCCGGTTTGACGTGTCATGTCACACATCCGATACGAAGCAACTCGGCCACCAAATCAATCCAGTTTTACTCCTTGAATAGAAAAAACAAACCAGTCGGCTGCAATTCTAATACCCAGCTCACCATACAAAGCGGAATTACCTAGAGGTCAAATACATCGGCTTTTAAGGTTGTTTTTCTTTTACATGGGCTGAAATCTTCGATCTTTCCGAAAAACGTTTTGAATTCCTAGAATACTGTGTTATTTCTACGAAGCCGGAAGGAAAACACCACAATTTATAAAAATCGATCGAATACTAGTCATTTTCGGTACCACGAATGGTCAACAATCAGTTTGCTGCTCATAAGGTACCTACTAATTCGTGTTAGCAGGTTTTACGTCTTCTACGACTCCATTGATTGACATGAACAGTGTATAATTACCTTTATCGTGGCTTACAAACCAAAAGCATATTGGTACAAGTAGTAAGTGTACACTTGATACAGTTAATCAAACAGTCGGAGTTTGCGTCAACCACCAACCTCGGAGTGTTTTTACGAGTAAAATGTTTCCCGTGGAAAGAAATTTAAATACATTTATTCAAGATAACCCTCAAATGACGGTAACCCCGTCGCGGCAGCTGGCGTAATGACTGATTTAAATCTAGTTCGCACTCGAACTCGGAAGTGGTTTGTTACCCAATTTGGCACTTGCATATTTATATGTTGAGATTTAAATAAGAAAGCAGACATTGCGACACATAACGCGTGCCAACGGCGGCCCCGGTAACCAGCCATCACCTCCACCTGCCCCGGTCATAAACCACACACGCTAAACCAGCCCAACTGGGAACTAGGTTCATTTAGTTCACTTTCTATTAGAGCTGAAGTCAGCCACTGTCCAGCCACAACTGAGCAGATAAAATCACTGTCACGTTCCGTGATGTAATAATTATTACGATACGCAAAAGTTGGCACTTTTCGTAGGGTATGTGCTATATATGGAAGAAAAAGTTAATGATTATATAAGAAGGTATTTATTTTATTTTGTAACTGTCATTCTTGAAGTGTATCTTATTTTTGTATTTTGTACTTGCATTTTTATATATTTTCCTACTATATGTAAAAAATTGCATAGATCTAAATAAATATTCGAAAATAAAAGCAACAAAAAGTGCGTAGCCAACCGAGAGATTGCCATTCATGTTTTAATGTTTACTTCCTGGATAGAATAAGTTCTGGATAAATCGCTGCTTTAGCTCTGCTATAGCTACCCCGGATGAAAGAACTTGGCATAGGAGCTCGTTAAAAGGTTAATAAATCTTAGAACATATTAAATTGTATTTATTACTATAAATATGGCAGCATTAACAGTAATCTGATGTACTTTAACTGCTAGAAACCTAATATACACTTTAACACTTTATTATAAGCAATAATAATTACTCGCCTGAAATATCCATACTACTGAAAATATCTCGGTTTGCGGACACCTCATCAGGAGCATTTTGAGCAAACATTTGTTTCATTTGGTATGGATGTTCTGAATAAAATGTGCACCTTGTTTTTGGATTCATGTGTGAACTGGACACTTGTGTTTAAAAATATATTGTGAATTTCTTCAATTCATTACGTGAATTTGAAAATTGTTCAGCGTCAAATCTTTTCTTTCGAATTATATTTAATCGACATCTTATAGTTTTGGCTTTGTACAGACCTTCGTAAATATTTGCAGCATATTTGTCTCGTGTATCCAGCACCACTCTTTGCCCTCCAGAAGCTCTGGCAATCTAACTTAATTCCTTGGAAACATGAATATTTCACCTTCTCAGCATCATTATAACTACATCTTAAAACAGAATTACCTACTTTATTTGTCAAGGGTTGCAAATAATAATTATCCTCAACTTTCATATTGGCTTACCACAACTTGTCATACAATAATAAGAAAAAAAAAGTTCTGCAAGTGTTTTAGTTTTTTATTATTGTGACAGCTGTTTCGGCTTACAAGGCCATTTTCAAACTGTGGTTAGTCCACATTGAGACGACGTATTTATGCTATTTCAAATGTAAATTTTGAAGGTGATTTATTACTGGTTACACCGATGACAATATGATCTATTGTTGGTTAAACCAATCTATGTTTTCCCCTCAGTAAATGGTAATGAGTTCTTAATTATTTACTAATGACTTTATTGCTATGAATTATTTGGGTGCATTATACTGCTTGGGTTTTGTGAAAATACTGAGAAGTGGTGAGTAAATTATTTTCCGTACTTTATTAATTAGTGTTAAGTTTGGGTCATTCGTTCGTTTCGTTTCGTTTCGTTTCTTTCGTTCGTCATATTATCAAATTTAATCTAAATTAAATTTATAAAAAAATTAAATGGAGTTCTACGAATTAAACACAAAAACAATAAATAAGAAAAAAAAAGTTTTTAATATTTATAATGTGTGGAAAGGTTTAGTTTTTTCCTGTGGGGAAGATTTAACCCGGACATAAAGTCGGAAAAAAACATAAATAGGTATATAATTATGTGTACCCAGTTTAAGCGGTCTCCAGAATAGTTAAATGATAGAATAAAATAAATACTCATACTACATTCAGTTGATTGCTCGATTGATCGTAACCAGCAGGATCGGCTTTCTTTGTTACAGAAACTTAAGAGTTCATTGGTTCCTTTTATTGTTTAAATTGGAATATCACGTCTTACTTACAAACTAAGTTCTGCTGGTCCTTGAAGCATTGCTTGTTTCGTGACAGCTGTTTCGGCATTCGAAACCATTATAAAACTGTATCTGTCACGATGTCACTTACAGCAAGCAGAAAACCTATTTTATTGTATACCTCTTCGTAATGTTTAATTATCATTGGTGTCGATAAAACCGATTTTTAATTGTATTCTTATGAGTTATTAATATTTGGATACATAGAAATACCATTGAGTTATTCATTTAGGGTTATTATTTTAATGTACGTTTCCTATTTTACCAATACCTATTATTTGTTTACCAATAGCATATTCTCTTAATTGTTTTATTAATGATAAGTAAATTGCCTTCGATACTTACGTTACTTTTTCCCCTTTAAATATTTATTTTAGATCACTATTTTACGATGTTATTGATGTTAAATATTAAACCAAGAAAAGAGTTGTATCGTTAATATTCGTACCACTTGCATATTGTAGGTACAACTAAAGGCTTGGTCATAAATAATAAACCACCGTGTTTGTCTATCTATTCCACTACCCATTTAACTGTCCCAACGAATTAAAGAATACCTGACATCATTAAATAAGTTGATTTGCTTTTCATTTCAATTCATGTTTAAAATAATTATTAAATTTATCTTTATTTTCATCGCTTTCTTATTTTCAGTTAAACCTATTTAACCTATACCTATTTTACAACTGAATGAATCATGTATTACATTTATATAATTATACATAAATTTCGACTACCATAATACGGACATGTGTCTAGTGTGATAGTCGAAAAGCATGTAAAAAACCTGTATCCAAATATATTATTTATGAATAAAGAAAATTAAAAAAAAAAAAAAAAAATAAATTAAAAAAAACAAAGGGTTGAAAATAATCCCAGAATATAAAACAAACATTAATACAAGTCGACACTACAAGAACACAAATTGTCGAAAGAGGGTGATTAAAAAACGTCGAATAAAATTAATTTTATATTTACAAAATATCCAACATGCATATAAAAACGATGGACGAATTGAAAAATGATCACATGAACTGACAAAAACATCACAATTTAACACTTTCAGTCGAATACTCCTCATTGTCAACATAACTCCTATCACACTAATCACCGTCCGCTTCACAGTCACAGTCACATACTTCACATTGAGATTGCTCATTAATTTGTACAGCGAATATTTCATTAAAATTAGAACACAGTCACGAGTGTTAGACGAGACCGCGTCACTTGAGGAACGTAAATATACTAAGTCTAAATCACACAGTCAGTCGGAGGCGGCCATTCTACCGCGGTGAAACCTGAAGTCTTCTTGTATCCGCCACAACATCAGTTCCATGGAAGCGCGCGCGTCCTCCAGAGGGCAGTGGCGCGTCTCCTGCACGGGCCGGGATAGGTGCTGGGCAGCCAGCGCGCGCAGCGAGCGCCGGAACGGCAGGCCGCGCGCGTGCGGGAAGGCCACGGCCGTGTCCACCACGCGCCCGTGCAGCACGCGCAGAGCACGCAAGTCGTTCTCCAGCCCGTGCCCCACCAAGATGGTGTCTGCGTCCACCAGAGCCAGCAGGTCGCTCTGCACGTCGCGCAAGCTCTTCGTGGCCTTGCGCAAGTCGCGCGCGCTAATGCCCGAGAAGCGCGTGTTATAATCCACCACTGGCGCGTCGGGCAACACGAACGCGCCGTACACCTGCCGCCCATCCGCTCCCACCACCTCCAGGCGCACGGCCTGCAGTCCCGCGGCCGTGTAGCACATTTCACAGTCCAGCGCGAGCACGCGTTTACGCGGCACTCCGGCACGAGGCGCGCGGGCCTTAGTGCGCACGAAGCCCTCGAGGGGGCCGTTCAAGCCGGCACAGGTGCCGGACCACACGTGCAACGAGGCGCGCACGCATCCGAGGGCTGAGGCCGGGCCCCCGCAGCAGCCCCAGGCCCACACGGGGCTGTCGGTGGGCGCGTTGGACTTGGCCAGACGCCCCCAGTGATGCCGGCAGTGCTCTCGCGTGAGGTACTCCCCGGCGGGGGTGAGACGGAAGTTGCGGCGGCAGCGCACGCACAGGCGCTCCACGCTGCGATCTTCCTCGCTGTCGGGGTCGCTGTCCCCCGAGCGCGGACTCGAGCTGCCCGAGCTTCCCGAGCTTCCCGAGCTTCCCGAGCTTCCCGAGCTTCCCGAGCTGCCAGAGCTGCCCGAGCTCCGCCCGCTGTCATCTTCCCGGGACCAGCTAGAGCTATTCTTGCCGGGAACAAACTCCCGGGCGTTGACGTCAAACCTGCGAGCGTGCGAGCTGAAGTCCACGGAGTAGATGAGGGCTCGCTGGGGGTGCGTCATGCTCTCTACGGGGTATCCGAGAGTGGCGAGCTGCTCAGCGGTTAGGAGGTAGTACTTGAGCAGACCAGCGAGCTCCTTGTCGGCCATCTTCAGCTCGGCGTACCTCTGCAGGGGAGCGGCCGGCACGGGGACGGCGACGGGGGCCAGCGCGAGGGCGGGAGTCGTCATGAGGTCCCTGGTGGGACGCGGCTTCTGGCGGCGCCGCTTGGCGCGGGGGACCCTGCGCGCTACCTGGGGGCTGCCGGGGACGCTGCCCCCTGGCGGGGAACCCCCCCGGGCCCCCTCGGAGCCTCCCTCGGAGCCGCTGCCGCTGGAACTGGCGCCGCTGCTGTCACCGGGGTCGGGGGGAGGTTCGTCTTTACAAAACAAACGATCACTCTGTTAGCCAAGTGGTAATGTTATTGTCACCGCCACCACACAACTCCTGACGCAATATCCCACCACTCCGGACATGAGCATTGAGCATTGACACTGCACCCTGATCGGTGGAGATCCGACCTAAGCATCGCGAGTAGATGCGACAGTGCGGTTAATGTCCAAAGTGAAAGAAAAGACAGTCTGGATACGCAGATATTGCATCAGAGAGGATTGCCATCTTAACTTAACTAAACTGAAGGTCTCAGATTCATTAGTCATCTGCCGGGTTTAGTTCGCAGTATAGTTTTAACACTAACTCATGTTGTGGGATTAAATAACGGAATATAGAACACTCCGTGATAGGTTTAACGTGCTGTTACTGAAGCTTTCTGGTATTATGTACAACAAAGAATTAAAAATGAAATTATTCACAAAAGGCCAATAGATATTAGTTATTACTATTTGGATTTTGAAAGGGGAAGAGTTAACCATTTCCAAAATATGATTCATTATTTATTACCAAATGATATTACACGTAATTCATTTCTTACATGCTATCTAAATAATCACTATAATTCTCACACACCAGACTCGAGTCTGTGTCAGATGTAGCCTACCGACATGTTTTCCAGCGTGTGTTGTTTGTGTTCCGATAAAAGCTCTCAAACGGCATCTTTTGTCTGTTATTTATAGTTTTACAACTACTTTCAACTGGCAAAACCTTTCACCATGAGCTAGAGCACTTTAAAACATCAGTTTAACATTTGCAAACAGATTTAGAAAACGATTGTTGAAATTCGGGCGAGGCCGGGTAAGAACTACGTGAAGTAATACTAATACTGAGTACGGAATATACTATTCAATGATGCCGCAATGTTATCGGAACTCCGCACTAGAGCAGAGAGCTAGAACTAGAACTATAGCTATATCCAGTGCTAGTGCTAGTGCTAGTGCGTGGGGCTTGGTGGGGCTACCGCTACAATAACCACGTGATGATGTTTACTAAGAAAGTGCTATTTTGGTATCAGTCGGAATACTGGCCAGCAATAAGTATCGATACGTATGCGTGGTGGCATGGCAGTATAGTATGTATAGTAGGAAAGTGGATTAAATGAACGGAGGAACATCTGTATAGTAGGAAAGTGGATTAAATGAACGGAGGAACATCCGATGGTTGTTGACCAACACGAGTTCCGTACTATCCCGCAGTGTGAAGTGACTGGGGATAGTGTGACAGTAGCTTGTAGCTTGTGTCTTGTGATCTGTTCTGTGTACTGTGCTCTGTGGTCCGGACAAGGAATCAATGAATGGGCTAATCCGGCTATTAATAAACTTTATTTTGAGCAAATCTTATTTATATATTGTGACAGTATAACTTCTAAAAAAACAACACCACCACCCGTTAGCAGGCGTCGTTTTTTGCAGTATTTATCTATCTCTCCACCTTCAAAGTAAGAATCTATTTACGCGAAATAATATTATAAATTCATAAAATTTTGTACATTAATAGCTCGGTAGTTCCATTACGTGCTTATTGCACATTGTCATTATGGTTTAATGCCTATACCTACGTAATTTAAGATGCATTGTTTAATTAATATAAATAATATGTTTTAATAAAAATCGCTGTGGTGTCAGGTTGTTTGTTGTATTAATAAAAATCGCTGTGGTGTTTGGTTGTAAATTGTAAAATCAGTGGGAGTGCAGTTCATAGAGCCTGTAAAGTTGTGCATTGAGTAATTATTACTGAATGTCCAAAGAAAATAAGAGAAAATTTTATTTCCATAAATTAACTTCTTTCATTGGGACATATATATTAAAAGAGATTGTTACAAAAAAAAATCAGTGAAGCTACCGATTATAAAAAAAAATTGGAATATCATAAAAGATATAGCCATCATTAATAAAACTGACACACCTATTGTTAAAATTAATATCGAAGACAAAACAATACATGTAAATTCTGAACCTAAAAAAATATCCGACCATTTCAATCAATATTTTTGCAATATCGGTCCCAACTTAGCAAAAAAAATTTTAGCCAGAAAAAACGTCTCAGAGAAAGATCTCGCAAATAGTATACCTATCAGTACTCTGAGCTACAACCCGTTTCACTTCACTCCGACCACTGAATCAGAAATTATGGAACTAATAGCATCTCTCAATAACAGTAACTCCACCGGAATAGATCACATCTCGGCAAAAATTATTAAACACCTCCAAAAATTTATCGCCCCCCTCTTAAACACATAATCAACTTAAGCTTCAAAACTGGCACTTTTCCCAACTCCTTAAAACAGGCTACAATAATCCCAATCTTCAAAACAGGTGACAAATTATCTGTAAATAACTACCGACCCATATCCTTACTAAGCACAATATCTAAAATTGTAGAAAAAGCTGTGAAACATAGACTCTGCAAGTTCCTCGAAGATAACAACATATTATCAGACAACCAATATGGCTTTCGCAAAGGTAGGAGTACATCTGATGCAATAGCTGCCCTCACAAAAATCGTTTCCTATAATCTTGACATTGGTCGCAAACCACTGGCTGTCTTTCTCGATCTTGCAAAAGCATTTGATACGGTCTCTCATTCCTTACTGCTAAAAAAACTACATCAAGTTAGAATAACAGGAGTAGCCTACACATGGTTTGAAAACTATCTAATGAACCGAACACAACAAACTCTCATCCACTCTGACAAAACACATATAAGCGAAAAATTACCCGTGTCCTTTGGTGTACCTCAAGGCAGTATACTAGGACCAATGTTATTTCTTGTATACATAAACTCACTATGTGCCATGAATATTGGAGGTAAAATATTATCATTTGCCGATGACACTGTTCTAATATTCGAAGATGTAACATGGGTCACTAACAAAGTTAATAATGGTCTATTAAAAGTAAAACATTGACTGGACACAAACCTCCTCACACTTAACATCGACAAAACACAATATATGACATTTTCCATCCGCAAACATAATGTACCCAACAACTGCCCTAAACCTATCATTCACTCGTGTTCACTCAATTTACACACTCACGAAATCACACCTAATATAAATTGCACGTGTTCTACCCTTAAATCATCAAATGCAGTTAAATATTTGGGAATAATCATAGACAACCAACTACGATGGGAAGCCCATATCAGTGACACAGTAAACAAACTTCGTAAACTCTGCCATGTATTCTGCTCCCTTAGGTCCATCCTTGATTTAAGAAGCGTATATTTTGCACTTTTCCAATCTATAGCAACATATGGTATAGTGGGATGGGGTGGTTGTGCTGAATCCATTATTAATCCTATTATTACAGTTCAAAAACTAATTTTGAGAATTATATTTAAATGCCAACCTACCCATCCCTCAAATGAACTCTTTGCTAAAATCAGGGTCTTAGATATACGACAGCTATTTACTAAGGTAACCATTTGTTACATACGAAAAAATAACCTACTGGTGGCTCCACAACACCAAGCTCACACCCGCTCTTCATCAAACCTTGGTTGCGTGGTTCCTCAAACTAAAACCTCTTTCGCTCAACGGCAATTCTGGTTCATCGCGCCTAAAATATACAATGCATTGAGTACCGACTTAAAGTCAAGTAATTCTGTATCCATATTTATTGCCCGTGTACATTAATGGATATTTTAAAGGGGACGACCTTTCTTTAAAGATTATGAGTTCCTAACACAAAAAAAAAATTATAAAAACTTCTGTCCAACTTGTCTTATACCACGAAAATTAAGTGTTGAACATAATCATGTTGTCTTATAGATAATACCTACGATAAAAATGCACACAAACAATTATATGCATTAAACAATCTATATTAATTATGTTTATATTTTAATCTTAATGTTTAATATTTTTAAATTTTATTTGTATCTTTTTAAATATACATATACTTTTTCTTTATCGTTCAGTTTACTATTAATTTTAATATATTTGTTTTTAGTTTTATTTCATGTATGATTCATACTTGCATACTTATGTTTCTATAAAATAGTATTTTTTAGTTCTTTTAAGTTGTTTTTATTATTATTTCATGTATGATTCATACTTGCATACTTATGTTTCCATAAAATAGTATTTTTTAGTTCTTTTTATTATTAATTCATGTATGATTCATACTTGCATACATATTTTTCTATAAAATAGTATTTTTTAGTTCTTTTATGTTATTTTTATTATTATTTTATGTATGATTCATACTCGCATACTTATGTTTCTATAAAATAGTATTTTTTAGTTCTTTTATGTTATTTTTATTATTATTTCATGTATAACTACCACAACACGGGCATTAGCCTAGTATGGTAGTTAAAAAAATGTCAAAAAATATAACATGTTAACATTTATTAAATAATAAATTTTAAAAAAATAAAATAAAAAATACAACATACACGACTTCCATGACAGCCTCCATGGACACGGATGCTCGCACAACGTAACGTTGTAATGAAATATCGCAAGCAATTCACTGCACTAATGAAAATAAAATCACCTCAAGGGCGCTTTACGATTACCCAAAGAAACTGACTAACTGCCCTAACTGACTCAACTGCCTATATTGCGATGAAGTGTGATATAAATAGAAAATGACCTAGACAGATTAACCAACACTCATCGCACAATGATGAATTTTACTAGTCATACCTACGCTTTATCACGAAAAAATTAGAAATGAAGCTTTTGAATGAGTGTACAATGACATCACCGCCTCGGTGAATCATTTGGCGATCTCACCATAAAGCTTGAACGGAACTTCCAATCGCCAGCTTCCAAATGGGTGAATCAACAATCAGCGACCTGATAACCATTTCCCACGAAAACAATTATAAAACCGGAAAACGTGCAATGTTCAAATGTACCAACTGTTCAATCAGATAACTTGTAATAATCGTGTGGTTGCAACTGTGTGGGTAGATATCGGACATTCTAACTGGGAAGTCGATTGTCGAACCCAGGACATTCAGTTCTCAAATTACGCCACACGTTTACACGGTCATACTTCAATACAGATTCGTCATTAAATAAATAGTTTCGGGGGCTAGCTATATCTGTAAATCTGCAGGCACTGGATACTTATTACTCGCTGTGAACTAACGGCAGAGGAATGTACAATGTACCGGTGGATTTAAAATAATGATTTGCTCGAAGAAATAGCGCAATGTTTAGTGTTAGTTCAAGAAAGCACCATCCACATACTTAGATATACACTGTGTGGTACGTGGATACAGGGTACTCCACCTCGTCATAATAACTAACTAGCCTTACGATATTTAGATTAGTCGTACTTCCATACTCAGTACCAAAGGAAGCCGCCATATTAACCATAAAAACGTTCAGACCGATTCCGATGAAATTCGGCAAACAAAGCAGAATCGAGCTGTCGTATGAAATGATAAAAAACTTATTATTGGTAAGTAATCTCGGATGAATGATCGGCGAGACATGCAGACGAGTGAGGTGATGTGATTGGGAGCTCGGCAGACGAGCGAGGGTTCATCAACACGGAGAGCCGCTGTTGAGCACTGGGCACTGCCAGATGATAGACGGAACGGGAGGACAATGCTCTTACCGACAATTCAGATCGATGGCCCATGGACACTGGACTGACTGGACAAGCACGTTAAGATCGAGTTTTACCTGTTAGCCGTGTTCTATTGCTTCTAGCCTGTTACTATTGAAATGCATAAATCCACTTGAAAAACGTTAAAATATCCAAAGAGCGAGCGCATCCGCAGAGATATGAGGTAAATGCAAATTTCGGACCCTCCATTGATGTACATTTTAACTATTTTAAGCTCAATGCTATAATTAATAATTATTTTACATGTATCGGTATCCGACCACGGAATGCAACACTAGAGAGAATAAAAGTATGTCACCGTTTCATAACAAAATTAATTTCTAAAAGGGGAATGAAAACTTTCAGCGCAGAAACTGTTATTGGACAAATGAAAAATACATAACAGGAAATCGGTGCAGTGTACTGCCAAACTGGAATTTCGTGAAAATCTTCATGCAAAAAACAGTATTTTCGAAAAAAAAAATTATCGTTTAGGACTAAACACCATCAACGATGTCGAAGTTTTCAAACTTAACACTCTGTCACACTCAAAAATCACGAGCCACTGAGTATCATCATTGTTATTTTTACAAGATTTCCGTTTGAAGACTCCCTTTGTATCTCAGTCACCTGACTCTTGAGGAGTGCTACCTTCCCATTAATTAGCAAGGTTACACTATTTTTTAAGAATATACTTAAAAATACTCAACTAATTTGGTTGTGTGGTGTAATTTTGTTTGGATTTTAAAAAAGAATCAGTATACAAAATACATGTCTTATACTATACACGGGAATTTTATTTACATTTAAAATGGCTGTAAATTTTTTTTCTGTAATTTTTTATTTATTTATTTTTGCGATGCTTAAAGTATAGGTTATCTCGTTATCTGTTATTCTGTACATGAATGTTCATTAATTTTAATATCTATATTTATGGTACAACTCAAGATGATACTCCCTCCCAAACACGAGTTATTCTCGATTAGGATGGTATTAATTAACATCAAGAAACGTATTTTATGTATTTACTATTAGTAAAAAAAATTACATTTTTTAAATAAAATATGTTAAAAATATAATATATTATGTACATACTTTTAATAAACAAATATTTATTAGTGCGTCTTGATATAATGATCTTATGTGTCTTTGTTTCCTCCCTCCTACAACATGCATCTCTTCAAGACTCATGCTCACTCTTTCCTCTACTCGAAAAAACCCTTCACACAGCATCCCCAAAGAGGACATAGGCCCTGAGGGAAAAATTTTTGTAGGGAGTTAATGCAAAACAAAAATAAATTAAAAACTATAATTTGAATACCGCACAAGAGTACCAATTTGCTCCTGACCGTCGGGAGCCAGTAAGAATTTCAATTTGTATGGATATTTCAGGCGAATAATTATTACTTGTAATAAGTTAGTGTGTGATATTGTAAAGAGAAATCGAAGAGAATAGAATTTAGTTTTAAAAATTGTGAAAATAAAATCTTCATCCAGTGTTGGTCAACATCTCTTGTGAACATCTCTTAAAAACCGTGAATGTGTACAAATTATAAACAAAGGTCAATAATTGAATGTAGAACATCGTCAAACTTACACAATCAAGTTTCGTAATAATTCACAGTCACCGAAGATCAATTAAATTGAAATATACGCAATGATTCTCTTCAGCAGGAACATTTCACAATGAAGAAAGCCAAAAGAAAACGCATAATAAGTTCACCTTCATCATATATGTGAAGCCCCGATACTATAGGATTCAGTAGCTTATTTCAGAAAATTGTTTTGTGGCGAATAATTAATTATTAGGTGTTGCCTGGAAATACTGATTTAAAAATCCAGTTTATAAAGTTTACTTAATGTATTTCCGAAAATTGGAATTGGAAAAGAACTGAAAGAATAAATACAACACTGGAGAGAGCGTTTCATGTTTGGTTTTACGTAAACTGTTCGACTACAGTAGAAATAGGTACTTAGGTAGGGGAAATACTAAGCCGGTTAGCCGAAATCGTAATGTATTCAATACCAAAAGGAAGCTCAATGATAGGGATGTCTGTACGTAGCGGCAGTAGTGGCTGAGGGCAGTGCAAGTGGCGCCTCGCCGTGGTAAATAATAACATCCGCTGCTAAATGTGCGCGCGAGTGTCCCTTGACCAATACTTTCGTAAATATTGAAGCGCGTTCATTCAAACGAAATATGTCCCCAGTGGGCAACACGTGTTATTATTGCGTACGTTGTGAACCACAAAGACCAACTACGTAATATATAATATATATATAACCGTGGTTTCGTGATAAGCTACGAAGAAGCAGATCATCTGCTAGTAGTGTTCCCGCAATATTTAAAAGCAACCAACAACTAAAAGAAATCTACGTGTTTCTTTCATAACGTGGTTAACACCTGCCAATTCGTCAACTCGGTTCGTCAAAACAATACTAACATAATGTAACACGACTTGAAAATCAATAATAACCAATAATAAGTGTGCGGAATGGCGGGCGGCAAGGCATTAAAGTATTCGGTATATTACCTACAGTCTATTTCGACTGCTAACTACACTGGTACAATGCAACAAGTACGCAAACAATACGTCAAGCAAACTGTACCAGTACTGTGGTGTTCTACATATTATATATCATAAGATGTTTGTGAATTCGGAATATATTAACTTCAATTTTCAATAAAGACGACCCACTTGTTGAGCGGTTTGTTTCACAACGCAAATACGTGCCGAGAATATGTGACTGCTAATTAAATTATCATTCTGTAGGTTCAAAAGTTGTCAATGCTATTAGACACAAGTTTAGTAGTAGTACCAGAACCAGGTAGGGCAACATATGCATGTACATATTCTGCTCGATTAGAAAATAATATGGCTTTTTACCGAACTCGGATTCGAAGATACACATAATAATATAGGGCGAGAAAGATGGGCGACTGATCGAGCCACTTACCGAAAAGACCTGCAAACCTTTTCGGTCGACCTCGCCATATTGAACTGGTCGACATTGAAAAGAATTGCGTCAAAATTACGTTTGTGGAAGAAGACTCGAATTATTTTTTGCAATTAAATCGTAAGATGGAAAATAGACTGACTGACTGACCAGGCAGAGATTGAACCGCCGCACACACTTCATGCTTGACTCACATTCATATATCGTCTCGTACGCAGGTACTCTTCAGCCATTCTGACTATTGGCTTGACCCAACTTATTTACCCTCTTCCTCGACCGTGTTAAACTACTGTACTTAAATAAATTATAATGATCCCATATGTATGTGTGTTTAAGTGCAGGGAATATACAAATACGGTCTTTTTCAAACATTTCATTTTCTATACTTGTTCATTCTTGAACTCGAGAAAAGCCAAGATCTATAATGAGATAAATTATACTTTAATGTTTCAGTCAAAATCACAAATAGGTGTCTACTATTTTCTAAACAATTACAAACATATTTACGAATGTTCACTTCCTGGATATACTTAAGGAGTATAGAATCAGCAAGTGTGTACGTAATCATTGCATACACATCATCTTAAGATAGGTTGCATGCAGTGGTGGTTCGTGGCCTATCTCATCGGGAGTTCAATCGGAGATTAACCCCTCCAGCGTTTGAGGGTCATATATGACCGGGCGTCCATATTATATAAGGAGTATAGAATCAGTAAGCATTGCATACACATCATCTTAAGATAGGTTGCATGCAGTGGTGGTTCGTGGCCTATCTCATTGGGAGTTCAATCGGAGATTAACCCCTCCAGCGTTTGAGGGTCATATATGACCGGGCGTCCATATTATATAGGGAGTATAGAATCAGTAAGCATTGCATACACATCATCTTAAGATAGGTTGCATGCAGTGGTGGTTCGTGGCCTATCTCATTGGGAGTTCAATCGGAGATTAACCCCTCCAGCGTTTGAGGGTCATATATGACCGGGCGTCCATATTATATAAGGAGTATAGAATCAGTAAGCATTGCATACACATCATCTTAAGATAGGTTGCATGCAGTGGTGGTTCGTGGCCTATCTCATTGGGAGTTCAATCGGAGATTAACCCCTCCAGCGTTTGAGGGTCATATATGACCGGGCGTCCATATTATATAAGGAGTATAGAATCAGTAAGCATTGCATACACATCATCTTAAGATAGGTTGCATGCAGTGGTGGTTCGTGGCCTATCTCATTGGGAGTTCAATCGGAGATTAACCCCTCCAGCGTTTGAGGGTCATATATGACCGGGCGTCCATATTATATAAGGAGTATAGAATCAGTAAGCATTGCATACACATCATCTTAAGATAGGTTGCATGCAGTGGTGGTTCGTGGCCTATCTCATTGGGAGTTCAATCGGAGATTAACCCCTCCAGCGTTTGAGGGTCATATATGACCGGGCGTCCATATTATATAGGGAGTATAGAATCAGTAAGCATTGCATACACATCATCTTAAGATAGGTTGCATGCAGTGGTGGTTCGTGGCCTATCTCATTGGGAGTTCAATCGGAGATTAACCCCTCCAGCGTTTGAGGGTCATATATGACCGGGCGTCCATATTATATAAGGAGTATAGAATCAGTAAGCATTGCATACACATCATCTTAAGATAGGTTGCATGCAGTGGTGGTTCGTGGCCTATCTCATTGGGAGTTCAATCGGAGATTAACCCCTCCAGCGTTTGAGGGTCATATATGACCGGGCGTCCATATTATATAAGGAGTATAGAATCAGTAAGCATTGCATACACATCATCTTAAGATAGGTTGCATGCAGTGGTGGTTCGTGGCCTATCTCATTGGGAGTTCAATCGGAGATTAACCCCTCCAGCGTTTGAGGGTCATATATGACCGGGCGTCCATATTATATAAGGAGTATAGAATCAGTAAGCATTGCATACACATCATCTTAAGATAGGTTGCATGCAGTGGTGGTTCGTGGCCTATCTCATTGGGAGTTCAATCGGAGATTAACCCCTCCAGCGTTTGAGGGTCATATATGACCGGGCGTCCATATTATATAAGTTTTTTTAAATCTTTTTTTCTATCATGCGGAAAAACATAATAATTATTTTGGCGTTAGAAAGAGGAATAATAATTCTTTCCAGTTTGCCTTTAATATTTATACTGGAATCCATTAATAAAATCCTGAAAATATGAATAATAAGCCATATTTCGCTCCGCTATCGTAACAATCAACCAACCTTTACAAATTATTTCTTATTTTTTATTATATGAACGAGATAAAAGCGAAGGTTTTCTTATAAATTCCCCAAACAAAACGAACGTGTTTTGCAGATATCGAGTTCTCTCAATTTTTCTATGATGAGAGTAAAAATTTAAGTAAAAATGTGGTTAGCGTTTTTGACAACATTTTACACGTTTGATATCAAACTTTTATTATTTAGATATAGTAATATTATAATAATATAATATTATTTTTAAAGGCATGCATACACCGGAAAGATAATTTTATCTAGTTTATATCGCATTTGAAATACAAATAAAACATTGCTAACTGTACAAAAGTTATGAAAGTACTGAAGGGTTAAAAGAGGGAGAAAAAATTATTTCAGATATATGTTATACAATTTTTCCCCAGATCAAAAGGAATCTCATCTCGTCAATGTACCAGAAATTAGCGATCTAGCAACAAAGTACAATTCTAACGGATCAACATTCGTGCCTGAAGAATATAATGTCGTGAGCATAGAATAAAGAGTCGAGGTAAGAAAAATAAATTTTAAATATGAGGACCACAAACTGTATTTTTATATATAAAAAGTAACATCTTCAGTAATTAACTTATTTTGGATAACTACCTAAAACGCGATGGTCACATCTGTTGAATCTAGCATAATACTATTCCGTACAATTGGTATGTATTTGGTGTTAAATAATCACAATCTCGGCGCACACGGTCACCTAGTAAAAACCCACGGTTCGCTTGCACGTCTACCGCTCTAGCGCCATTAGTGTTTTGTATGAACTCTTTCATAACGCACAAAAATGGGATTCATTAGGGCAGTAGTTGTTTAAAGTGTGGTAAAATTAAAATACTGGTGTATCTATTTTACGGGAGTTAACCTCAGAGTTGCATGAAATGAAGGAACCTTTGCTTTTTCTAAATGATTTCCTCATTTACGCAAGTTTAATCGTCAACCACTAAATCAGTTATTATGAGATAATCATGTTGAGCATGCGAGGCAAGTGACATGAGCAAAATAATACATAATATACATAGTGTCGTGAAATAATATAATATAAACCAATTTAAAGATCGATTCGAATTTAATTTTGAGCAGAAGGAAATAGGGAATATTATTAAATTTAAAAACAACTCCATTACTACCACCACCACCCCATTCAATAATAATAACCCAAAAAATAATCATAATAAGTTACAGCAGTTACAGCAGTTCCGTCGTAGCAGCTATTCATAAACTGACAAGTAAAAAAATTGAAACGACATAAATAATATTCTTTATTGCGGCCACTGCAGCTGTTATACTGTCGTGTGTCGTGTTATACTGTCGTGTGCCCGGCGTTGCTAGGCATGTCTATCTTTAGGAGATAGACATGTACCACGGAAGACTTTTCTGTAGGCCTTTTAAAGATATACAATTCGGTAGTACATTATTTTGATGTACGAGTATCTCATAAGCGTTAGCAATGTAAGCGCCCGAAAATATTTTTTTATGACTTGATTACATAATTAACATTAAATAACATTTCGCTACTTTCTATAAATGTTTTATACACACAACCCTTTTTGTTGCGTAGTTTAGAAGAACTAAGCGCACAAACAGAGAAACGCGACTTTGTTTTATACTATAGGTAGATTATAATATAGGTAGGTACTTATATAAAACTAAAATACAAGATTTTAAAATGATTGAAGTTAGCTGGGTGTTAATTATATGACAGAAGCATAATAATCTAAGAGGATTTGAACTCTCTACACACACATGGTCAGACATTATTATTATTTATTGATGAAACTCAAACAACAACAACCTCGGTCTGTTTCCTCGTCATGTGACCTGGTCCCACCTCTGGAGCAAATAATACACTTTGGTGGTTTTGTTTTCTTTTTCTATGTACGTAGGTATACTCGCATTATCATGACGTATCAGTCTGTCGATGTGAATACAAGCAATATTTCCGCGCTAATCCTTCTCATAGCCGAGGTCAGTCAAGCAGAAAAGTCATAATCTTTAATTTACTGTCTAAAAGTAGCGTGTGGGTATATTATATTACTACGTATTTAGTTTCTGTCGGCACTGTATTTCGGCAGTCGGCACACACTATTGCCTTCTATAGAATATGTGTTATTACTTCATCTGCAGGTGTTAGTAAGTTTAGTGTTGGTGTTTTCCTCACGTCGATTGTAAATGAATGATTTAATACAGGTGTTGGTAACAGAATGTATTCCGACAAGTGGGGTGGGTTGTGACTGAAGATAATTCTTATCTTAATATTACGATTCGTATGTAGTACTTAATTAGCCATTTATTTAATGTAACTTTTCCCCGTTTCTATGAACATACAAAGAACGAATTAAAATAACTATTAATAATTACATTGATTCGAATTGATGCTGTGTGTTATCACCGCATTATCATAATTATTTGTTAGTCGGAATAGCGGTTTTTAGTAGTTCCAATTTTAATTGTTCAATAAGACAAAATAGTTATCTACATTTGGGCGCAACCTAATTACTAAAGACAAAACCTTTAAATCCTTAATTACATTTCAACGTTCGTAAAGTACGAGACAAGTAAAAAAGAGACTTGCAAGTAAATAAATCCATCAAGTGGTAAATTCGCTAACAAAACATTAGGTAGATTCTTAACATCACGACGTCAAATATGCCTACTATTTTATGGTTATTAGTATTAGAGTCGGTAGACACGCATACGAGTAACTACTTATGTCGGGGGGAGTACGAAAAAAACTGAATTTTAAAAGCTATTTCGTTTAAAATACGGATAATTTACTCAAAGTCTTTGATATAATAATATGAAAATAGGTTTTCAGGCTAGTTTTTTTCTCTTCTTTTTAAATAAATTTATAAATAATGTTAAAAAATAACCTTAAAACTGTCACTTCAAAAATAATGGTCGCCGAGTGAACACCTACATTCACATTATTAAAATGCAGTATTTTCCATCTCTCCCGACGTAAATTTGTAGTAATCAAGTTGAACCGATGTGTTACATCAACAAAATATTCGTATCAGCTCTGAAATTTTACCTTTTTTATTACAATGTGATAATTGTTCATAAAACAACATGATAAAATAATAAACGATACGCAATCGGAACCCCGCCACACCCGCGGTAAGTAATAACACAACACACAACACATGCCACTGATAACTGATATCAGCAACAGAACTGTATCAATATTATGATAATAATAAAATGTATACCCTTTCACGTCTCAGATATTCCAAATATGGTGACCGGATAAATCACCAAAATGATAATTCATCACATCTTTAAAAAGTTATATAAAGAATGATGAAACAAAAACTTTATTAACTGGGTTAAGTAGGTTAGATTAGGACTTTTTAAAGGTGTGTTGAATAGTCACTGTGTTGAGTTAGCATGGAACCTCCAAATATACCTATATTTGAAACGAGTCGAAGTACTCGTACGTCACCACAGACTCCAGAGTATTTGATTTCCACGAAAATATAGCAGAGAAAGAGCGAGAGAAATCCTAAAGAAAATAACCTGCTACATAATAATATATACCTACTATTTACATTATTATTTATTATAAACAAGACTGAGTGTTACAACAAGCTACATATGTTTTTTACATCGCTATTATTTTATTTGGAACCGTGTGCATTTTATGTAATAAATGAATAGGTTATTCAGTTGGTAATAATTAATTAACGATTGCAATGTTTGTAAGTAGTCGTGTTTGAGTTAGTAACTACTGGAAAGGTTCGTGTTATTTATAGTTGGTGCAATAATATCATTGCAAGTTTTTACGGTGCACAGATTTACTGTTTCCAAAGCAAATAACAAGACAAATGAATTATTATAATATAAGCTGGTATGATTCATGCAATTAAGAAACGTAACTTTACTTTTCAGACATATTTTTAACAAAAATAGGTATTATTTGCTTTGAATACAGTACCAGATGTCTGACTGCGGCCACCCTGAGGCATGTGGACGGACACAAACAAAGCCACAGTGATTATATTATTATTACATATTGTATAGCATTTATTAGATCTGGTCCGTCCAGTGATTTGGCTGTTAATATTAATACATTTTTACGATTGGCAAGACAAGTAATGATGATGTTGTTATGAACATACCTTCAGCACAACTGACTAAATATTTCCCATCGCTGGAGCAGTCCATGTTCAGGATCTTGCTAGTGTGGCCCATGAGGTTGGTGGCTAGATACGGATGACTGAATGTCCCCTTGTTCTTCCAGTTGGAGGACTGTTTCTTCTTGTTTTGTTTGGCAATAGGTGCTCCGCAAGTCTTCTCTTTCGCCGCGTTCACAGGAGTTTCATCTGCAAACAAGCACATGTTTCCATTCAAACAAACGTTACTAACTGCAGACGCAAACCAAGGTGTACCTACCTAACACCATTCTCATAACTGACTATGTTACAATCATGATTATACAAGAAATTATATAAGTTATGGGAAACTAATATAAAACAGTCGCATTTCGGAAACCTCCTTTCCCTTTGGGGCACAAAATGAGCGCTGCAAACGTCACTCGTTACTTGTGTAGGTAGGTACCGTAAAAAATGCCGTTAGAACTTTCACAATCTTAACGCAGCCGCTGCACGGGAGTTCAATTCTTCAGTAGCTAAGCATATCTCTGTTTTTAATAATACTCCAATATAGGCGCTCCACACTTACTCACTTTATCATATTTCACACTTTATTATGAATGCAATCAAAAATAGTTCATCTTCCGAGGTGACGTGCGGAGTTGTTTTGTTAATTTGGATACCACGTGCTTCGCATCATGTGCGCAGTCAACTGTCAAATTGACAACATTTTTGTTAAAGTTTTTGGTACAAATACACTTTAACTGGGAAACAAGTAAGGTGCGTGAGTATACTCGACACACGAGCAGTTCAAACCAGCGGAGAAATCTAAAAAATAACTTGTCACGAACATAACCTCACGGCGATAGGTGATAGTAGGTCAAAAAGACATGTAACGGCGAATCTGGTTGTTCCTCAAATGGGACTTCTTCGCCTTGGCCGATGTGCAGTCTGCTTCGCAAAACAAATAAACAACTTCTTTACAAAAGCACATCTCAAAACAAAACAGCATATCGCGGTTGCCTAGATAAACAAATAATTCTATTGACATCTTACTTTTGACGACGGATTCCTTTTTGGGTTCTTTATCTTTCAAGTAATCCAAAATGTATAATACCACCTGAAGAATCACAATCACTACAATAGTCACTGCAACATAAGCCCATGGCGAGTTTCCGACGCCGGTGTTTTCCATTTTTACGTGCCGAGCACAAACTTCCGACAGATCGGATCTGCGAAGCGCACTGAACTGAGCCTGCGCGCGCACTGCACTGCGCCTAGCCTAGCCAGAGTTCCGCTGCCAGCCGCTAGTTCGAGACTAGCGCCACTGTAGCGAACACGGGCGTAGCGGCCGCGCTCCGTAGCTCGATATACTGGCGCGAATTGCAAACACGATCAAAATAATGCTTGCCGGCGGCTTTATCCTTCATTCCACCCGCTATCGGGAAATACGCTTTGCCGCCGTCTTCTCGTGCACTGCTCAAACTTCCACCCGCCTAGTACTGCCCGACTACTAACTACGGTAACTACCAGCCGAGACACACCGCACACCTGCAGCCGGCGCCCCACCACCGCCGCTGACGCCCAAGAGAGAGGGCACATCACGCAATTACCCGAAGACGCCCCTCAGCGTCGTTTTCCTTATCCTTATCGCCTCAACCTCCGTCTTCCAACAATATACCGCTTAGATGATTGATATTTAAAATTTAAAGTGTATTTACTCGTATCTTCCTCCTGTCCAGAAATAGAACTTCTGATGAAAGAGCGCGCAACACTGCAACATTGCGTCGGAGCCGCGGCTAGTGCGCAAAAACAAAGCACTGCGTTTTTCTTCATTCTCGGAACTGATAATCATCGGTTATATTGTTCAGAGATTATAACGTTACTAACTGCACTGGTAATTGCAAATAATTGGACACTGGACACTAGTAAGTAACTGGTCGGCATGGTGGCTTGAAGACGATTGCTCGTGGAGTACGTAAGTGTTTCATTATCAATGCTCAAGGAACAAAGTGAAAAGAATTATGACTAATAGCCAGCAGCGGGAATTGTGCCACACGTCAGTGGGCCAGCCACACTACCACTACCAGAGGTAGAGCGGATTCTGATTACATGGCGTGACATCATTCGACGAACTTTTGTTTTTCTTGCAACTCCGTGTTTACATACTAATATAACTCACTGCACTCTTAATTAGTACGAGCGTGAGCAATGTACTATTTATTTCCAATGGAAGCGAGCGGACACACTTGATTTGTCTCACGTGAGTGTGTTGTGTTGTGTTTGTAGTCTGTATATCCCGCGGAAGTGGCGGACGGATGACGTCATGTTCATGATATTCCGAAAGGCCCGTTTGCATAAAATATTCTCCGTAAAACAGTTATTACGGTGAATCCCGATGGTAGCCTAAATTCTACTAAACGATGACATTTCTTCATTGTTTGACTTTGAGAATTTTCATTTTGTCATTTTGATGCATGCTTGTTGCCGAAGTGCGTTGATAGATTTATTTATTTATGTCTATTCTTGAATACACATTTTTAAATGATAACAGTGGTTTATATTGTAGTACAGAGAAAAAAGTACAGAAAAAAGGTATAAAAAATAAAGAACATAGGTTGATATAGGTAAAACTGTGTGTGGGTGATATTGTATGTTACGTGAACACCTCACTAAGAGAACCTGTGCTGAGGTGTTAACGTGTTTGTGATTAGTGTGACAGGTATGTGTTTTAGTAGAAAGTTAATTTTTATTTTTTTTTATTTCACAGACATATATTTAAACATGAAAACACACATTTATATGTGAGTGTATGTATTTTTGGATAATTCTTGAAGAGCGTGTATAATATTTAATTTTACTTATTATATTTTGGTTATGTTTATAGATATCATCACTCTTTTAATAGGGGCGATAAAGGACCTCTAGGTGTTTATTTAACGTTAGATTTGAGAAATCTATCGTTTATTACCAGTTTTTATGTGTGTAGTATAGCCAAAATAAACCAATTATGAATTTCTTCCTCGTGACTGTACCTTAAGACAACGTAATAAAAAATAAAAAATCAATACGTAAAAAACAAAGTTTTTGTACTACGATACATCTATTTTTATTAGATTTTTTTTTAACATTTGTTTTTGGTTAGACTGAAGATTGAACCTTCCTCCCAGGGACTGGACTCAACCGCACTAACTACGCCAAATCCCGATTGGGCAGGACCGACCTGTTTTTGGTTAGACTGAAGATTGAACCTTCCTCCCAGGGACTGGACTCAACCGCACTAACTACGCCAAATCCCGATTGGGCAGGACCGACCTGTTTTTGGTTAGACTGAAGATTGAACCTTCCTCCCAGGGACTGGACTCAACCGCACTAACTACGCCAAATCCCGATTGGGCAGGACCGACCTGTTTTTGGTTAGACTGAAGATTGAACCTTCCTCCCAGGGACTGGACTCAACCGCACTAACTACGCCAAATCCCGATTGGGCAGGACCGACCTGTTTTTGGTTAGACTGAAGATTGAACCTTCCTCCCAGGGACTGGACTCAACCGCACTAACTACGCCAAATCCCGATTGGGCAGGACCGACCTGTTTTTGGTTAGACTGAAGATTGAACCTTCCTCCCAGGGACTGGACTCAACCGCACTAACTACGCCAAATCCCGATTGGGCAGGACCGACCTGTTTTTGGTTAGACTGAAGATTGAACCTTCCTCCCAGGGACTGGACTCAACCGCACTAACTACGCCAAATCCCGATTGGGCAGGACCGACCTGTTTTTGGTTAGACTGAAGATTGAACCTTCCTCCCAGGGACTGGACTCAACCGCACTAACTACGCCAAATCCCGATTGGGCAGGACCGACCTGTTTTTGGTTAGACTGAAGATTGAACCTTCCTCCCAGGGACTGGACTCAACCGCACTAACTACGCCAAATCCCGATTGGGCAGGACCGACCTGTTTTTGGTTAGACTGAAGATTGAACCTTCCTCCCAGGGACTGGACTCAACCGCACTAACTACGCCAAATCCCGATTGGGCAGGACCGACCTGTTTTTGGTTAGACTGAAGATTGAACCTTCCTCCCAGGGACTGGACTCAACCGCACTAACTACGCCAAATCCCGATTGGGCAGGACCGACCTGTTTTTGGTTAGACTGAAGATTGAACCTTCCTCCCAGGGACTGGACTCAACCGCACTAACTACGCCAAATCCCGATTGGGCAGGACCGACCTGTTTTTGGTTAGACTGAAGATTGAACCTTCCTCCCAGGGACTGGACTCAACCGCACTAACTACGCCAAATCCCGATTGGGCAGGACCGACCTTTTTTACGTATATTAACTGCTGTAATATCACCAAAAGAATGCATGGTCATCGACAATGAGTCTATCTGTCGAGTTTCATCGTGATCGGATTTTGAGAAGTGGGATAATTTCACTTCCAAGATTTGCATTCATTCATTCACGAAAACAAGAACAAATATATGTAATACAAATTGATACAGGAAAATGATGTCATATTATATTATTAGTAAACACTAAAGAATAATAAATTTCGCGCGACTTTTAACCACGTGTAGTGAACACGTGGTTCGCTGTTCACCATAAATAAACCACTCACCTGTTCACTGTACACTATTCACTGTTCACTTGTCGTGTAAACAAATAATCTAGGTAGGTACCTACCTACCCATTTGCATATCTTTATTGGCACACTTCATTTTCCGTTTGGCGCCATTCTGATTTAGTCAATTTAAAACACTTTTTAATCATAGGTAGGCAGGCAATGGGCAGGCAATAGGCAGGCAATAGGCAGGCAATGGGCAGGCAATAGGCAGGCAATGGGCAGGCAATGAGCAGGCACAAGGCACAGGCAAATCGTTTTGTTTCCATGAATTTGTGCACACCGAGTGTTGAAGTTTCAAAAAAGTTTTTCTAACTATTGTGGAATACCCACCCGCAGTCCCCGCCTTCTTCCCTTGGATGCTGGGTGCATAGCGAAGTATATCAATATAATTTGTATATTTATTTAAAGCTAGCTGTACCCCGTCACGTGTTGCTGTGGCTCAGTCTCAGATAGAGAAACAATAGCGCGTTTTGCTTCCAACCTTCAGTAGGTAAACCACTATTCACGGAGGGGTATATTTTAAATGATTTACCTGTACCAACCTGCCTACCTCGAGTAACTAATGTCACTCCAAATACCTACCCAGAAGTATTCATTTCTAAGTCCAATATTAAAGTTCTATGATAATGTCAGCAGTAAGTATTAAAGTTGGAAGCATTCTATGAAGGAAAAGAAAGGTCGGTAGGGGTATACGAAATAATATGTATGCGCGTTAGGTTAAGGTACCTTGTTGAAATTCTTGACTAGGACAATTTTATGATAATAGATTTTGGGACGACAACATAAAGCGTGAAGTCTGAGGTGGGTTTAAAGAGTGATCAATCTATATCGGTGATATCCATTCCACAGTAAACTATTACATTAGACGCCCATTTCCTACAACCCGTTTGGCAGAAGCGAGGTCATTGATATTAATGGTCAGAGGGCAATGATTATTTATACAATGCAGTGCTATCTGCTTTGTGATATGATTACGTCCTGCAAACTCTATGTACTTTCCGGATAATGGAAAGTAGAGCTCGCTATGTTGCAGACAATCTTATCAGAGCGCATTGTTATTAGTTTTACAAACGAAAGCAATTAGAAAAAACTGCAATATGATAATCAGTGTTTCAAAGAGACTCGTTACTTGGGAGTATACCAATAATACTTATCTAGATCAAATATAGTAGAGAAATCACTTCAAGGCTGCATTAAAACTTGACTGAATCGACCATTATTCGAATTGGTCTTTAACGTATAAATACAATTATTTCTTCTACTAGCATCGTAAAAATGTTAGGATAATAAGCATTGATGCATTTCCTCTTACTTTCCATCAGCCCTGATAATGAACACACACAAGGCTGTCCGAAATGTTGCCACAAGATAGAAGAGAAAACAAATTTTTACTCCAAATAGCATAGCAAGGAAAGTGGCAAGATCAAACCTGACAATGAAATATGTAGTTATATACCTAAATTTGGTTGTATCTTATTATATTTGTGTGAATGGTGTATATAATACAACAATTTATACATGATCCTAAACTAAGCGTTTATACTAACTATTAACTATAACAATTGATACTAAATAATACGTGATAACCCACATAAGCCATACAAGTAGATATACATAATATGGGTATCTTTGTTCTAAATAAAGATTCAATAAAGTAAATACCTTATGACAAACTCGAAGCAAAACATCGTGGACAATGGCACTTAGCACTGGAGTTCTGTTTCCTCTTTTAAAGTAGGTCATTAAATTGGCACACAACACAATAAACAAAGGCACTGAAGTGTTTCACAAGGAGCTCAAGTGGGCTCAATAGCTGACCTTTAGCTACATCCTCTCCTGGTGCTCGTGATGACACACGTACTTCCCCGAGTGACTCCTGACCCAGCACTGGCACGATCAAGTCCACTACCCGAAAGCGAGCCCCTCCCTTCGACTCGCAGTGTGTAGTGGTACAGCTGGCTCTGCTTTCTGGTCCAATCCTTTACTAATAATCGTTTTTACAATAACGGTTAATAGTCGGCTACGGCGGCTTTGCCCATCGGCTGTAGCAACAGTTCAGTTGCTCTTTCCACGTTCAATGCTCTGCCCGATGGACTAGACCAAGACTAGAGAATTAGACACGGACAGCAATACTGGACTCTGGCTCTATTCTGAACACTGAACCGAGTGACAATGACCACCGAGCGGAAAACTTAATTACTTACTAAGCTAATTAACCCTACTATTCGATAATGATAAGAGTGACAAACCTTTCACTCATTGCCACGCGAAATTAAAACAATGAATCACACATCCGTACCTACAGCACAAGTAGTAAACTGTACACTCAACTGTACCTCGTGATGACGCACGACACGTCGGAAGGTGTTTTTGGCAGTTCAGCACAAAGTCACTTCCCATTTCTTTGTTATTATTTGTAATATTTAATTATCCCCTTACTTAAATAATAATGCAGTTTTCCGGGAAATCTTAAATGTACCTACATTTTTAATTTAATTGGTTGACAGAAACACTTTTTTCTATATATTTATGTGGCCGTTATTTAAAATGACTACCTATAATATGCAATATTTAATACTCTTCCGAATGCGTTAAAATTTGAACAAATGTGATATTATTCCCACCAGTGCCGTTGGTAGTTGGGAGGCAAAGGAACACCTGAAAACATCCCCAATTCGCAATTTCGGCCCTTTCATAAAAACAAAACTACTTTTAGGACTCACCCGACTATCAAATTTTCGAATGTGAAACAGAAAATAATACGTCTTGTCTTATTACAGGGTTAAATCCATATTTCAAAGCTCATACTCGTATGTAGGTACATATTTCAAAAACTCATATGAAGGTACATATTTCAAAGCTAATATGTAGGTGTATGTTACAAAACTCACAATGGAAATGTAAAAAAAGTTGCTTCGTCATTAAAATCCCTAACAGAAAGGCAACGTTAAATATTTTATTTATTACCTTTACTAGTGGTTTAGTTTAACTCTGGCGTTCTGAACGTCCATCGGAGAGCTTTTTGTGGGACACTCAGATTTTATTCTTCATAGGACAGTAAATATTAATTTATATTTCGAACACCGGCATAAAGTTATTGTTATTACAGTACAAAAGTATCTAGTTATTACAACATAACAAAAACTAGTATTAACTAAAATTTGGGTCTTAGACATTCGCCAGTTATTTACTAAGTCAAGCTTGTGCTACATACGGAAAAATAACATGCTGGTTCACAACATCGAGCACACACACACGCTTTTCATCAAACCTGGGATACTTGCTCCCTAAAACTAGAACCACATTCGCTCAACGACAATTCTGGTTCATCGCTCCTAAAATATACAAAGTCAATTAATCCTATATCCCTTTTGACTATCGGTGTTCAACATTGGATATTTGAAAGGGGACGATCCTTCTTTAAAGACATGAGTACATGAATACGTGAGTTCCTAACACTGCTTGAAAAAATAACATGCTGGTTCACAACATCGAGCACACACACCCGCTTTTCATCAAACCTGGGATACTTGCTCCCTAAAACTAGAACCACATTCGCTCAACGACAATTCTGGTTCATCGCTCCTAAAATATACAAAGTCAATTAATCCTATATCCCTTTTGACTATCGGTGTTCAACATTGGATATTTGAAAGGGGACGATCCTTCTTTAAAGACATGAGTACATGAATACGTGAGTTCCTAACACTGCTTGAAAAAAAAGTTTTAACTCTATCATTTATTTTTTTATATCGCTAAATTCAAATGATAAGTACTTACCAAAATTTAAGGGTTTAAAAAAAATAATGAATCATAAAATAATTTTGTTTAATTTTGCATGTATTTTAATCTTAATTTTAATATTTTTATTTTCATTAAAATATCTTTTTATCAATCAGTTTTACCATTATTTATATATCTAATATGGTTTCTATAATAATGTGCATTTTCAAAATTTTTATTTTACCATAACAATTTCCTTTTCCCTTATATTTTATTATTGTAATTCTTACATAAATCATGTACGACTACCATAATAGGGCATGAGCCTAGTATGGTTGTTGAGAAAATCACCAAAACTGTAATTTTTTTAAATTTATAAAATAAATAAATATTAATATGTTTTGTCGCTCTATATTTCATAAAGTTTTACTTAATATTCTTATTTAGGTGTAGGTGAATGATTATATTTTTAAATGTGGCAAACATTTATTCTATAAAAATATCAAGTTCTAGTCCAAATCTTTGATATAACCTTATATTTTGTGAAACTTTGCTACAACAACATTAGGTACCTACATGGTTATTAATTGTTTGACTGACAATGGCAACCAAATGTAACGTATTTAGAAAATATAGTCATTACATATTTGGTTTCTTGTTTTCACGACGGCAACATAGTCATTTTATTTCTGGTTGGAAACAAATTGCCACTAAACAACATGTATACGTTTGTATGCATACGTTTACAGTTTTTATTATGAGTAGTAAGTTTGCCTACCAGTACCTATATTTTCCGATTTTCTGTCCGGGTTAAATCTTCCCCATAGAAAAAACTAAACCCTTCCACACACTTTTCCACAAATGATCATCTAGTCAATCAACATTATGCAAGTGCATTATATAAGCAAAATAAATACAAAACAATACAAAAACAACACGTCAACCCACCAGAGATCAAATGGGAAAATAATTCACTGACTCCAGATATTTTCATATCAGAGGGTTCGGCTCGGTAAAACTCCTAACAGGGCCTATAAATCCTACTGATCCCTCAACATAAATATTTAAAAAATCTTTCGTTATTCTACATGTATTTAAAATGACTGATTTTTTGCATTTTTATATATATATATATACATTTTTTGATAGATCAAATACGCCTAAATTTTTAATGAGAGAGCTAGGTATAATGCCAGTAGCCGAAATAACGAATGGTAATATTATTATAGTCTGAGAATGCCAAATTCTTTTTCTCTCATTTCATAAATCTGTGTATTTTCTTACTTTTTCATTAACAGATTTTTTAATATTACAGGAATTTGGAATAGCGACATCAATGATATAAGTTATTTTTTAAATTTTGTCATGTAAAACTATATCGGGTCTATTATGACTAATCGTTTGGTCTGTTAGTATAGTTTTATCATAATATATTTTATAAAATTCATTTTCTAAAAATGAATTTGGTTCGTATTCTTAATTTCTTCTTCTTCCTAGCACTATCCCAACTCATTGCCTAGGTAGGCTGTTGGGGTCGGCTCTTCTCGTTCTCAGGTTATAGCTTGTCGTTCTCAGGTGCTAGAGTGTCGCTTTCATCTAGGCCGTTTCTTTGTAGGATTTTGGAGCATTGGGTCATCCAGGAGTTCTTTGGTCTACCTCTGGATGACTGTCTTTGAAGCTCTATAGACATTGCCTGCTTCACTGTGTGGTCTGGTGGTCTCCGTCTTATGTGCCCATACCATCTTAACTGTCGTTCCTCTAGCTTACTGTTTATGTCAGTGACACCCAGGCTACCACGAATGCGTGAGCTTTTAATTTTATCTTTTAATGATACTCCTGCCGTCCATCTAAGCATTCGCATTTCTGCTGATTCGAGTTGCCTAGAGTAGGAGTTGTACATAGTCCAGCATTCGGAGCCATACATTATCGCGGGTCTAACAATAGTCTGGTATGTCTTTCCTTTAAGTTTTATTGGCATTTTCGTGTCGCACAAAATTCCTGTTACGGATCTAAATTTCATCCATCCCACTCCTATCCTATGGTTGACATCCGCTGCACATCCTCCGTCTCTGTGGATGAGTGAGCCCAGATACTTAAATGAGTCACAGTTGGCTAATGTTACTCCATCCAATTGCATCGAAGGAGTTACAGCATTTGGGTCTTCAAATGGTAAATACAAATATTCAGTCTTTTTCCTGCTAATTTTTAGTCCATTATCCTCCAGGATCTTTCTCCACCTTTCCAGGCTATTTTGTAGATCACAATGATTTTCTTCTATCAGTACTACATCATCTGCAAAAAGCATAGTCTTGAGAATACTGTTCATTTCTTGACTCGTTAGGTAATTCATGACCATTATGAATAGCAATGGGCTGAGGACAGATCCTTGGTGTACCCCCACTTTAATTGGAAATGTTGGTGACATCCCTGATGTGCATCTTACTCGTGTTTCGACGTCTGTATACATATCTTGTATGGAGAGCACATATCCTTCTGGTACGTTATGAGATCTCAATGCCGCCCATATCAGGCTTCGGGGTACCCTGTCAAATGCTTTTTCCAAGTCTATAAATACCATGTGTAAATCTTTTTTTGCATCTCGATATTTTTCAACTATGATTCTGACTGTTTGAATAGCATCTATTGTTGATTTCCCCGATACAAAGCCGCATTGATCGTCGTGTATTTTTACAATATTCCTAATTCGTGTGTTTATAATCCTCTCATATATTTTCATGGTGTGAGATATAAGCTTTATCCCTCTATAATTGTCGCACTTCCTAGAGTCTCCCTTATTTTTGTAAAATGGAAGAAGATAGCTTTTCCTAAAGCTTTTTGGCATTGGTTCTCCGGTCAGTACTTTATTATACAGGTTGCACAGCCATTTATGTCCCACTTCCCCACACTCTTTCCATAATTCGGCTGGAATATTGTCTGGCCCCACTGCTTTTCCCTTTTTCATTTGTGATATGGCTACTTTAACTTCTGTCGGAGTGATTTCTTCAACTGGCCCCAGCACTGGTTTCTCTGACACGTGAATTGTTCTTGGAAATTCTTCGTTCAGTAATGTAGAATAATAATCTTTCCATCTTTCACATATTTTGATTTCGTCTGTGATCAACTCACCGTCAGTGTTTTCTATGTATTTGGGTGTTCTAATAGATTTGGCCCTTTCTCTCCTGTGTGCTGCGATTTTGTATATTCTTTGCACTCCGTTGGGTGTTTCTAGGTCATCATACAGCTCTCTCAATGCCTCATGTTGTGCAGAGGCAACTATTTTCTTTACTGTCTTTTTGATTTGCTTATACACTATCCGGAGTTGCTCTTTCTCGTTATCGCACTTACATTGTGACCAGTTTCTGAAAGCAGTTTTCTTCTCTTTTACACATTTTTGCACCTCGTTTGTCCACCACCATGATTCCTTCTTTATTTATAATATGGTATTATATTACGGCAGTCAATCAAGTTATGTTTAATTATCAAACTTTGGTGAATTATTTTTAAAACTTGATTGTGCCTAAATGTATACTCGGACGGTGCTAATATAGAACATCCCGATATAATATGTTCTATAGTTTCCGGAAAAGCCAAACATTTTCTACATAAATGATCAATTTTATTTGTATCTTTGATTATATGCTTCCTATAATTTTTAGTATTAATGACTTTTTCATAAATGGCAAGCATAAATCCTTCTATTTCTGCGCTCAACTCTCCAATATTCAACTATTTGCTTGACGAAAAATTGTCAACATACGTTTGGTTGAGATAATTGAAGTGTTTTGCGTGTAAAATTTTATTTGCCCAGGAATCTAATAATTTCTGGTGGGGATTTATAAAAATGTTGGCATTCTCGTCGTATAAATTTAAAGGTGAAATGTTTCTATCTGCCTTGCAAATTATTTTGTGCATTTCTGAGTAATGAGCTTTCCTATGGAAAAAAATTCTTAGCATTTCTACCTGATTATGTTTCAAAGAAGTTATTTTGACTATACCTCTACCTCCTAAACTTCTAGGTAAATTAATTCGTTCTATAGCTGAATTTGGATGATGGCAATTAAACTTTGTTAGCGTAGTTCTAATTAATTGTTCTAAGTTATCTAAATCTGTATTGGACCATTTAATTATGCCAAATGAGTACGTTAATATAGGTATTGCCTAAGCATTTATTGCTTTTACTAAATTTTTAGAAGATAGATTGCATTTTATAATTTTCCTGATGCTAGTTTGAAATTTAATCCTAATATCATTTTTAATATTAAGATGGTCTAATCTATTTGATTGTGGGTATCCTAAATACTTATAAACCTCATCCCTTTTCATACTAGTAATTTGGAACTTTCTAAATATACTCTCGTCCCCATCTACAATTTTGCCTTTCTCTATATGTATCGTTCTACATTTATCTAAACCAAAAGTTATTTTGATATCATCTGAAAAGTTTTAAAACTTTTTTTATTTATTTATTTCTATACATACATTACAGTGTCTACCAAATATTTACATTTGTATATAATACATAAATTTAGAACTGTTGTTAATATGGTGTTTTCTTTTTAAATTTTTTATTTTTTATGCTGGGTGTGAGGTAGGTTTGAGTAGGTGACACTGTGGTGGGTAATGTTATATGTTTCGTGAACACCTCACTGGGAGAACCTGTGCTGAGGTGTTTACGTGGTTATGATTAAATGGTACATGTATTTATGTGTATTGGTTAAATTTTCTTATATAAAAGTGTAACTACCTCGATCATTTTCTCTAAATTTTGTTCAGAATTCGAAAATAATTTTATGTCGTCCATAAATAATAAATGCGAAATTGTACTACTCTTCCTTGTTATTACCCTTAATTTTTATTCCAAACTTGCTTTTAATTAACAATTTAGATAGAGGATTCAATGCTAAGCAAAACCAAAGAGGACTCAATGAGTCTCCTTGAAAAATCCCTCTTTTAATTGAAATGCCAGGTATTACTATTTTCTTACCTTTTAAATTGATAAGTAAATTGGTATTCCAAAAGGACATAATATTTTGCAAAAAGCTAATTTTATATATATTTAATACTTTGATCAGCCACGAGTGCGGGACACTATCGAAAGCCTTTTGGTAGTCTATTTAGCAAGTATGTAAATTTCGTTTTCGAGTTTGAATCTGTTTTAGAATTACAGAATCAATAACTAATTGTTCTTTACATCCCATATGTTTTCTGCGACAACCTTTTTGTTGTTCAGATAAAATATTTTTTTCATCTAAATGAGTATATATTAAATCTGTCAAGCAAGAGGTTAAAATTTTGTATATTGTCGGTAAACATGTAATGGGTCTGTACTGAGAGGGATTATTAATATTTTCGCTTTTGGGCAACATATAAGTAATGCCCTTAGTTAGAAAATTTGGAAAATTTTGAGGTTGACTGACAAATTTTGAAAGATTTTTTGCCAAAAGAGGATGTAAAGTAGTCACATAGTGACAAATAAATGGTGGGTTTTCTACATCGCTTAAATAGTACATTTCTTTTAATATTCTTTTTTTTATTTATTTTTTATTATTTATACCCGCTAAACTGCCAAAGCAGTTTGTCAGCAGATCAGTTTAGCAATATTAATATATTACTAAAGCATACAAATAACGAGAAATCACAATATTTAAAATAGATAAAGAAGAATTTAAATAAGAACTTAAATAACTACAAAACAGAGCCATATATAAAAAAGAAACAATAGAATAACTTTTAACTTACTACAATACAAAATAATAAAATACAAAGACAGGCAGTTGTAATACAGGCAAATTACACATATTCATATATATATATATATATATGCATAAGATTATAAACAATATCAGAATAAAGAAGCTTGATCTATTAACCATTTTTTTAATTCGGTGGTGCAATTTGATTGAATTTTATGTCCATTGAAATCTTATTAAATATGGCAGGCACAATACTTTTACGTTTGTATCGGTTTCCCAATAAAAAATAAAGGAATTTCGTAAATGGGCTTATTTTTAGTTGATAGCTGCTTACTATATTATGGTCGGTTTATGGTTTTACAAATCTCTCTTCTAAAAGTATTCTTTAATACAAACATAATAACAATTACATCATTTTTATTGCACCTCTTTTATGTAAAATCACTAAATCTAAGGCAGGACTCTAGTAATTTATTTAACGCCAAGAGGGCTTTTACATGTAGGTAGTACAACATTAAGATGACAGATAGGTAATTTTGAAACCTACGAAGAAATAATAAAATTAAAATAGGTAAAAAATACAAAAAAAAATAAATAAAAATACATTGATCATTTAGATTTAGAAAAATACAATAGAAGGTTTAAGAGTAGTGTTGGAATACATATTTTATATATAAGTATTGGTTTCCCATAGAGTGAAGCCGCTGTATAGGAATAAACTGCAATATAATGGTGTATGTGTAGATTTGTAAGTTCGCAACCGTCGAAATTAAAATTTAGTATTTTTATTAAAAAGGTTTATTTTACGTTTATCTTCTAATGTGTGTATTTAATAAGAAATGATAATGGATATTATAACAAGAGTACAAAATAAGTATGTACTTAAGGTACTGTGAAAGTAGTAGTTACCGAGCAAGATGTAGTAACTTTGTTAATGTTGGTTAAAATAAACATGAACAGTGTGTTATGAAAGCATGTTTGTATTTAGCAAACCTTTATCACGCCGGTAGTGTGGGTTTGTTCAAGGCTCACATTTTAATTAATTCCGATGTATTCGTAACTATAATTTTTTTTCAAACCGATTCCCACGGATGTAAGATATTTAAATTTAATTAATCACATCGGAACCTTACAATTAAAATATTTTACGAAAAAACATTAAGAAACGTTTTTCAACTATAAAATTAGCGGTAACCACCAGATTTTATTTAATTTCCCGAGGTATTCAGTTAGAAACATCTGAGATTATAGTAAAATAAACCCAGCTGAAAGATCAATTTTCTAGGCCTGCTAGGGCAAATTCGACAGTAGGTCCGTCCAATACACCGGGCCGCGCGCTGAATATTTTTGTTCACGACTTTTTCACTTACGTCGTTAAGATACCCAATTTTTTATTACTGTGCCATCTTAATCCACAAACAAACTACAGTAATTTATAATGAAACTGTAAATGTTATATTGTGTGAAAGTGGTCAGAGGCGTAACTATGTGCCAAAGCCCAATTGCTCCAAAGAGGCAATGACCAACTTGCCGCTTTCCTCGAGTTTTGAGAGAATTTCTAGTCGTATTAGGTATAAATCAATAATATTATTATGCGATCGTCTGGACGGTCTGGGCCCTCTGATTGGACGAATTCAAATAATTTGTTTCGGTTTAATTCCGCTAACTTGAAAATTAAGACCCAATTTCATACTAAAATAGGATCACCAGATTTCTTCAAAAGCATCGTTTCTGCTCATATAATTTTTGGATAATATCGAAGAAAATATGTTTTAGAAAGTTCACAATCCATTGGATTAATTACATTACAGTAAAAATTATCCACAATTACGTTTTATACATTTGACGTCTGTCAAGAATCAAACATTCCTAGGTTCCTTAAAAATGTCAATCCCTCCTTTACCGGCCGCTGGAGTAGTTTCCCTATTGGCTGACAGAGCGCATAAGAGCGATATACAAATACGTACAATTTCATTTATTCAAACAACGGTAATTATTTACGTGAACCTACCGTTTTAATACGCATTTACAAATAAAACAAACATTTGATTCAACTTAATGACAATAAACAACAACTCTTTGCATGTACGATTTTGAAAAATATTGATATTTAATATTATTTACGTAAATAATAATTTCGCACTATTTTGACAAAACACCGATATGATATACGCGGAAGTATAGGCACTGCCAACCCAATAACATAACACGAAAGACAATCGGAAGATAGAAACGCTTCGTTGACTGTAAAATTAGCCAACAAATCTTTAATCTGACATGTACTTATATATATAATAAAACAATCATTTTGCCAGGTATATAATATATATTAAGGTATTATTCGGAATCGCTGGACAAGGATAATACGAAATATTTTTAAATAAAACCTTCGGATTTACCTTAATTAATATAAAAGGAATCTGAATACATTTGGGAATTTTTTAATTTTGGCATTTTAATTTTTAATTACGTAAAATTAAAATTCGCTTTCTTTGTATTGGATGACAGCCGGAATAATTTCTATTGATGACATTTTCTTTTTTTGGTATTCCTGATATGAGTGGCTAGAATTTTTACCATTTACTCTATTCAAATACTAGGTAGGTGGTACTAGTCAAGCTCGAAAAATAAAATAAAGGTATGTTGGTTTCGGTATGTTGGTCGGTTAGGATAGGTTAGGTTGGGTTATGCTAGGTTAGGTTAGGTTAGGTTGGATTAGTATAGTTCAAGTTAGTTTATAGGTTAGTTTAGGTTAAGTTGGATTATTATCGGTTAGGATAAGTCAGGTTATGTTAGGTTAGGTAACGTTAGTTTGGGTTATTATGGGTTAGGTTAGGTTGGGTTATTATAGGTTAGGTTGGGTTTTTATAGGTTAGGTTAGGTTAGGATAGGTTAGGTTAGGATTGGTTCGGTTAGGTTAGGTTGGGTTAGGTTAGATTGTATTATTATAGGTTAGGTTAGGATATAGGTTAGGTTAGGTTGGATTATTATAGGTGAGGTTAGGTTAGGTCAGGTTAGATTATTATAGGTTAGGATAGGATATAGGTTAGGTTGGATTATCATATGTTAGGTTAGGACATAGGTTAGGTTGGATTATTATAGGTTAGGCTGGATTATTATAGGTTAGGTTAGGTTATTATAGGTGAGGTTAAATAAAATAATAATGATAATAATAGCCAAATAAATCATTTGTGCTTTTTAAGTAGGCACTATTTTGCCGGAATATTGTATTACATTATATTATTTAATTTACGTTTTTCAATTGTTTCTAGCCGCTCATTTCAGGAACACCGACAAAAGAAAATATTATCAACAGAAATTATTCAGGCTGTCATCCCATACAGCGAAAGCGAATTTTCATTTTACGCAATTAAAAATTAAATAGCTAAAATTAAAAATTTCCCTAATGCTGTTCGATTCCTTTTATAGTAATTAAGGTAAATCAGAAGGTATTATTTAAAAAAATATTTCGTATTTTCCGTGTCCAGCGATTCCGAATATTTACCTATAGTAATTTACCTTTAGCCATTTAGGCAATTATTCGAGAAAGGTAAAGTTTTACCCGAACAACTGTCATTCTTATTATGCCTAAACTCCTTCCTGTTCTGTGTTTTAACAATATATACTCACCCTCTCTCTGTGAATGACCTAATATCTACCTATTAAATGTAACTGTTGTTAGTATCACTTAAACTGGGCGAAGCCCAACCAAGTGCCGCCCGCAGTTCCTAGCAGAAAAAAACCCGCAGAGCCGGTTTTTAACTGCTAGTTTATATTAATGCCTCAGACCACAAGCCAAACTAGGAACCAACTATGTTCTCACACATCAACTATATATCTAATAAGGCTTTACTTTTTTTTATTTCTTTTTTTTCTTTTTTTCGAAGCTTGACTTCCTTTGCAGAACTTTAACTGATTTTAAGTCCTCAGATTGTATGAGAACCCTCTATATTTCATTAGTCAGAACTGAAGTGGGAATTTAATTCACCTATTTGGTCTCCTTTATACAAAGTTCACTCTAACAATATAGAAAGAGTTCAGCACAAATTTCTTAAGTAAATTTTAAGCTCAGAATTCCTATTGATTACATTAATTATGTCATTTTGATGAATCAATTGCATCTAATAACACTGTCTGACAGGAGAATTATGTCAGACCTGTTTGTGTTACACAGAGTCATTAAAAACTTAATTGACAGTCCTGCCATCGTTGCCACTATTAAATTTCACTTGCCGACTAGGAATACAAGACAAAAAATAACAATCTTCTGCAATACATACACAACCAAGTATCAGACACACTCACTGACCAACCTGCAAAAGTATGGGGGTATTATTGATATAAAATGGCGAAACGAAGAAAGATGGAGGCAGTCAACCTTACGAAATGCGAGCGGCGACAACTTGATAGAAGTGCACTTTTTTTTACACTGAAAGCCTTATTGACTCCGTTTATAGAATTAAGCTAAATCTATCCAGCACTATGTTGAATCCTACAAATTAGAGTAGCGTTTGTAATATAGTTTTAGTGATTTGTCTTATATGTAGTTTTGTTCTAGTTTCTATAATATTGTTACTGTTACATTTTAAATTAATATTATTTTATATTCATCGGCTTTATTTTATTTTTTTTTAATTTTCGATAGCTTACTAGATATATTCTGTTTTGAAATGCATCTTTTTAGATGCATTTCAAAACATCAGCTGGGCGTAAAACCAAATAAAATAAAATAAAATGTTGTTGATTTTGTCAAATAAATAATTAACATAAGTATGCCAGTCGTGGAACGGTGGAATGTGCCTGTGAGGAATACCATAAAATAGAATTAGTACAAAATATAGAAAAGTTGTTATCATTCACACGAAACATTTTCACTATTTCTCTCCCTTTGGCCTTGAACACTCCACGTATATACAATTATTAGCATGATATACTTTTAACATTACATTAGAAGCATGTAAATATTTATTCATTTGAAATCGTGTATATAGGTTGAGTGATAAAATGGCAATAAATAAATAAATGGTTCGTTTATTCAATACCGTCTTACTCGCACAAGTGGCACTAAAAACTGTGTTTGCCAAACTACGCACAATTGTTTCTATATTTGTTACGTTTTCTTATCACGATCATTATCGCGATATATTTTACGGCAAAAGACGTTGATTGGTACGCCTTCCTTCCTCTCTCGGTGATAAATTATTCTGAGCTAGTAATACACACCTAAGATTTTCTATGTTTTACGGCAAAGACGTTGATTGGTGCGCCTTCCTTCCTCTCTCGGTGATAAATTGTTCTAAGCTAGTAATACACACCTAAGATTTTCTATGTTTTACGGCAAAGACGTTGATTGGTGCGCCTTCCTTCCTCTCTCGGTGATAAATTGTTCTGAGCTAGTAATACACACCTAAGATTTTCTATGTTTTACGGCAAAGACGTTGATTGGTGCGCCTTCCTTCCTCTCTCGGTGATAAATTGTTTTGAGCTATTAATAAACACCCAAGATTTTCACAAGCGTTCAAAACGAAGAAGAAGATGGTTTGAAGGGGAGATTCGTAAATACAAATGTTAGATGGAAGCGTGCTAATATTACAAAAAAGTAATTAATAGGCGTAAGCTAAACTATTTAATATAACATGACTTGTTAGAAATAGAGCAAAAATCTCTTGACAATTGTCTTAAGTAACAATGTTTTCATCAAATAACAGAACTAGGTGTTTTTTTTAAAATAATTTTCGAAACATACTTTGCGTTTTTTTCGATCGGGAGATTTTCATTTACTTTTCCAACTGGGAAAAGTATAGACATTATCTTCGAAAATAATTTATACTTAAGAGATAAAAAAAACAATCGTTCAGTGGAGTATTTTATAAATCGGCAGAAATTCAAAATGCGGGGTCAGGTCGGTAAGAGCCATAAAGGCAATCAATATCAAAATAAGTCTTTTGCTGTTGTTGTGATTCAATTTAGCTTAGAGGCTCGCATACACGTAGATACGAGTATATTGAAGGCTCGCCTCGTTGGGAAGATGACTGAATTGACGTAGATAAAGCAAATGCAATAAGTACGAGTACAGCCAATTCAACCAACACCAATGATGCTGAGAGTGTCTTCCACTTGGAGCGCAGTACAAAGAATATACTACTCGTATGTAACTATCTAGAAGTAACTATGTTATGCCGGTTGCAGTTGCATCGGTTTCGCAAATACATACGTACCGTGAGTTGTCTAACGCGGTCGATGGTAATTGGATTGCTTAAATATAGACAATTGATTCTGCTTAAATGTGACTGGTACTCTCCTAAGTCTTACGGGATAATATCGTTGAACCAAACATTTTTAGATAAAAAAGTAAAGTTCTCTCAGCGCGTTCAATAATTATTAGACCCATTCGAAAAACTCTAGTTTATTTGTAAATTTGAAAGATTTTCCCCGAATTTGGAGTTTCGTACTCATCATCTCTGAAAGTCAAATCTTGAAAAAAAGACAAACATTCCCAGGTTACGAAACACCTGACAATATTTGCAAATTTCCTACTCATAATTATTAACCGTTAGCGGAAAATGTTGCTTGTGACGTGATGGAGGACTTAGCCAGCCGAGGAATTGAACACACTACGCCTGCGAACTCACCCACTGACCGGACACTGTCATGGTTAGGTTACTCCAAAGATTGGGTTAAAGTTGGGTTACTCGTATCAGAGATCTCTTTATATATTTTAAATCGAAGAAATACATAAAGGTACCTTGAGGTGATTTTGCACAAAAACGGCGCTATACAAATCATCCAAATATTATTATTATTACCTACCAATAAACATATATACAATGATAACATTCCCGTCTTAAAGCTTCCAATAATAATGAAATAAGACATTGGTCACATCCATTCAGAAAGAATATTATCCAAAGTTAATACAATTATATACAATTTGGAGAGTAAACTGTTCTACTTGTATATATAATTGTTTTCTTTTAGATTTGATTGTCAATTATGAGTACGTATTGTGTTTCGCACACGCCTACCAGTTTTTACAAGACTTGTCATTATCGACGTTCAGGATACACATTTTATTTGTAATTATCCTTGACTTATTATATTTATACCTTTAGATTTGATTGTCAATTATGAGTACATATTGTGTTTCGCACACGCCTACCAGTTTCTACTAGATAAAGACTTGTCATTATCGACGTTCAGGATACACATTTTATTTGTAATTATCCTTGACTTATTATATTTATACTTTTAGATTTGATTGTCAATTATGAGTACATATTGTGTTTCGCACACGCCTACCAGTTTCTACTAGATAAAGACTTGTCATTATCGACGTTCAGGATACACATTTTATTTGTAATTATCCTTGACTTATTATATTTATACATTTATGCAATATGGAATTTTGTAGGATTGTACTTTTCCCTGATTGTACGGCTGTTTTTGATACAATCCAAACGAACGTGCAAATAATAATTCTAGTAATTCTTTTACTTTATATTGGTATGACCTCCAAGTGTCAATTTTAACTTAAACTGTATTTTTATCTTTGTATTTTATGAATTGTCTGTTTGTTTCTTACGAATATATAGAGAGGTATTTACAATTGATTAAGGATTACTCAGAGCCGAGAGTCTCGAGTAACCTGGATGGCTTGGCCATTCGCTCAACTTAGAGGGAGCAGTACAATAGATAAGTGATTGAAGGCAGGAAGTGATTGCAGTCAACAGACAACACCCCGCATGCACTTCGTTGCACTGATAACAATACAAATTAATGCAATATCGGTGTGAGTCGGCCCTATTCTCCTATCCTACAGGACGTCGCATCGTTCTCTTGGGGCAACAAGTTTCTTTATGCCATTTGCACGAAACTGAGATATTGAGCTTCATACTTTGAATCACTTATGAAATAATAAAAATTGAGGTTTATCAATTTATATTTAATATTAAGAACGTATTATAATTGAACAAATTTTTTATGTTTCATAACAACATTTATGTTTTTAAGTTTGTTATAGTTAAGCGCACTTGAAGTGAAATGACACTAAACTGAGCTATATTCAAAACATTTAGCAAAAACTACTTCAGAACCTTGTTACTTGCTAACCTTGTTAAATCAGCTAACTCAGAGAACAGGGCTCTTTTTTTGTTTTTTTTTTGCTAGTTGTCATTTTTTAACATTTTCATATTGCAATTCAATTACAATACGTTCTGAATATTCATAAATGTAATTTTTCATAGTTTCAGGCAATGAGTTTAATGGAACCTTGCGTCCCAACGGATGAGCTCGAAATACAACGCAAATGAAACCCTCCCTGCTGCTCCAAAGGTATTTTATCTATGGCAGATAGAACTAAGTAGCTCGTAAACTTTGAAAATGAAACCTTGTTGTTCTAACACGTACATAATGTGTTTTAAATGAAACCTTGTTGTTCTAACACGTACATAATGTGTTTTAAATAGAAATTTTCGTAAAATTAGCTGCAAAATTACATGGAACGTTGAAATAAAATTAGATACGGTTTTGAAGGGAGGTAAAACATAGGAATTTTGATGCAAAAAAGTAAATTCTGGGCAAAATATCAGATGGAACCTTGTTGTTCCAAATACCTCTCTCCACATATTGTTGTGTTGTAAAGTGATGTGACTTGCAAGCACCCGTACAGTGTATATACAGTGATAGATTAGAACGAGTTTAGATATCTATGGTGTAGAGTGATAGATTAGAACGAGTTTAGATATCTATGGTGTAGAGTGATAGATTAGATCGAGTTTTCCAAAACGTCTAATAGAAACTTTATGGTAAAGGGAACGACGCGACGCCCTAAAATAACAATACCTCTCTCCACATATTGTTGTGTTGTAAAGTGATGTGACTTGTAAGCACCCGTACAGTGTATATACAGTGATAGACTTGAACGAGTTTAGATATCTATGGTGTAGAGTGATAGATTAGATCGAGTTTAGATATCTATGGTGTAGAGTGATAGATTAGAACGAGTTTAGATATCTATGGTGTAGAGTGATAGATTAGATCGAGTTTAGATATCTATGGTGTAGAGTGATAGATTAGATCGAGTTTAGATATCTATGGTGTAGAGTGATAGATTAGATCGAGTTTAGATATCTATGGTGTAGAGTGATAGATTAGATCGAGTTTTCCAAAACGTCTAATGGAAACTTTATGTTAAAGGGAACGACGCCCTAAAATAACAATACCTCGCTCAACGATTGTTGTATTGTAAACAAGCACACGTAGAGTTAGATGTCTCTGGCCTAGAGTTTCAGTTCACACTCAGTGCCGACAAACCGGTGTTAATTTTTTGATTACTTGGTTTTCTTTACCCGCCTCACTAGAAAAAGTCTGTTCTGGATCCGGTAACTAACATATTGTGTTTATAAATATGTATGGAGTGATAGATTAAACCGAATTTCCCAAACTTACTTGACTTACCACCCCTTCTTATTAATATAAATATGTATGGAGTGATAGATTGAACCGAATTTCCCAAACTTACTTGACTTACCACCCCTTCTTATTAAGGCGATTTAACCAGCGGACGAGAATTCAAATTTCGTTAAAAGACGATCTCGCGATCGGACGTTTTTTTTAGACCGAGACAGAAATACCGAATTCATTCCGCTGCGAGCCGTACACTCGCGCGGCAGTGAAAACTACAGCATGGTTCCGATGAAATAACAATTATTGTTGTTTAATTCTTGGTTGTAGCTTTCTTCCTTATAAGTAGTTACATACATATTTGTAAATTATACGTCGGCGTGCGTAAACATAAATAAATACAAATGCAGTTTGTTGACATGGTAGATATAAAATATGTAGGTATATAAATATACATTTTAAAAAAATTTCAAATATTTGTTTAATTTGTTTTTTTTTTTAAAATATTTTACACGAGTTTTCCAAAGGTGAGTAAAAATCTTTTGTTTTACTTATTTATTCGTTTGTCCGAAAGGTATTACCGTAAGTTTTATTTCTAATACTTATCTTCAAAGTATTACTTGATTTGATATGTATGACATTGAAAAGAGGGTTTATTCCTTACAACTGAAGTAGTTTATATATTAAAACTAGGTTTTATTTCCAACTATTTTCTACGGTACCTACCTACATATGTAGTTATGCGATTGCATAATATTGTATCGCTTTCATGTATTTGTTTTCATGATTAACGGAGCGACCTGACTCGTCTAATTTTCGAAATGTTATTAAATTCACGAGTAAAAATCATAGGTTTGTATGTCAAAAATAACCTTGTTTTTTTTTCCTAAAACAAGAAGCTCAATTCACAATATGACATTATGAAACTGACAAAAAGTAACACAAAAAACATTAAATATGTTGAATTATACCAATGTAATAGTGAATTGGACAATAAAATAGAAATTATGAACAAAAAAATGATTTGAATCGCACATCACGAATCGAAATTCATTTGGTTCGTGTCACTTTTTGACTACCAATCACAAACAGTTTCACGTACTTTGGCATAAGTTTTAACATTTATACATGAAAAAACGATAACAGACATAAACTCCTGTCGATTATTTTCCCTGGAAATTAAACAACACAAAATTCTCGCCAAATGTTATAAAAAATATTTGCTTATTCTGACTGATTCTTTCGAACGACCCTGTAGCATATAAGTACGAACAATGTACACGGATAATTAAATATCACTAACCTTTGTTTTTTCTGAAAATATATCTCCCACGTACGTTTTTGATGTCGTAATTTTTGCTATCTAATAAAACTTTTTTTCGAGGGAATTTTCCTCCTCATTTTTAAGCGAGGAATTTCTTTAAAATGTTATCAAGTAGACTGGCGTGGAATAGACGTCCGCTCGCCGCCCTGTCATAGCGGGGAATGATAAAATTTCGGCTTGCGCCGGGGCAAGTCACAAACAACAAACGCGAATCGAAATTAATTACTATTATATACTTTAAGAATATATTTTTTGGTCATAAATTATTTCTAATGTTTCAATTATGTCTTGGTAAATTATTTTGCTAAAAAAATCTGAACTATACCAATTTGTAAGACCATAAATAAATAGTTCAATTGAGGGATTTTCGTCACAAAACGCGTGCTCGGATTTATTTATTAGTAATTTTATTTGAAATAAAAACACAATTCTTATACATACATATGATAGATAATTTATTGATTGTTTATACATTATTATTCAATGATTTGAAATATTTGTTGTATAATACAACTTCACCTTTGAAAATGCAACAAATCTGCGCATCGTCCAACGGTAACACTTTATTATGATATGAAAATAATAATATTTTTCAAAATTTTACATCTTACTTTACAAGATAAAATAACGATCTTTCGAAATCAATTTGTGTTTTTTTCTAGAAAAGTGTCCATACGTCTAAAAGTGGCCTCAAAAATGCCAAATTTCAGGTCAAGTCTACCTATTTCGCCTTAATATAAATATATATGGAGTGATGGATTAAACCGAATTTCCCAAACTTACTTGACTTACCACCCCTTCTTATTAATATTTTTCTGTAGCCCAACTTCAGTTAACATTTTTAACTATTCATATACTTGGAAATCACTGTTGCAGAGGGGATGGATATACTCGGTATTTGTTATATTATTAGCCGTGATCAGAGTGAGGCCGCAGTTTCTAGTGCTTTGTTTGAACAAAGGAAAATGAGAAGCCCCTGTGATTGTGTGTGTATTTGGCAACGATTGTTGCGATAAACAATAGTCAATAAACCTTATGGGTGTCGGGTAGGAACTCGCACTAAATGATAAGGAAGGCAACCTCACTTTTTTCAAGGTAAATCGGGAAAAGTAAACGAAAAAGTTTATCACCGCAATTTAACTTGATGCTAGGTGCTATGGATGCAACAAAGAAAGCCCGCATTTGCCTACTTATACACGAGTGAATAGAATGGAGTCGTAAGAAGTAGGTTGTGTGAGTTATTGTCATTGTCATTACTTATTAGTGTTATTATAAGTTGTCTTTGAAAATCATATTAATCGACGTAATTAGTTTATTAGGTTAGTCATTACTCATTACTAGAGACCGGATTATATGCAACAAAAATAGCCCAAAATATGCATGCAAATATGCAATAAAAATAGCTAAAATATGCACGAAAATCCATAAAAAGGGTCAAAATATGCAAAATGAAATAATACAGGAAGTCGTATTTTTACATATTTTTTTTTTATTTTAGTAAGCTATTAGTTCTCAAGGATAACAATTATATTTTCGAAAATATCAATTATAAAATGTATTTAACAATAAAATGTAGAATTTACCTTTAAAAACGCATATGACTAAGTACTGTTCTAAATGTTCTGTAGACAAATTGTGTCTACGATCGCTTAATATATTTTTGTAAGCGGAAAAGGAACATTCTACGTCTACTGATGTGGCTGGACAGAATTTAAATTTGGGTGCGATTTTTGAACTTATTGTTCCGGGCAAAATTTCACCTGCCCCGTTGATGAAGTTATCAATTTGGCACAAAGGTTCAAACCCTGGGTTATTATTCAGTATGTTTTCAAATATTTCTTTGAGTTTACTCGGGAATAGCTTTGGCAACGAGGAATTCATAAGGCGAATTTCCTTCATAACCTGAATAGATGCATTCAACGCCAATCCATGAGTTTCAAGCGTTTTTATACTTGCAGGTATGTAGGCGAAATGAGTGGCAATCATAGCTAGGTTTTTTTTAATACTGGCGTCGTCAAACGATTCTTTGCACTGGAAAACTGCCAAAGCCTCTGCACTATCGAAGTCATTGATAACACCCTTGATGGCTTCAAAATGTTCATGGTAAAACAATCAAATTTGCAATTTAACGGCCGCAAGTGTCGGTGGTTTCGTCAGCTGAAATCCATATGATGTTATCCTTGAGTTCATTGCGTATTTCTTCCAGCACATGTAGATAAATTGATGGTATGTAATTTTTACGTAAAGTAGATTCATCCGGTATATTTTGATTTGTGCTATATTTTATGAGAAAATCCTTCAAGGCAGGATTTGTCAGTTTGTATAGAGGGATATTGCTTGCAAGAAATGCTTCACATAGATCCATGCTAAAGTGATTTTGTTGTTTACCTTTGGAGGTTACTTCACTGTTACTGCTACTTGGAACTGTAAAAACTTGTTGTCGTGGGCCCTTCTTCTACACTCCTGCGATATGAACACTGGTTTTGACATGCTGGTCTATTTGGAACTTTTTTGTGCTAGAAATGTTTTTCTCGCAAACTCGGCAGTATAAAAATTTTCCGTCGTATGTAAATATTCCAGGATATTCAGCTATCCACGTATGGGCACTTTTTTTTTATCAGGGGGGCATGGTTCACTTTCACAATGTACAACTTCGTGCAAACAAACAAAACACTAGACGAAACTCTAAAGAACAGCGCGTGCGACCAGTCAAAAACAAAATTCGCAATTCACTGAATTACCATAAAAATATACCAAATCACCTCTCATACGAATGAATGAATTGTTTTCGGCAATTAGCCGAATTAAGCCGAGTAGGCGCGAGCGCAGGCGAAGATGAGAGAGGTTCCCCCCCGCTCCGGCCGCCGGCCGTAGCGATCAGTAAGATCAGTTATCAGTTCTTCGCTCAGCTTCGCTGGCCGCGCGCCTTGCTATCTGACGTCTATAGTGTCGCTATGTGAGGCATCTGAACGATATCAAGCGTAAATATGCAAGATCTCAAATTATTTGCTAAAATATGCAACTACCGCTGAAAAGGGTCTAAATATGCATTTGCATATGCAAATATGCAAATGCATATAATCCGGTCTCTACTCATTACAATCCGTTAGATTATCTAGATTAGGTACAGCTTGTAGTAAAACTAATGACAACGACTCATTCAATCGTAATTATGGGCGGAAATAGATTAGATATGAATTTATATATGAATCAACGCGCTGCTTGAATTGACTTTAACTACGTTAAGTGACCAAATCTTTTGTTCGCTTCTCGGTTGTCTTCCTTCATTCGTTCTTACTTTATCCCATTTCCCCACGATATCCCCAACATTGAGTTTATACAGAAAAATCCACACACTTTGTGCATAATTTGTATTTCAAATGACAATGACTAATGGCCAAGACTTTCTGTGACAGAAGAGAAGTACTCGTGACGAGAATAAATTAATAAGGAAGAAGGTTATCTACAGAAGAAAAGTGTGTGGCTAACCGCTGATAGATCCGCTGTAACCTCCCATCTTTGTCACGAACGGCCGCGGCGCACGGAGAGGACATCGGAGCTTTCAGCGGCAGGACCATCCCTAGACCAACCGACGCTGAATGCAGAGTAGGCTGGAGTGATATCGTTTCACCAAATCAACAAATTAATGATAATGAAATCTCTAATATCTCTTGTATCTTCGAAGGTTGGTCTGTCTATAAAATCTGTAACAAAACAACGAGTTTTTATAATAGAATGAATAGATAGTTCATGTGGCCTTAGCCAGTATTATTCTTCGCACCCTACGCATTCTACGACGAGAAGATTCCCACTGTTGATTATTTTCCAGAATCCGTGTGGTCTATCATTATGACGTATTCAGCAAAGACATTGTAGATGGTATGTTAACTCTGAAATTACTTATATTATTACGAGAGAATACTTCATGAGTACGCTGTAGAGACCTCCACAGGTTAATGCATAAGACGTGGAGGCAATAAAAATAAAGCCGTATAAGATAATCTTAAAATTAATACATCTATCTCAAAAATATTTAAAAACTGTTCTAGTTGGTTTATACTTATAAACCCGGTGATTCACGGCATTGCGATTGGTTTGGCGAATTTCAGCTCTAATGCATGGTAATTTTTATTTATTTATTAAGACATACACAGTACAATAAGATGCAGTCAAGGATATTTTTCGTTATTACATAGTTGTAGTACCTATTACGTATGTCCACAAAATATCATTACGTAATTTCGCCTTTCGCCGAGATTTTTATAAAAGGAAGAAAGTATGTGGAGAGAAAAAAATAAATTGAAATCAAGAATTATAATATGCTCACGAATTGTAAATTTATTTATTTTTATTTAAGTACATAAAACAGGCATAGTACCCAAAAATTTACATACATGGATGTTTAAATGAATAATAATAACAAAATGATAATAACAAAAATAGTAACAAAATGAATAAGCATATGCAGAAGTAAATAACAAATAAGAATGGGTAAAAGGTAAATACAAATATGTTCATAAACGATTTGTTATTGTCACACCTGTACTGGTGAGACACTGATTAGGTAGGTACGATGTTGCTTCTCTTTAAATAAAGGGCTTCATCACAATATCAGCTTAATATGATTAAAGGTAATACGTTTTTTTTAAGTGTTTAAATTGGTCATTAAAAATGTCTAATTCATTATTAGAGCCATGTATAATGTTAAAATTTCTTAATGTTCCCGGTACAGGGAAAAAATATCCTGTATTTGTGTGGTACGCTTTAATATAGAAAATGTCTTTCATCCTCCTTGTTGATTTTCTTGATGGTATATTGATGTTAATTTGGGATAAAATGTTTGGTGTATCAACTGATGCATGTATAATTTTGTGTAGAAGCAGTACGTCAGAAAGTTTACGTCTGACCGTCAGTGAGTGTAGTTTATAGTGCAAAATTCGGTCATTATATGTTCCAAATTGACCAGATAAACCTTCACGATAAGCAATTACACGGGTTAGTTTCCTTTGTATGGATTCAATCCTATAATTATGAATCTCATAATTCGGAGACCAAATTGTTGATGCGTATTCGAGAATACTTCGCACAATTGATTTACATAATGTTAAAGTTAATTCTGTACTTTTAAAACAATTTGTGATTCTTAGCGTTAATCCTAATACTTGTGATGCACTTTTTGAAATTGTATCTACATGTTTACTGAAGCTAAGTGACGAGTCAAATGTCACGCCTAAGTCTTTGATTTAGAGGAGAGGCGTATTTATCGTACCCAGTAAAAGTACCGGGTATATTCATGCCGTACTTTGTACTTGTGACAAATCTCCAAAATACCTGGTTCCAAAATATTTGGTTTAATATTTGTACCACAGGTCTAGAAGTACTTCGTCCTTTAAAATATTACTGACTTCTCACTCTCGTCGGTTAGAAAGTTATATGAGGAAAAGGGACAAAGAAATATTTTTGCTTTCGGCACTGTAAAATACAGATGCCTTTTCGCTCGTTCCTATTAGAAAGGTGTACGAGGAAAAAGGATAGTTATGAGTATTTAGCCACGGTAATCTCCATTGTCTGATGGTGAATGTCTATGGAAAAACTGTTGACAGCTGAGTGTCTATGGAAAAAAACTGTTGACAGCTGAGTGTCTATGGCATGGTGTTTGACATTTTCACATCTTGAACTTTGTGTAGTTACTGCGCCGTTGTGGAGATTTTATTGGCAGATTTTAATAAATTGTTTATCCGATATTAGCGAGATGGCTTTGTACCACTGGGATCTTCCACATCCGCTACAAGATAGTGGAGGGTGGCTGAACTCCACTATTGAAAAATACTTCGATTCGCATTCGAAGATAAAGTCACGAAATAGTTGATTTTTGATGAACCTTCCGTAGTATTCCAGGAATAATACGGCGGTAGAGGTGACGGAAAGGCTTCTGCATTGAATTTATCAGGTAAAAAATCAACATAAACCTTCAATAACAAGAATTTTATGTCTTGAAAATAAAATACAGGTCTTTGTGAGGTTATGATGTGTTCTGGTAATTTCCTAGGTATTGCTGACTACTTGTGCGCACATACTCTGATCAAATCTCACACCAGGGTCTACCATCTTTAGGAAGATGTATTCAGGGCAACGCAGAATGGTTAGTAGAAGAGAAAACTTGTTATTTTACATGTAATTCATCAACAATGTCACCGGCCAATTGCCTGTGTTGAAAAAGTGTTATGAATCGATCAATTGAAACGAAAACATTGGCAAAACCAATAAATATATGGATTCATTGCTTTAATGCTTTCAGGAAGAATAGGAATGAGTATTAGCGTTGATTGGAATGAACCAGAAAATCCAAATTCTGCTGCCGATGTCGAGGCGTTTTAAACAGGTTTTGAGTTAACAGTAAGTTACCTATAGAGATGATATTACAGACAGCAATGTAGGAAAACGTGTTAATTTTTCATGACCATATAATATATGTTTTGTTAAAATGATGTTAGTGTTTCATGCTTAATAAATAATTTCTAGGCAGTGTAATACGCCTTACAACATTACGCTACGAATGTACAAAAATAAAAATCATATAACAAAACTTGCAAACATTGTTTATTTTGAACACCTGTAAGAATATTATTCCTTCTTGTTCCTCCCCTCCCTTCCCCTCAACTTCCCTTCTCAGTGCCCCCATGCCTAAGGTCCCCGTGACTCACCGTCCCCAGATACCCATGGTAGGTATAAAATATTTAAGAATATTTTGTACCTCAGCACGCCTCAGGTCCCCGTCACTCTCCGTCCCCAGTACCCAGATACTCAAAGTAGGTATAAAATATTCGGAAGTATTTTGTACCGGGTATTTTTACCAGGAATTTTTTTGTACGTGTACTCATCGTACCCAATATCGGAAAGTACTCACAGGACTCACCTCTAGTGTGCACCATTCATGAAGTGATGATAAGTCTGGTAAGTTTTTAGATTCTCACGGCCAAAAGCATTTTTGTTGTTTGTTTTTGGGGTGTTATGCCGTGTTGCGCTAACTCCTTCTTTAGCCGACGTTTCGGACAGCGTTGCAGTGTCCATCATCAGGGCAGATCCGGTAGATACGAAGATGTGTAAATTTTTGGTTGTCGAGTTTGTGCTTATTTATTTGTGGCCTGGGCCCGTCCAAGTGCGAAATGCCAACGGAAGTGGCGACATCTTTTGTCGAATTCTGAAAGCACAGTATTTATGTTAGCCTGGGGCCCGTCCAAGTGCGAAATGCCAACGGAAGTGGCGCCATCTTGTGGCGAATTCTAGAATTAGAAAACCGATTGACAGCGGTTAGAGTAGATGTACCCAGTATCAAGGTATAAATGCAATGGTTTTATATTGTATTATTATATGGTATTGGAGTATACTTAGACATGTTATTTGCGTTTAGCTTTGGTGTAGCCGTCAATTACCGGATACCAAGAGCTGTTGAGCTTAGCTCCGTCATCTCTATTGATATTGAATGGATTTTTGTAGATTTCAATTGCCTCCATAATCAGGCGTGATCTATAAGTTTTGGGTCTTCCCAGGACCTCGGGAGCAAATCCAAAGTAATGGCCGGTTTCAATTAAGTGTTCGGCGATTGCCGATTTATCAGGGTGGCCAAGTTTACAAGCACGAAAATGTTCTGCTATCCTTTTGGAAATCGTCCGCTCTGTCTGGCCTATATAAACCTTGTCACAACCAGAGCAGCTGAGTTTGTACACTCCATCTGCTTCCAGAGGAAACTTAGTCTTTGCAGACCTCAGTAGGTCTTGGATTTTGGTGGTGGTTCCGAAGACAGTTTTGATGTTTTCTTTTCTCAACAGCCTGGCAATTCTGTCTGTCACATTGTGAACGAAAGGCAGGAAAGCACAGCCTTTTGAGTCTTGTTCAACTCTGTCTTCGTTTGTTGTAGATTTGGCTCTTAAAATTTGCCTTGTCTGACTTGCCGGGTAACCGTTGCGCTCCAGTGCATCGGTCAATTTTATAAGTTCTGCTCCAAGTTTTGTTTCTTCTCATATTCTGGTCGCTCGGGTCACCAACGTATGGATAAGTCCTCTCTTCCGCGCTGGGTGGTGGTGCGAATCAGCGTGTAAGTATCGATTCGTATAAGTTGGTTTCCTATATACGGTATGTCCTAGGCTACCATCGTGTTTTCGCATCACCTCCACATCTAGAAAAGGCAGGATTTTATCTTGGTTTTCCAGCTCCATTGTGAACTTAATTTTGCTGTGGAGAGAATTAAGATGGTCCAGGAATTCGTTAAGTTTCTCCGTTCCATGAGGCCAAATGGCGAAGACATCGTCGACGTAGCGCCACCATACTGCATATACGGCATAACACCCCAAAAACAAACAACAAAAATGATGATAAGTCTTTTTGCAAATCGGTGAAATCTTCTAATGACTGTTAATAAACGACTTAATAAATGACTGTTAATACATAGAAGTTTTGAAAAATATAAAAATATTTTTGAAATATGTCACGCTAAGAAATTTAATAAGTTAGTTTTGTATGTTAGAAAGGAATCATGAAAGATGTCTAAATGTAGTAATTTTTCATAGTGGGTGTAAGTTGTGATTGAGCGAGTAATTACTGAGTTGTTTGCTGCATTGGTATTGTTGGCTTCAATATGAAAAAGTGTAGTGTGCCTGGTACAGGTGTACTGGTTGGAATATTTAAACCAATGACGGATAGTAATTCGGGACTATCTATTTTATTATTTAGCAGATTATGTAGAAACAACAGGTCTGACAATGTGATAGTAATAGATGACGACCTCATCACGAGAATATGGGCATGATACGAAAAACATAGACAAGATTAAGGTACCTACTCTGGTGTTAGAGACATTAGAAAATTATCGTTCTCCAAGGAATTTTCTGAAATAATTATTTGGCAGGAATGTGATGTGAAAAGACCACCAATTCTATCCGATTGTACCGTCTAATTTATTAGTTGTGCCAACCTACTACAGGTTATTGTAATAAAGACAATGAAGGCCTGAAGGCAGAGTTGAATTTATTCACACAACTAACTCTCGGCAAACATACCATTATTTGAAACAGAATCTTATTTATCAATAAGAAGTAACAAATTGAAAATTTACTAAATATTATTGAAATGTCAGGACTTTTTCAGTTTAATAACTGCTTTTATTCATTTCAGCAAACTAGCATTTTTGTTACATTTTTTTCCATTTACCCTCCTGCACAAAAGGAAAGTTGGATGCGTCTTGGAATTTATGTTTTTAAAAACCTTGAGGATAATGACTACCATAATACGGACATGTGTCTAGTGTAGTAGTCGAAAAGCATGTAAAAACTGTATTCAAATATATTTTATGAATAAAGAAAAAAAAATGTATCACGCATCTTATTTACTCAAACAATCAGAAGAAATTGGTAATTTCGCCAAATAATCCAATATGTTTCAGAAGAAGCCCCGAAAATTGATTAAAAAAATCTTGTAATTTTTATTCAAATAATATATCGATTATCAAAATCCGTACAGTAAATAATTAAACGTTCACTTATCAGGTTTGCTTTCGGTAGAAGCTTTAGCGAAAATAGTGATGAAAAAGCAATCGAACGATGTTAGCTGGTTTACCTCCCCTGTGTGCTGAAATTCTCCTTTAATCCAATAGTATGCAAGTAAGTATAGGGTGAGTAGACTCTACAATAGGCCGGAGCGACATTGTAGGAAACTTTCATAAATCGACAGGTTGCCGTATAAAGACATGTATAGGGTGAGTAGACTCTACAGTCTACTCACCTGGTGTAGTAGATCTCCCTACTGAGTATCTGTACTGTACGTGCCTGTCTAACTAGAGAAGAGTGGGTAAGCGCTTTAGTATTCTGGTGGTTCTTGGTTCTTCAAAGAACCAAGAACAAGTGTTTCTTCAACATTATTTTGCTATCAATTTAATTTTACTTTACCACTGATTAATTTTATTACTAAATTAATAGAATAACATCGCATATTAACATTTTCCTTACCTTTTACAAAATTAATCTTATTTTACCGCGTGTCACAACAATTTTGTTAGTTTTAACGTTAAAGGGTACTGGCCGTCTTATGGTTTATGGGAGTGGATTCTTTCACCCCCTTCAAGGCGGGGGGCATGGTTGCGCCAATACGCATTATACATCAATTTATACACACATCTACATGCACATACATGCGACCACTGTACTGAGAGAATATTGTTGTTCCTTTGTCCTACCTACTTCGATCTTGCATCTTTCTGTGCACATTGTGTAGGCAGTCTGTTACAATAAGCCGCATAGCTCACTATAAATAAAAAAAACCGCATCCGCGCAAGATCTTATCTCGCTTACCTTATTACATTTTCATCCGCGCCGATATCGTGCAAACCGTTATGTGTTCAGTGCCATTGCTGTGAGGAGAATAAACAGGAAGAAAACGAGTGCCCTTGTTCCTAATGGTGAGTCCTTCCTTCCATATAACATATTATTGTCTCATGTGCAGTGGTAATTAAACTAACATTCAAGGTCCTTCGACAAACATTTTTTACACTCCTAAAACAACATAACATAACATCTTTTACATACCAGGTTGATTTATTCCTTGTGATGTCATAAAGTACACCGGAAGTCTCAGTTTGTTACGTTTCCTGTTGTAAATAACATAATTATTATAGAAGTTTGGAAAATGTTCTTTCCTCGCTCGGTAATTGCGCGGTAATTTTCACTTGCTGGCTTTGAGGGCTCCATGGCTTAGAGGAATACCAATTCGACCTTGAATTTTAAATGGAAGTTCCCGCGTTTGATTTACGGCACAACGAAAAAATGATAAAGAGTTGTTTATTTACACCATGATAACATACTCGTTATGAGGTGGTGCTGTTATGTTGTTTATTTACACTATGATAACATATGTAACAAACTTTTTTTTTCGATTTTTCAATATTTTCCCAACAGCATTTCACTTCCACACACCTATATTTCCCTTCTTATCCCAATTCTCATTCAAGTAAAAGGTTGTCTACTGTTAACATTTCACATTTTTTTGTCACTATTAAGGATCTGGATTTATTGGAAGAAATTGTCATCTGGCAATAAACGATGCCTTTACCAGAATCTATATACGTCTGTGACGAAATGTACATTGATCAATAATATGTAAATAAATCAGTGCGTTTCACTACGAAACTTGTATGTTAATTTCATCACACTTTGCGTCAGTGCGATGTTTTATTATTTATTTCCAATATTCCTTGCGGTAGGTTAGTTGGTTACTTCCACCTATTGATTAAATGTGTAATTATTTTCAATGCATTGTACGGATCTTTTTATCAACATTTACGATTAGTCCATATTTAAGATTCGAGGTAAAGTAACCTTTTCTTTGTTAGTTAGATTTAGGTACTGTACTGAGTTGAGCCGAAAGCAAAAAGAGAATACAAAATAAAAAGTAAAAAGAGAATACAAAAGTTTTTTATTCAAGGGTTGACAACGATATGTAAAGCTTCAAACAATATTCTCGATGGAAAATTAACAAAAACTATTTTCTTCAAATTGGTGTTGGTGTTGCTGGGGTTGGCTTTTATTTTAATTTTTGCCACATCTTGTAAGATTACCAATAACTACTGTAGTATAATTAAAGTAACTACTGTAGTCAAATTAATTTCTATTAGATATCGTATCCATATTGATTTGGATCTGAACACTTCATAGGTTTTGTTTTTAAACTTAAAAAATATTGAAATTTACGCGGCTGCGAAAACTGTCAGTGTAACTCGCACGAAGCTCAAGTTCAAACTAATCTATTTCCGTCAATATCGCGTCAAAGGTGACACGCTTTTGGTGAATAATGGCGAATTTAATTAGCTTTAAAACTAGTATACTTTTTCAATACAGCGAACACATGATTTTCTGAATTTCTGCCAACGCGTTCCATTACGCGGCGCCATTGTGCGCCGTCGTGGAAGTTCAAATATGATTGCCTTGCAGTAAAGTTCGACCAAACCACCTCTAGCTGAAGCTATTTTGATTCGACTGACTGAAGGGTTAAAATAATAATCAGGAAAATATTTTACTTTTCGCAACACGCAATTTTATTTGAATATGTGAATAATGGTGTAATATTTATCTCTCTATAAGTTATCTCTGACTGGTTATTTCTTCTTATTCATAAATAATCACAAAGATTTCCCCTTTCTGCCGTTTTTTGCACGTTTTTAAAATGTCTATACAAACAAGCATAACAAAAAATGGCAACTTGTGGCTCGGGCCCGTGGCACCTTTGTGGGGGTTCAATGCCGCGCAGCCACAAGTCTGCCTCTGCCACTCGGCGCCACTGTCAATTAATCGCACAGTGCCCGTGGCACCCGTGTGGGGGTTCAATGCCGCGCAGCCACAAGTCTGCCTCTGCCACTCGGCGCCACTGTCAATTAATCGCACAGTGCCCGTGGCACCCGTGTGGGGGTTCAATGCCGCGCAGCCACAAGTCTGCTTCTGCCACTCGGCGCCACTGTCAATTAATCGCACAGTGCCCGTGGCACCCGTGTGGGGGTTCAATGCCGCGCAGCCACAAGTCTGCCTCTGCCACTCGGCGCCACTGTCAATTAATCGCACAGTGCCCGTGGCACCCGTGTGGGGGTTCAATGCCGCGCAGCCACAAGTCTGCCTCTGCCACTCGGCGCCACTGTCAATTAATCGCACAGTGCCCGTGGCACCCTTGTGGGGGTTCAATGCCGCGCAGCCACAAGCCTGCCTCTGCCACTCGGCGCCATTGTCAATGAATCGCACAGAGCCCAATAATATAATGCATATAATGATCGTTATTTTATTATATATTTAAATGCTTTCGAGATGCTAATTTGATGGGGATATTAGCAAAGCTTTTGGCATTGATTATTTCATTTTCAAAGACTACCCCAAATACGCCAACGACACCCAGCAAAATTTTCCCCGGCTAGACTGCCCGAGTGCTGTGACTTTTCTATTACATTGCGCAGTTGTGTACAGTGTAGTGACTGCGTTTGCCTATTACCAATTTCTTTCTGAACTTTTTAGCAATGATCAGCATGCATTGTGTGTAGAACCTGGCCGTCTCGCCGCCTCACAGTGACGGATTTTGATGTTCACCCATTTAGTGGTTCGTTGTTGTTTTTACGTGTTAATATGAAAGGCTTTTTATTTATTTATTGAAAAGGGTGATCTTTTGAGAACTTGTATTCGTTTTATTATGAAAATAATTTAAAAAAAATGTTTTTAACACTATTTTAATAAACTGAGACAATAAACAACGCGATTCCGCAAAACTTCAGACACCTAAATATCACACCGTAAATGCCTGGCACATTCGGCCCTACCAACACAGTTCTGGCTTCTGACTGATGACAGTGCAGACAATACTAACTAAAAGGTATTCCTGATCATCTCTTTCACTAGCTAAATACAATACATGCTAGAAAACCTACTCTCTACTTTCAGTATCATCCTATTAAAAGACCATCATTAGCTAGATCTGACCAGAAGACCCCACATCCATCCTCTCCCTCTTCGTTCAACCACATAATATTTCTAACAAATTTAGATGGCACTGGTTCATTCACTGGCTCCGGGACTCTTGTACGGTAAACACATAAAATGATAAAATACAATTAATTTCTTCCTCGGAACTCGTTGTCTAATTTAAATAAAATAATAACGGTTTTTCTTCTGTCTATTCGACAAAGAATAACGTAATGCGCATTATAATAATAAGGAGGGTACCAGCTCCGGAATGCGTCTATTTTCCCACCACTTGAACGACCAAAACTGCCCTGGTAATTAAAAACACAGTGCTTTCCTTGAGAGTCTCGAGGAAGACACTGTGTTTTTACTTACCACGGCAGAATACTCCGCAACAACATATCAACCGAATAACGAACTCCGATCACCTTGTATTGCGCGTTGTTCAAAAAGTTTTATTGAACTCTGCTAAGGATTGCAACCTGTTTACTATACTAGGAGCAGCTTACTAATTTCGTTAAGTGTCCATTGCTACCGTTTGTGTATCTTCTACAGAGATGCCATTTGCTCGTGAATATATAATCACTAGACAAACAAATGCCGAGTTTCTTCCATCTGAGTGGCCTTATTTTGTCTTTCTAGTTTGTTACCAGTGGGCAGTATTTACTACAAGTCTAGTGTCTAGTGTACACATTATTTCACACGATTAGATAGGTACACAAGAAATAAAATTGTCGAAGACTAGACAGGGTTTTTAAAGCTTAGAGATTGAAAACACCTTTAGGTACCTGTATATATCAGGAACGAAGGAGAGGGCGTTTTGTCAGAGGTCGAAACGCATTAGTCATTATCATTAACAGGTAACGCCTCTAAGGTAAGCCTCGGGAGCGTAAATAATGTAAATAACTTTCATATGGTGAAGAGTGCGAATGAGAGCGGAAGAGTGCGAATGCGAGTACTGCAAGTGAAGATGCAGCATCTATAATCTATGGTTCTTTGGGAGTGTGGAGTGTAGAGCCAGCACGTGTATTATGTCTCCACTGCACACTCAACTGGTAGTACGAAAATAATGGAAAGCAGAGACAAGCAATGTATCGAGATTACCCAGTACCTACCACTGAGAGGTAACTAACATGTAAACTATATTTATGGGAGCATTGCCTGCGCATCAAGGACGGTCAATGAGCTGTACGTGTACTTGTAGGTAGGTATTACACAGCTACTCATGTCACATGTCTAATCTTTTACATTAAATTACTTTATTATTGTTATGATGAAAATATTGAAATTAGATCATGCTAATACTAACTAACGATGCGCGTAATGAACTCATATTGTACGCTGTACACTGTACACTCGTATAGTTGTATGGCCTGGATTGATTAGATAATAATTCACTCATTCAATATTGTATATTTACGAAGAATATTCATTTTTTTACCAGTCGTAAAAAGCATTTTCTGATATTGAACAAAATTTATTTTAATTCGTTTTCAAATGAAAAGACACATGTCTGTATGTTTCGTGTTGTCAGATAAAAGTTCATTCATATCAATTGTACACTTACGAGCACAACCATCTGGAATAATATATTATTTTCTACACATTGCTTAATTCGTTCTTTTATTGGGATCACTGCACTCCCGAACGAGTTTATGATGTAGGTACGAATTCGAATAATAATAAAACGATTAGGTACGATATCTGTAGCTGGCAGCATCTATTCACTATTGAGTCTCCAGCTTATCAAACCGGAGAATTAATGATTCTGCCATAACATGTTTTGATTGCGTAGGTTTTACACGAAGAGGTCATGAGCTAAGATCACTTGGTGATAACCATCTTCAATTACGTGTAGATATCGTTATTAGTTATTAGTTATTACGTTACGATACAGGTAGGTGTTCATACAGTCTAATGTAGTATAATATTTCAAATAAGAAGTTCAGTATCAATGTTTATTTATTATATCTTACGATGTACCTCATTCTGTAGAGTGCCTGACCTCCATTTCATAAATTGGGATCTATTTAAAGATTTTACATCGCGTCATTAATAGTAAGTATATGATATGGCGTGGGTTGATTTAACAATAACACAACTGCAACGCTCATTTCATTGCAGTAACTTATAACGACGAAGCACGCACTTACAGTTCATTGTTTTTGATATTGCTATGACACTAATAAGGTAGGTACATTTATTAAATTTACTTTTTGCTGTCCTCCATTTGGCGATCAAGAGGACAATTTGCATGCTTGAAGAAAAGCAAACACGGAAGCTAAATGCTTGGGTTGTAATAAACCAATCGCTCCGTCAATATCCAGCGAAGCGGGAAGCGACAATTCATTCGTATAAAACAACGCATAGAATAATATACACAATACGTGACCTTTTAACTAAACATCTGGTCAAACAATGCCACCAGTTAGCAGGCACCAGGCATGAGGCACCTTAGCAGACTAGGTAGTAGTTGCTGTTACAGGCAGGTGTCTAATGTATCTAGCGAGTAGCAAGTACCTACTTGTTTGTGTCAATTCCTGGGAAGGCATCAACTTTATATTCTCCTCAGCGCCGCGGGGGCAGATATCAGTTTCCTTGGAGGCTTCACTTCCTGGTCATGGCTGCGTGCTCCATTTGCTTCCAACGCGTACCCTCACTGCTCGCTGTGGCTGCTGGATGCCGATACATCTAACAATCGTCTGTCAATGATTACTATTGGTTGTTTAACACTAATTATCTATTCGTAATAGATTCATTAATAGAATTAATTAACACGACATAACTTTTAAAGAGGCACAATAAAACTACCCGCGACACATCGCACTGTTGTTATTAAGGCGTCGGGGGACGTTATAATAGCAACGCGCTTCCCAACTATAGACTCGAATCGTTTTAATCATCGAAAAGACGATATTCAAATCAGACCATTGAAGTGGCGCGAATTTGCGTAATCAAAACGCAACATGCAAAGTCAGTAATCGTCCTGAACTAGAATATTTGAATTCTTTGTGCGATGCATGGTACGTGGCCACGTAGCACTGCAACGACTTTCCCAGGGAAAGGCGGGAAATTGACTGAGAAGAAATGAAGCACGGGTGACGCTTTATATTTATTTGTCAGGATTTCTTAGTACTTTGTATGTAGGTACATCAGCTCGTGCTTAGAACAAAGCGCGACGGACAAAGATAAACCATATCTGTGCCTTGTGCCTTGAGCCATGTGCATTTGTGCATACGGAAATTTGTTATTGCAGCGGTGTGATCGTATGGAGGCGAGACTTGGCCGCGAGGTTGGCTTGGGCATCCTTTCGATGCAAACACATCTACTACAAGCGTAGATACATGAATCCCAATGCACTCTACCGAAATAGATTCATTTAGCAGGAAACCAACTGTGTGCAACATTGGACTTGAAGTTATCGGAGTGCGAAAAACGTATTTAATCGCAAGGTTGGTGCTGACTGCTGGTACATATTGCAGCCATTCTGCACTTGGTGCCGGTGGGGACATAATACATATTGCACGTGTTAAATACTTGTCAAAAACATTTTATTTTAAGCCTTTTTAGATAACTGATAATATTGTTTTTTTCTTATCTAACTATATTTAGAAAATATACAGTTATACATAGGAATTAATTTTGCATTTAAGATGTTGAGTATAAAATAAACCAGTTAGGTTCCTTTTGATAATTGATAATCATTTACATTATTTTATGTTTGGCTTAGTTGGCAAATAATTCTTCAAAGTACGAGTATTAACAATATAATTTTTTTAAACCTTTTTTACCTTTTGTACTTGTTTTTTATAATTTATTATTTATAATTGACTATATTTAACCTTTACACTTTATACCGTATATTATACAGGGTTTTCCAATAAGAGGTGTTATTTTGATATTCAATTGTAAAAGATCAATGGTTTCGTTGCTTGTGTGGCACGTAGCGCCGTTTTGTTGAAAGTAAACGTTGTCCAGATCAATACCATCTAATTCCGGTCATAAAAAACTATTAATCAACTCTCGATAGCGCAATCCATTCACCGTAACTGTTGCTCCAGCCTCATTTTCGAAAAAGTAAGGTCAAATGACTCCGCCGGACCATAAACCGCAACCAAACAGCCACACGTTGAGGATAAAAAGGCTTTTCAACAATAACTCTTTTGGGTTTTCCGAGCCCCAGATGCGACAATTTTGCTTGTTGACGAAGCCACCGAGGTGGAAATGCGCCTCATCACTCAAGATGATTTGCATTTGATTCACTCAAGTGAATTTTAATAATTTCAATGCGTTGTTGAAGCGTGTATCGTTCCATTTTTATTAATGACGTAGTTTCTACTTGTCAAATGTCAAAAAATGACAGCTTCAAAAGTAACATCTACCGAAATAGCGTGCTATTCAAAATAACACCTCTTATTGGAAAACCCTGTACTTTAAACTTTATGCTGTATACTTTATATTTATGCTAATGGCACATATTGTGCTGTTTGTATTTAAATAAATAAATCAATTTCCAATATTTTTTATGGTTAGAGCTTAGGAAGAAAGTAGATATTTAAAGTTATAAGGGAAAGAAAAAAATACGAAAAGGATAAAATTATTTTTGTTTAAGTACATTGTACGGTTAATTTGATTAAAAAAAATAAGGGTACTGTGGAAAATATCAATATCTCTTCGAGAAATTGTAAGTTTTGCAGATACGTCTGAGTAAAGAGTTTCGGGCGTATTTTGATTTGAATTGTTGTATGTAAAATTAGGTATTCGATCTGGCGTTCAGGACAACGAAATGCAATCGTTTATAATAGAGCTGGTGAGTCAATAAGGCAGTTCACGATCTTATATAAGAACTACTGTTGGAATTCATGTATCTACGCTTGTAGTAGATGTGTTGCATCGAAAGGACGCCCAAGCCAACCTCGCGGCCAAGTCTCGCCTCCATACAATCACACCGCTGCAATCACAAAGTTCCGTATGCACTGATGCACACGGCTCTATTTATTTTTCTTCGTTTGTGTAGAGTGATAGGGTTACGTTGATGATTTTTAAAGCGATACGACAGGTGTTTCAAAATTTTTTTGAACATTTTCAATTCGGTTAATATAAGTTTGGTATTGAGGATTCCAAATAACAGATGCAAATCCGAGATGAGATCTTACGTATTCCATATATAGTAGTTCAAGTGTAAAAGGTTTATTGAATGGTTTTGTGAAGCGTAGAATGAACCCCATCTGTTTGTAAGTTTTTATGTTTAAGATATGTCATTTAAGTACAAAGTAAAGAGCAGGTGCCCTAAATGGGAACCTTGAGGTACCCCCGAGGGGATGTTTATTATTTGTGACATGTAACATTTTAGGGCTACAGCTTGACTTCTATTTTTTTTATGTAAGGTGAGAACCATCTGAGGAGATATCCACTTATACCATTTTTTAGTTTATTTAAGAGTATATCACGATTCAACTTGTTGAATGCCATAGAAAAATCAGTATAGATAGAGCCAACCTGTTTCTTTTTTATAATAAAAACACATAAATTTGTTTTTGACCACTATAGTTTTATTTCCACTCTACCGGTTTCGGAAGAACCCTTCCTTCGTCAGGAGAATATTTAAAACTGATCTACTACACAAAATATTGACATATAAATACAAAAATGTTAAGTGTTTGAGGGAGGGGTGGACAAAGTGGAAGGGGTAGTTACGGGAATTCCAGGAAGAACAGAGCCGTTAACTGGAAATATGTCTAGAATAGGACTATAAGACAGATTAATTTGGTTATTTATTATACTGGAGTTATTATTGAGGGATTTTCTGATTTCAAGTGCTTCTAAATTATCTAATTTTTTGCCTTTATTACTACGGTGAAGAATTTAAACCCCTGTATCTTTACTAAAAGTATGATCGGTGGAAATGAGATGATTTGCAAACTCTGAAAAATTATTGTTATTTAAACATCTTAAATGTTCCGTGATTCTAATATTTATATTTCTAGTTGTAGAACGATGGACAATCATTGCAACATAGTTGGTAAATGCCTGAGTGGATTTTTATCTTTAGTATTTTTAAGTAATTTTCCCAAGTTGTTATCAGTATAGAACGCGGGTTTAATGTGGGTAGGCAAATTTTTTGTACTAAGTGAAGAAAAATTGGATATGTATAAGATTTTACGCCATTGAAAGGGATTTATGATTTTATTATTAGTTTCAGGTGTACCAAATAAAAATGTATTCGTCGAAATGAGTTTAAGTTTCTTATTCAGGATTTTATCAATTAAGTGTGTCGAGTAACCATTATTTAGAGCAATTTGTTTTATTTTTGACAGTTCAATTTCGAAATGAACAGCTGATAGTGGGATTTTTACTAAGCGGTGTACCATTGAATGATAGGCAGAATGTTTGTGTGATATCGGGTGGTTTGACGTGTTATGTATAGTTATATCCGTGAATGTCGGTTTACGATAGATGTTAAATTCAATTCTATTATTTATCGAAGTTAGTGTTAAATCCAGAAAATTAATCGATGCATTACTGCCTACCTCTACAGTGAATTGAATGTTTTTACGAAATGAATTTATAAGAAGAAGGAATTTAGTTAGGAATTTAGGAATTCAGTTAAGGACTTGTTTATTCCCAATAATGCCAAGCTAATTTCGTTTGATGTAATTAACTTATTTCCAAATGTTCCAACTACTGATTGCAAAGAAATAATTGTAGATATGTTAAAATCCTCTAATTTAGATAAAGATATGATTGATGACCTGTCTCGTTTATTCAATATGTGCAAAATTATTTCCAGTATAACAACTGCGTCTTTCAACAGAGCCAAGGGCTACCCATGGGAGCTCCTTAGTAGAAAATAAGATTTTTAATTGTAAGTCATCACTTTTAAATAATGTTCTCACTTTGGAAACGATATGTAGACGATATTTTTTGTATCTGGAATTTATTAAATCAAATGAGTTTTTAATGGTATATTTGGGGGAAAACACATTAAAATTGTTGAAGATATTAGTGATATGAGAAGCTATTATGAAATTCGGGGAAGCACAACATGACACGACAGGACGAATAGGTTCATTGATTTTATGTATTTTTAAAAACCCGTACAACTTGGGAATTTTAGGATTAGACTGCAAGAATTTATTCTGGTTAGGATAATCATCTTTAAAGATTTGGGATTTGCATGCATTTATTGAATTTTTTATATCTATTTGAAATTTATTAGTCGGATCTTTTTTTATAATAACGAAGTCGTCACTTTTTACGAAGTCTTCCATTTTTTCGTGGTAGGCCATTTTGTTCATTATGATCACAGTGTTTCCTTTGTCTGCCCTAGTAAGCACTAAATCCTTTTCAGCCAACGTTTTGCGAATTTTATTGGTGCATAAAATTTCTGGATGGATGACTTTTTTAATTTTATCTTTTGTTATTAGATTTTTAATTGTCACAGCACTTTTGTACAGAAACGGTCTAGGTTGATACGATAGAGCCGTTTCAATGTCCACTGCCACATTTTCAATAGCACTTTGTATGTAATTTTTATTGTAATTTAAATTATATTTCAGTCCTTTAGATAGTAAATTCATCTCTTCCGGGAGTAACACGTGGGAAGAGAGATTCTTCACTCGATCAAAAAATGTATTTTTTATTTCTTTTTATTTAGGAAGCAAACAGTCGTACAGTAAAAAATTATAACAATAAACATTCATATGTTCTAGACCAATTAAGTTCCATTGAATTAAATGTAGATTTAGTATTTTTTACCTACACAACATATTAAATGGCAAAAAAATAAACATAATAAAGAAATACATAAAATTAAAAACAAAAAGAAAAAATACAACTATGTTCTGGTTTATCTGGACACTGGTTACTGATGTTAGGTTTACAAAGATTTTGTAGTTTTTTATTTAATTTCCCTTGTTTTTTATAAAACTATAGTGGTCAAAAACAAATTTATGTGTTTTTATTATAAATTATGATGAGCCACAAAGTGAATGCTTTTTACAATTACGTGTTTCTTTTTTGTCCATAGAATTATGAACAAAATCGGTGAACTGCCCCAAGTTCGATTCAATAGATATGCTTTGAAAAAACCGTGTTGTTTGAGGTTGATAATTGTGTTTTTACATAAAATAATTATAAAGTTGGTCTTAAACGATTTTTTCTATGACTTTACTTAGGACACATTGTTTTGATATAGGCCTATAATTCTCAATATTGTGTTTATCCCCCGTCTTAAAAACAGGCGTAACAAAAGCGTTTTTCGAAATAGGACGAAATACGCCTTCTTTGATACAAAGTGTAAACGGTAATGTGACAGGGATAACAAGTTGTTCAGCACAATTAAATATAAAAAAAATCGATATAATTTATCACATCCGGCGCTTTTTTTCGTGTCAATATTTTTCACAATATTTGAAAATCTCCTACTACCACCACAGTAAGCGGAAAAATGTCAAGCAATACCTTCCTGTTCGCGCAGTATAATATGGGAGTAGGTAGGCATTCACAAAGACTTCATTCATGGGAAGCCTCAGTAATCCTGTAATTGTCCTGCCTACCCAATGCACCCATCCCGAAAATGTCAAGCAATACCTTCCTGTTCGCGCAGTATAATATGGGAGTAGGTAGGCATTCACAAAGACTTCATTCATGGGAAGCCTCAGTAATCCTGTAATTGTCCTGCCTACCCAATGTACCCATCCTGAAAATGTCATGCAATACCTTCCTGTTCGCGCAGTATAATATGGGAGTAGGTAGGCATTCACCAAGACTTCATTCATGGGAAGCCTCAGTAATCCTGCAATTGTCCTGCCTACCCAATGCACCCATCCTGAAAATGTCAAGCAATACCTTCCTGTTCGCGCAGTATAATATGGGAGTAGGTAGGCATTCACCAAGACTTCATTCATGGGAAGCCTCAGTAATCCTGTAATTGTCCTGCCTACCCAATGCACCCATCCTGAAAATGTCAAGCAATACCATCCTGTTCGCGCAGTATAATATGGGAGTAGGTAGGCATTCACAAAGACTTCATTCATGGGAAGCCTCAGTAATCCTGTAATTGTCCTGCCTACCCAATGCACCCATCCTGAAAATGACATGACCGGAATAATTGTTACAACAAGAAAAAAATGTTATAAACTAACCTATTTCCAAATCAATGTAAACTGAGATCTCGGCCGGGACGGGTTGATGTGTGATATGCCGGAGACCGCGGAGTACAAATATTGAATTCATTATTCTTTACCTAACCATTTACCAGTGAAGCAGATTGAAACTGGTCTATTTTCGGTGGCTCCAACTTCATCGGGTGAGTCCTTTTTTCTTCTTTATTCCAATCTGGGCTTGTCTTATGTTCTAGAAGCCAATATTTAATACATTGAGAAATACTGTCCATCGAGTTTAGCGGATGCGTAGTATCTATTTGTCCTGTGTATTAAAATAGCATTTGACATAATTTTGGGACTGGTCCTTCCAATGTGTTGTAAAGGGTTTTTCCGAACAGCGCCTTCAAACGTCAAACTTATACAGTGGAGTCACTTACCTACCAGTTCCATAGTGTAGTATAAATACTTGTAGGTACTGCAGTCCGTTATTGCACGGTCGTCAATCCCAATTTATTTTGGTACCTGTTAACCTAACAAAAAAGGTATCTGGGTATTGGCCAGGTAGTAGGTAGGTAGTTTTTTTATTTTTATTTATTTATTTATTCTTATATAAATTAGTTTTACAAAGGTAAAGTACATTGTCCTCCACGCTAGGAGTTCACCTGTGTTGTGGAGGACTTTTTCAATTGTAAAGTTATATACATAATAGTAAACAATACAGTTGGTAGTTTATCAATATTTTTTCGGATCTCACAGAAGTGGCATTCACAGGATCACTGTTGGACGAAGGAATATAAATTAAGAAACATGATTTTATCAGGTCAAGTTTTCCTGCCTGCAGGACTGACTGTTTGACTTGGCAACGGTCATGTTGAAAAAAACAATATTTATATAGCTGGTTGGTACGGCTTCATTTGGCAAGACATTTAGCATTTTAGAAAGGATGGAAGTTAGCCGACCACCACAAAGATTTCTCTACAATAAGCATGCAAGACGAAGAGTTTTGGGAGACCTAACATAGGTGGCTGGGAAACCTGGACAAGAAGGCGAACGCCACATCGAAAGTACCTAATCTCCACTAAATAATATAATATAAAGTCGCCATCCGCGTCTCCCTGTTTTTTCTTCTAAACTGGACGGATTGAGAGAGAGTTTTCATCATCATTTAGAGAATTTCTTCCGGAAGCTTATATTCATATAATATCAATAGAAAGTAGAGAAAAACTCCAACCAAACACTCGACCGATTTCTGTGAAAATTTCAAAGTTTGTTCTTATTATATCGAGTGTTTACAGAGTGGTTTGAATGCTAGAAGAAGTCGGGGATGCCCGAGGAATAGCTCATTTTTTCTGCATTGGAATAAGATATGGAGTCGAATTAAAGACTATATAATTAAGTTTTTTTAACAATAAGTATATGGTATACTAGTAGTGAATGGTGGAGACGCCCAAGAAACACATAAGCAATAGCGAAGCATACTGGGTCCATTAGTAGGTAGACATAAAGACAGAAGACAGCTGGAGATCCAGAGGCGTTCTATTATTTTACCTCTATCCTGAAAATTATAACTAACCAACTAACCATCATGCCGTTTCCCGCAGGGATAGGCAGAGAGGACGGACCGCCAAACAACTCGGTCTTGGCACACACGCCTTGCCTCATTCACATTCATATAATTCATTTTAATCCCATATATTATTAATTCTTGTTTACATTCTTTGTAGGTAACTAATTGGTTGGAAAGAGTACAGAAGAAATTTCTGAGATATCTCTTCACGATGGAGTAAGGCTATTACCCGCTACCCGCTACCCGTGGCACTATCCCACAGACTTTCTTTTCAGTGTGCTGGGAATGAACCATCTGTGGGTCAGAAGGGATCTGACTAATTCGTGTATGGTTTGAAAACTCAGCTGTCACGTAGAGCATTCATTTCAATGTTGCCGATGGTAATCTCCGTCACCGACAGCGTGCCAGCCTGCCAATCTTGCTACTGAACAGAAATCTCGGCCATCATGGAGAGCATTCATTTCAATGTTGTCGATGGTAATCTCCGTCACCGACAGCGTGCCAGCCTGCCAATCTTGCTACTGAACAGAAATCTCGGCCATCATGGAGAGCATTCATTTCAATGTTGCCGATGGTAATCTCCGTCACCGACAGCGTGTCAGCCTGCCAATCTTTCTACTGAACATAAAACTCGGCTATCATGGAGAGAGTATTCATTTTAATGTTGCCGATGGTAATCTCCGTCACCGACAGCGTGCCAGCCTGCCAGCCTGCCAATCTTGCTACTGAACAGAAATCTCGGCCATCATGGAGAGCATTCATTTCAATGTCGCCGATGGTAATCTCCGTCACCGACAGCGTGTCAGCCTGCCAATCTTTCTACTGAACATAAAACTCGGCTATCATGGAGAGAGTATTCATTTTAATGTTGCCGATGGTAATCTCCGTCACCGACAGCGTGCCAGCCTGCCAGCCTGCCAATCTTGCTACTGAACAGAAATCTCGGCCATCATGGAGAGCATTCATTTCAATGTTGCCGATGGTAATCTCCGTCACCGACAGCGTGTCAGCCTGCCAATCTTTCTACTGAACATAAAACTCGGCTATCATGGAGAGAGTATTCATTTTAATGTTGCCGATAGTTATCTTCGTCATCGACAGAGTGCTAGCCTGCCAGCCTGCCAGAAATCGACATACTTATACATAGCGTCAAATTGATAGGTTTAGTTCATATGAAGTAGGTAATGTAACGCAAATACATAACAATAAAATTCATAAAATTGGAGAAATTACTTTTTAAATACCATTAGTTGCGCGTGAGGTTTTAAAATTGAATAGCCTTAAAATGTGTACCCTTCACACCCCCTTTGCCCCTTAACCCCTTTCCTTGACCCGGGCCAAACGAGAGGAGCATTATTATCGCTGCATCTTGGTTACCGCGAACATTCGTGTCATTTTGTGAATACCCGCATATGTTGAACTCGGCTGTGATTGTTTTGGAGCATCACATCGTCCAGTGAAACGTTTTTACCCGCCGCAGTGAATGTCACTGTTTTTTGCAAAGATATTAGAAGAACGAGATGTGCTATGAGCAGTTCATACTGTGTGGAATTGTTTTGCCGAGTGTCGCCGGTTTTGTTCACCAATACTACTGCACACCTTCGCTTACGCTAAGGTATCCGCACTAATACATAGAACAGATTTCTGTGCGTACACGTCCCGATACCGTTCAAAGTACCCTAATTAGGTAGTACTCCGCCTACGGTCCGGCGGCCAACATAGCATATCTCGTTCTTCTAATATCTTTGGTTTTTTGTGTTGAGTGAACGAGTGTTAACCCCTCCGACCTTTCGCGAACTTGAAGCTAAGATGTCTTTACCGAAATGTCAATTTCACGAAAACGTTGTGTTATTACCGCCTCACAATCAAAGCTCTATAAATGAAACATCACTGAACGGAGCCGAATAGTAAAAACTGTTTTAGAAAGGTTACAAAATAGGCTTTCAAATTGTTGTATCATAAATAAATATTAACATTTGTAAATATTTAAATTTAGAATGGAAACATGAAAAAATTGTAAAAATGACTCACCTGTAATGTTTTATGTAAAAACGATACTAAAATCACGGATAATGTAAAAAAAAACACTTATTTCATCGTACAAATGTACAATAAACAATTCTGTCACTTCACTTTTTGACCATTTTATACAAAATATATTTTTAAAAAAATAATTAAACTTGCTAAAATCTTGGCGCATTCAATACATGACGAATCATATCGAATTAGAAAATCTTTGTTTTTTATTGAAATATCAGGCAATTACTGTGCCAATTGCTAAAAATAGATGTATTATGGTTTTATATACTAAAAGCACTTCATTTCTGTAATTTCTAAGAACAGAAAAGCATTATTTTTGTAAAAAACGGAATATAACCTCAAAATTCACCACACTTATTTTTATAACATTACACCACAAAAGTAATAGATACATATGCCTCATTCACGGCTAACTATAATGCACACTTCAAATTATATGTATTTGATGAAATCCGGACATTATCTGCATAATTACATCTAAAAACAATAAATGTAGAGAGCTATTTTTAAGCGCGAAATTTTGTCAATTCACGGGTGACAACTGATATTTACCTATTATTAGTGATGTGCATCACCAGCGCATGAACATATTTCGAATAAGTAGCTACTTATTTCTAAATATTTCGAATATTGCTCGAAATATTTTGTTGATATCGAAATTTTGTTGAAATAAGTATGTAATATATTACGTTTAGTTTAAATAATGTATAAAATATATTTTTTTAATAATATAAATATAATAAATCATCAATAACAATTGATATTTTTCATCAAAATAAACATGTGTGTACAGCATATTACTTCATTTCCTTCATAATAAGTAACTGACTTTCACAGGAAACAATTACTTTGTGGTTAGACATAATTAAAATTGAAATAAAAAATATATATTTTGTCACCACTATTGAAAATATAAATACTAGTTTCGGTTCAACCTGAACTTCAATAGTATTTGTACCTTCTTCAATAGTAGTGTAAAGCTATTTTTTTCTTTTCACTTTTATAAGTTATTGTTTTACACAAAAATAAAAACACAATGATTTTTTTTTTTTTTTTTTACTAAGAACAACAAAAGTACACAAAAATAAAATAACAATTTATATAGCTAGTATCATCATATTGTGGCAATCTGAATATGTAATTCATTTTACATTTATTTGGAAGTAAATATATTTTGAATGTAACAATATTTATATACAACAATATTTTAAATATAACAATATTTATATCCATTTACACATATATAAAAAAAATACAAGAATGAAATCCTGTGGGGAGCATATTAAAATTGTATTATGGTCACGCCGCATTAAAAGTTAAATTTATGGAAATCATTTTACATTTATTTTCTAGTAGAAATATTTTAAATGTAATAAAATTTATTTTCATTTACACATGTACAAAAATTAAAAAAAAAAAAATTAAAAAAAAAACTGTGCCGTCCTGTGCGGAGGTCCACAGAGTATGACATGTATAATGTTGTCGTGCCATACGAAAAGATAAAAAAAACAGTTATTATTGTTGGAGATCAAAATAGATGCGAGGGGTCTAATTCGGATGATCACCTAAGCCTTCTGGATGGTCCCCAAATTGATGATATTTCATTTTATTTGTATTTTTTGATACATATGACATTATGCAGCCGACCAAAGGCATGTTAAAAAACCAATGGATATAAAAGTCTTGTTGCATTACAGAAAATACTAGACCATCAAACGTGCCCCATCTTTCCATGAAAAGAAGAAACTTTTCAATCCTTGCCAACAGAACCTACCGAATGATAAAAAGTCAAAAACTTTAACTTAGCCAAAACAAAAAAATTGAAGACCTCATAATAAGGTGAAATGATAAATCGGTTTCCACAAAAACACAAAAGCTAGACAGCTAGAGTCAGAAAAATACAAATAAGGGGTAGCGTCTTTGCGATAGATAAATTGCAATCAATCTTATTTATACAAGATATTCAACAACCTTTTTTTGGCACATTAATCGCAAATGAAGTAGTGAAGTTAATTCGACGACGTTGAAAAGGAAAACGCCGTAGACGGGCAATTTGATTTAACCTCCGCTGGCTCAAATCTCAAGGGAAACATGAGGAAGGAACTGTGATGACTACACCGCATTTCAAAGTGCACAATAAGAATTGATCTTTCAAAAGATAGAGAGAGAGATCTAAAGTGATCATCGAAACAACAAAAATACGTGAGAACAGTGACAAGGGAAAAAGCTGGAACTCTACCCCACTCAAAGCGAATATTCATTTGGCATGTCAAAAACAGTTTATGTGAAAAACTTGTAAGATTTCGTTGTGCATACCGCGGTTGCCACTTTGAAAATTATCATACTTGACTCACACTGAGTGGAGTGCAGTATGATATTTTTCAAAGCACGGAACTACGCACAACGGAACCCTACAAGTTTTGCAGCAATAAACTGTTGATTTTCTAACCTTGCTCTTCTTACAAATAACACAATTTTGAGTACGTGCCTTTGTAAGAGGAGCAGGATCATTTGCATCCCTAGTCTGCGGCGAGTCATTGTAGTCGAGGTAGTGGGCGTCGGGGGAAAAGGGGAAAGGTGCGGTGTATGGTCCTACAAATGACTGTCGCGTTGACTTCGGAGGCCGTGACAACGTGAGGTGATGGTTGGCTAACTCCTGCACAAGAGCCAACCGAAACGCCATAGTCTGTACCTTCGCGTTATGAATACTCACATTAAGCAGACGCTTGAACATTTTGAGATACCATTTACGGCATCTCTTACGTTCAATCAAGTAAGGTTCCAGCATCTGATCCTTTTTGTCTACACCTCCCATGTTCTTGTTGTAGTCTCTGACAACTTTCGGTTTATACACATTCTCTCTTCCCCTAGAACGTCCAATTTCAGTTTCCGCGCCATGAAATGTCGATATTGTCGTCACCTTTTTCTTGTCTTGCCACGTCAGTATGGCAACATCACCAGCGTGGCGACCAAAAATTTGTCCTTCCTTTAAGTTGACACGACTGAATGCTGTCGGAACATCGGCTCTGTTAGTGCGCAATGTCCCGACGCAATCAGTCTTGTTCCGCTTGAGGAACCGAGCCAGTAGTGGAGAGTTGAACCAATTGTCCATCCACAGAGAATAACCCTTATTCAAAAGTGGTCTAATTAGATTCACCACCGTAAGTGTCGATTTCAACACTTTTTGCGTTAACGAACCAATAAGTGATGTATCTTTCCCTGTATAAATATAAAATGACCACAAATATCCAGTCGCAGATTCGCACAACTCAAAAGATTTAATTCCGAATCTAGCAGCCTTTGTTCTTATGTATTGCTTGAAACCCAAATTACCTTTCCACAATGTCAGTGACTCATCAATTGCAATGTTCTGGCTAGGAATATAAAGTTCTTTAAATTTAGCATTCAAGTGATTAACTATTGGCAATATCTTTGCAAGTTTCTTGTTTTCAGGGTCAGTGTGGTTCAGATCATTGTTGTCGAAATGCAAATATTTCGTCAACTCACGAAAACGAGTGAGGGAAAGTAGTTTCCTAAACACAGAAGTCTTCATAATCCAAGTGGTTGAAAAACATGAGCTTATGCTCGGCATGCGGATAATACCTAGCATCATGTAAAATGCAAATAACATTAAAATCTCCTGGCGATTTGTCTCCCTCCATGAACTGCTTTGGTGAATATCACGACGAGAGTCCCTCGAAAACTTATTTGTCTGTTCAACAATAATATCTAAATTTTTTTATTTTTTATTTTCTAGATTCTTATATTCCATGAAGTGGTGAATCATTTAAATTTACTGAATTTAAAGTTAATGTTCTTTATACAAATAGAACGGCGTCATATGCGCCTCACAATTTTTACCTCATATGGGTTTATTCAAATGTTACCTGGCTTTTATAGACTTAGAGGCCTTGTATTTTCTCGGTAGGGAAAAAAATTTGTTACCTAAAAACCCTACTAAAATTGCATGTTTTCATCCAGCATCAGCACCACCAGCGACCGACAGCGGCCATATACTACATACGTGTCTGTTTGTGTTGTGTTGGGAATGGGGGGGAGGAAATTTCGGCTGCGCCCTATTGTTGGGGTCCTTCCGCATTTGCCGTTGGGAGTAAGGAAAATCGCAGAAAACCTTACCCGGAAGGAGCGGCCGAACGTCAACTTGAAACGTATTCGGCCTTCAGTAACATCGGTATATGATGTCCTGCATTTTTGAGATGTGTGTGTGTGTGTCTGTTTTTATGTTAATATATACTTATGGGAGGATAGAAAATAAACATACATATACATACAAATTATAAAAATATTATATAAATATATAAATAGATATATAAACATTATATATTTAGGAGGAAAGTCGGGAGTTTAGGAAATACCTACTGCTCGCTATTCGTCCGCGTCTGATTCTGGTATGTACCATATGTGGTCATGGTCCATGAGGATGTGTTTAGGTAGTCTGTGTGTGTATTTGAATGTCAGGTCGCTCGGAGCGTTGTATTGTCCTATGTCTCGTATGAGTGGATTTTTACTAAGTGTGAGTGATTTGTAAAAGCGTGTAGTGAGTCTGTGTGTGAATTCGAATAGAGTTGGAATTTGTTCTCGTTCGTGTAATCTCTTCAAGTTTGTTCTGAGTCTCGTGTTGTATGTGATTTTAATGCAGAGATTTTGAAGTGTCTGTAGTTTCTTGTGGTCTGTGTGTGAGATGCTGCTCCATACGGGAATCGCATACGAGAGTACCGGACGAATGAGCGAGTAGTAGACGAGGAGTTTGGTTTTGGGAAGTAGCGGACTCCGTCTATTGAAAATTGGCTTCATCATGCCGATCGCTTTTCGCGTGCGCGCGTGCATCTTTGCTTGGTGAGATTTCCAGTTGAGGCGGGAGTCCATGGTCAGGCCGAGATATGTAACTTCATCTTTCCATTCAATGCTGTGTCCTCCCATTTCGATGTTGAAGTCAGGTGTTCTATTTATACGTTTTCTCGTGAACATGATGGCTTCGGTTTTCGCCTCGTTCAGTTTCAGGCGCCATTTCTTGTAGTACTCTACGAGCGCGTCGAGCGCCCTCTGTAGGTAAATTGCGGCCATGTTCGCTTTCAGCGAGGAAACGTATAGTTTGACGTCATCTGCGTAGATAGACAGATTGCATCTCTCGTCTCGGGGGATGTCGTAGGTGAACAGAATGAAGAGAAATGGTCCCAGTAAACTTCCTTGCGGCACGCCTTTTGGAATCTCACGTTCCTTATGAACACTCTGAACGATCTATTCTTTAGGTATTCCTGTATCAGTCTCGTTAGGTATATGGGCGTGTTGGTGCGGTGCAACTTATACACGAGCCCGTCTATCCATACGGTGTCGAATGCCTTCTCTAGGTCGATGAGCGCAGCAGCGGTGAAGCGATGTTCGTTAAATTTTCTTGCGATGTATTCCGCTACTCTGGTGAGTTGATGGGTCGTGGAGTGCCTCTTTCTGAAGCCGAACTGCTCGTCTGGCAAAGTCTTGTGTTCGTCGTGGTGTGGGACAAGCCTGTTTAGTATAATTTGTTCAAATACCTTGCTCAACGTAGATAGTAGGCTAATCGGCCGGTAACTTGTCGGCTGCGTTCTATCTTTATTCGGCTTTGCGAATGGCAGCACGGTCGCCGATTTCCAAATCTGGGGAAAATGCCCAGTCATGAGGCAGGCATTGAACAGTTTTGTAGTGTAGATGATGGCTTTTTGAGGGAGATGTTTGAGTAAAATGTTGTGAATTTGATCGCTTCCCGGCGCCTTGTTCGTTCTGAGTCGCTTGATTGTGACCGCAATCTCGCTCGGCGTTGTGAAATGAATATCTTCAGCGTTTGTCTGCTCTGCTTCGTTCAAATCTCGTAGAGAGTCAGCTACGATCCGGTCCGTAGCCGGGTCGGAAAGGCCGTCTGTAGCGGCGTAGGCTCTCTCGAAGCCGTCGGCGAGTGTGTCAGCTTTTTCTTGTAGCGACAAAGCCGTCCCAGGGCCGTTCAATTTCTGTAGCGGGGGGATTGTGAAATCTTTATGTCTCAGCGCGCTAGCCATTTTCCATAATGAATTATCCTTCGGCGTGAGCGACGCGACTTTTTTGTCCCAAAGTTCGCGCTTGAGTTCTGCGATTTCGGTCTTGATTTCCCTCTGCAGGCAGTTGTACGCTGTCTTGAAGTATTCGTCACGCGTGCGGTGGTACATGCGTCGCAGGCGATTTTTGTCCTTGATGAGCGATAAAACGTGCTCGGGAAGCTTGATCGTGTATGAATGTACTTCTTTGAGAGGAATGTGTGTATCTTGTGCTGTTTGAAGAATCTCTGTGAGAGTGCTTGTAGCTGCGTCGATTTCTTGTGGCGAGCGCAGAGTTCCCGAAGTGAGATGAATTCGTTCGTTGACTTCCTTTTTAAATCCTTCCCAGTCCGCATCCTTATAATTGCGCTGTTTTCTGGGGGTCCTTGAAGTTGTGCCGCCTATAGTAAAGCACACGGGCAGATGGTCCGAAGACAGCTCGTCTAATGTGCGCAGTGGAGATATTGTCTTAACATTTTTCTCGAGTACTATATCCAATGTACTCGGATATCTAGAGCGTTGCGAGTAGTACGTAGGTCTGTCGGGCGCCATTATCGAATAGGTATTTGTCTGCATGTGTGTAAAGAGCGTATTTCCGTTCGCATTACCTCTGTAGTTATTCCAGTAGTTGTGTTTGGCGTTCAAATCGCCTCCCATCACAACGATTGGTCCCAGATTGAGCAATTTATTGAGATCTTCTCTCACTAGGTTACTTTGGGTGCAGTATACGGAGATGATGGTATGCGCTCTACCCTCTATGGTGACTTCGATAATCGTGGCTTCAGCGTGCTTCAACTTCGGAGTGGGAATTCTTGTGGACGTCATTGATTGTCGAACGAATATTGCGGTTCCTCCGCCTGATCTTCCCTGTCGGTCGTCTCGGTAAATCTCGAAGCCTTGCACTCTCAGCGGTACGCTTGGATTCAAGTGGGATTCTGATAAGAGAATTATGTCGGTGTTTAATTCATTTGCCAAAGCGAGCAGTTCGTCTGTCTTGTTGCGCACGCTAAATGCGTTCCATACGAGGACTCTCACCTTCTCGGGATTAGACATCGAGGGTGGTCGTGAGGAGCTCCATCAGGACGACGAGCTTCTCTGCTCTTGATGTGCAGCGGGCGAGCTGCGATCGCATCCTCAGGAGGCCTTGGAGCAGGGCCATGATGTCCAGGTCGTCCTCTGTAGTGGTGGGCGCGCGCACGGGCTCCTGCTGTGAGCGGGGCTGGGGGCGGGGCTGTGGGGGCGGCGCGGTCTCGCGCTGCTCTTGGGCGGGGGCGGTGCCTCCGGCTACGTTGGCCCATGTGCGTCCATCCGTCCTCGGCTGAGGAGGTGGCCTGCTCGGGTTCTGTTCTGCCAGCGGGCGTTGAGTCCTTCTGGCAGGTCGCTGCTGGATTGAGGCGACGTACTCTACCCGCTTGGGGCAGCCTCTGTAGTTGGCGGGATGCGGGCCTGAGCAGTTGCAGCATGCGGCGGGCTCGTCTCTCGTCTTCTTGGGGCATTCTGCCGAAGCATGCTCCAGTAAGCATTTTACACACCTTGCTGTGTGCGAACAGTTTCGGGACCCATGTCCGAAGTCTTGACATCTGTAGCACTGGGTGCCGTGCTGAAGGTGATTACTCCTGTGCTTCTGGAGTCGAATGCGGCAGTGGCATAGGTATTTGACGGCCGCGCGCAGCTGTCCCATGTTGACTTCCTTATTGAAGTGGGCTAAGTATATGGGATACTCATTTGAGGCGGTCATCTTGACCACCTTCACAGCTGGGAATCCTTGCGATTCCAGATCCGCCGCGATGTCTTGTACTTCTACTAGTGGCAGGCCCTTGATCACGGCCTTCTTCATTTTTTCGGCTTCGGCCGTAAAAGTGTGGAAGCCGCGCGCCTCCGCTCGCAGTCCATTGGTGAGGGCGCGATGGTCCTCCATCGTGCGCACGAAGATGTTGGCCGTGCCGCCCCTGTTGTACCTAAAAGTAAAGAGCTTACCCGCCCCCAGATGTCCTTGTACCGCAGCTGTGATCTGCGCGTGTGTCATGTTCCCCAGGGTCATCACAACCGGGGGAACACGGTCTCTCCTTCCGGTACCTGCGGGGGAGAAAGAATTATTAGTATTGGCACGCTTATTACGCGGCGCGCCGGCGCCTTCGCTTACCTCGGGCAACTCTTCAAATCGGTTGCCACACTGAAGCGGTTGTGGTCCCCGTGGGGACATGGGCCTCTTTGCGGGGTTGGACGGCCTCGTCCAGCCTCCATCCTGGGGGGCAGCCGTCTCCATCGGCTGCTGGGGCCTCGGGGGCGCCACGTAGGCCGACGCTGGGCCTATCGGGGGGCGCCTGGGGGCAGGACTGGGTCCTGTTGCCCAGGAGGGGCCTGCTATGGGCTCCGTCATCTCGGTTACGTCGGGCGTGGTGGCAGTCGTGGTGGTGGATGGTCTCCGGGTCCTTGGGTCCTCGGAGCGGGGCTGTGGTGCGGGGACCGTAAGGCGCATGGTCCCTGTCTTCCTTCGAAGCGCTATCTGATGGGCGCCGGGCGGTACCACGACCGGGGAGTCCTCGTGGTCAGCGGGGAGCATCCTCGTCGGGAACATCTTGACAGGCGGTAGTCGGTGCCTCCTCTTAAAGAGGGAGCACGTCTCTGGAGCTTGTGGGCGGTTTGCGGGGGCCAGCGTGAATCTGCGTTGTTTGAGTATAGCGAAAGTGTTGCCTTGATAAAGGCAGTTGGGTGGGCGCGAGCGCCTGCTCGGTGGGCCGGTGGGATCTCTCCGGCCGGCAAAAGTAGCGGGGCCTGGCTGATTACTCAAGCCAGACAAAAACGACTTCTGCGGTTATGTCGCAAACCACAAAAAACGACTTTTCTTTTCTTTTCTATCCTCCTATCTCGTGGCTCTGTCATGTGGCTCAATAATATCTAAAATCTCATCTGTCCATATGGCACGAAAAGCATCATACGGTGTCAGAAACTCTGCAGTTGGTCCCGCCTTCTCGGGCACAAACTGTTCTCTTTGACCGGCAAATGAAGAAATGCCAGTCCAAGAGAAATTGGCTGCGCTCGGATCACTAGGGAACAAATAGGCCACATTAGGTGAAGAATGGACGGTCTCCATTTCTTCATCAGAAGAAAAGGATCCGTCCATTTCGTCATCAGCAGTCTCATTTGCCAACTGATGATCAGAGCGCCCCAACGGCCGTGTGGCTCGCGCTGTAGCCCGCGCTCGGCACGAATGTCCACCGCGAGCCACACGGGCGGCTTGTGACCGAGAAGCCAGAAACTGGGGAGGGAGCTGGTCATCGGAGCCGAACGCCACTACCAAGTCCTGTCCCGAAGTCCAGGCCTCTCCCACTCCAACAGCACGGCGTCCCCTCTCCCCGATGCGCCCTCCACGTCGCCCTCCGCGGCGTCTGCTCCCGCGTACGGCCGGTGAAATGGGTAGCGGCTGCAGAAACTGGAAATCTGAAAATGTAACAAATAAAAACATATTAAAATTTAAGAATAGGAAACCCTAGTGAGGAGGACTGTGAAAAAAATTGAATCTACAGTACATTATATGTTATATCTACATCATGTAGGTAAAAACTTTGTAATTGAAGGCAAATACTGTGTTATATATAAAATGATGAAAATAACTACATAATGTGATGAAAAGGCTGCAAAATATAGTTAAAAATTTATATATACATAAAGATGTGCACATACATTAGGGTGTCCCAGGACATAAGGAAGAATTTTTTTTTCATGAATTTAAATATGCATACCCTCTTATTTTATTTCATTTGATCCCAATAACTCATATAATAAATATTATTTTGATTAAACACCGGCAACCCGTGCCGACTTGATGCCAAACATATGGTACAGAGTTAATATGGAAGGATTATCAACTTTCATTTTTGTCGGATAAATAAAATTTAAAAATGCACAAATGTTCAATTATGTAGTATTATATATTTAAAAATGGTTTATTGATTAAATTTTCTCTTCATAGTTTGTTTTTTACAGTCAGGATAAATCTTCCGGTGTTCCTGAACGCATCGTAACAATAATTATTTTTGTTCCTCTTTGATCGTGAGATTAAGCCATGAAAATCTAGAACAGTTCTTTCAGCTGTATCATTCACTACCCTCAGCGGCGACACCTTCTTTCTGACTTCTTGATACGAAGCATTATTTGACCACATCGTAGGGAATTCGTTTAGAAAACTGGTATCTGTGTTCAGACGATCAAACAAATACTTGCTCTTAACTGAAATGAAGTCGTAAATATTTTTCTCTGAAACAAAATTCACTAAATTATAATATGAACAAAAACCTCAATACAAAACATAATTTAAACTACTTAATAAACTTACCATACAATTTACCATCAAGATCTTCCTTCGATGGGATGTAACGTTTGTCATGGGTAGATAAATTATTTTTTTTTATATTTCGAGCATTTTTATTTTAGTTGTTTGATCCACAGCGTCGTCAAACAGCGATAAAATAGATCCTTCATCTTTCAAATACCATAACTGCTTACTGAACAGAAATAAAGCTGCCATTGAGATGTTTTCATAATTTTTTTCTTAAGCCTTCATTGATTTCAAAAAGCACAAGTCCTGGTAAGGTGCTTTAACTGCTATAATACATTGTAACCATGGCTTGACATAGGATGTTACTATGAACAGGCAAACGTCTAAAAGTGCTGCCTTATCCTTACCGGTAATTTTAAATTGCGCACAAATTAATGATATTTTCAAGGAATAAAGCGCCTTTGCCATCCATCGAGCACCTGGAGGCCGAATCTTAATTTTTCTCGCTGTATCTCCTCCTAAAATTATCACACAGAGCTCTAAAAACTCTCAATAGTCATCTAAAAGTATTTTTGTTGTCAGTGCAGTTCGGTAAAAGTCAAGCAAATCATTGATTTCGGAAGCAGTTAGGTGCAATGTGAGATTTTCTCTGTAGCACTCAATTTTATCGGGATCAACATTTTTACAGTTATCTCGAAACTTTTTGAAGAGTGGTATGTCAGGGCTTGTCGTCACTTGACTGATTTTTACTTCAAACACAGCTTTAAAAAACCAACTATGGCTATATTTGGTATATATTGACAGTTAAATTCACTTTCCGGATATTGTAGAACAAAACTTAAAGAACTTGTCCATTAGATGGCAGTTTAGAACCCGATATTTGGTGTTTTACGACTCCTATTAAAAATATACTCTTTTTAGAAGTGCGTAAATCTAACAACATCTTGCCTGAACGAGTGATTTTCGTTTACTAACAAAATAGCAAGTTACTACAAGCTCATCAACACGTTTGCTCGCTGGCGTCTTAATGTACAAGTATTGACATCTTTCGATGCAAGTCGGCACGGGTTACAGTTGTCCAAAGTAAACGAAATTTTTTTTATAAGTGTTTTGTCATTATTAAAACAAAATTAGAGGGTATGCGTTCAAAAATAACAACTTTAAATTTTTTGGGACACCCTAACATACATATATTATAATGTATATACCTTCTATGTGACTGAAGCTTGCTAGGCCAACTTCTTCAGCACTGGCACTCTCCATTTCACCGGCACTGTAGTCCATCGATTCTGAAAATATAAGATTCGAAATAATTATAATGGAAAAAAATAAATATTTCATAACGCTTACCTACTTTTACAATATGACGAAAATAACAACATAATATTATGAAAAAGGCTGCAAAATATAAATAAACTTATATACGTATATATTATAATGTAGGTTTATACCTTCTACGGCTCTACCGCTTGTTTTGGGGGTTCCTCCTGATGGCGTCTCTCCGCTGACTCCTTCGGTAGCAACAGCAACCACCGGATCCGATTCCGCAGAGTTCATGAGGACTTCTCCGCTCGTAACAAACGAAGAAGCCTGAAAATAAATTGATAGCCTTTTTATTTTATTGATGGCATACGAAATAAATGTTAACCAAAATATTGATTTAAATTACATAAAATGGGCTTCACCTCATGAAACGTCTCCGGTGTGTCTTCGGAGTCGGACTCGTTGGTGGTGTCTGCGGGACTGCTGTTAAAGCAGCTACCGTCGGAATCAGTGTCCGAGCTCGGCTCGGAATCCAAAATATGGTGTTCTTGGAGGACCCCCCAAATTTGGTCGGTGTTTAAATCCTCTTTTCTAAAAAGTAGAACAATAATCAAGGTTTACTCAAATATACATCACTTCACAACAAAATATTTTCGATTTTCAACTATAAGAATTCTCGAAATAACTGAATTGTAACAGCTTGCACAGTGCGGGTGTGAACTGTGCGCCCTAAAAATTTTAAACATACGGAATTCAATACTTCGTTTTTGTGAAATCACTATGAAACAGTACATGATCATTTCAATAGCGAAAGTCGATTATGAATTTTTGTTTCGAATTTTGGAAGATGGTCGACCCCATCCCTACCATTTCTGAGCTGTCAGAAACTTCGAAATGCTTATAAATGAGAGGAAGTTGTAAAAATGTTGAAAAATCACGATTTTGTCATGAAATTGCTAGATGTTTTTGCTAAATATTGCGTAAGAATATACGCTTTCATGAATTTTCACCATAATGTGCCCCAATAACCGACATTTTAGTTCCAAACATCTCTTTGAAATGACAAAGAATTCGGTGGACATGACTCGCAATATAAATGCATCTAATTATACAAGAAAAAACACTTCAAACAAAGAAACAATATCACAAAAGCATAGCAAATATATATTACTATAATAAACAAATACTTACCGGGCCATTTTCGATAAAATTTCACGTTAAAACTGGGATATGTGAGAGGCGGGTCGGCACGTCAAACGGCTTTCTCGGCGTCGTTTCACGATTTGGCGGGTAAAATTTGCTTCCACTGAGTAGGTCTTTTTACGGGTTTCTATGGATAACTTTGAATAGAGATGTGAAGCTTCATTCAATACGAATATTCTACTTTTTGTTTTAGGGATGTCACTAGAAGAATAACGGAGTTATGACGATTTTTGTGGAAACACACGCGTTGACGTGTAAACACGCTTATTGTACTTGACTGCTATCGTTATTTTATCGTGTATATCTGCTTACGTTGCTGACCGGTTAAAGGGAGTTACCCTTGATTGTATGCAAGCTGATAAGTGTAACGGAACCAGTGTCTACGGATAACGAGACCAGGGTAAGTCTTTGGCCTTTCCCACTCATTTCCTCTTGCAAACACTAAGGCAAATTCAATTCGTTTTTGTTTTGTCTAAGTCTTTATCGCACCCACCGCAACCAACCCCGCACAATTGCGAACGAAAGATTTACGCACCACCAACCATTAAATTCATAACATTGTGGAAATTACTTTCATGTTTACAATATAACTGATAAGTTAGGTAAGCATCTTAATTTTTTTCATTGTTTCCCTGATGTGTAATAATATATGTATAAGAATTATTTTTTTACCTGATAATTAATTGATTTATGACGTGTTTGAGTTTGCGAAGTATGGTGGGAATTTTTGGACAGGAGGCCAAAACTATTAAATAATTATATGAACGTACCTACTACTAGTAAACATTTGTTTTTTATATGTAAGTTTAGTATATGTTCGCTCTCGACTCTCCCTAAGTCCAGAAGCCAATTGTTAACCAATTTACCCAGAATGCGTGCACTTTTCGATTTCCATGTATCGGGTATAAGGTTAAACATTTTTGGCCCTAAATAAGAGTCTTTGAGCGAGAGATGTCTTTGTAGTAGGTGTAACTACTGGATTCCTCCCTACATGTCTTTGTAGTAGGTGGAACTACTGGATTCCTCCTTGCGTATCTTTGTAGTAGGTGTAACTACTGGATTCATCCGTGCATGTATTTGTAGTAGGTGGAACTAGTGGATTCCTCCCTGCATGTCTTTATAGTGGATAGAAGGGTAGTGGTGACGATGTTTTTGGGTGTGAAACATAATTTTTCTTATGTATAGTTAGCCTTACATCGAGAACTCGTATCTCTTCGAATAATGCATCACTGGGGTACCTACATGGTTTTTTAAGGATGACCCTTAGAAGTGATTTTTGAGGTTTCGCTAAGGGGTCTAGTATTTTTTTGGTACATCCGCCCCAACCTACGGATGCATATTCTAGTAAAGAGTTACACATGGCATAGCATATTTGTTTCAGATCTTTTACGCAGAGAATATTTCTAATAGCCATGAATATATTATATTAATGTCGTCACTTCTAATAACGATCCGATAAATGTTTATTTTTTATTAAGTTAAATAAATTATTAAGGAATTGACATTATGTTAAGAAATCATAGAATTATTAATTTGTCCTCGGTTATATGCGTACGAAAATGTACCTAGGTATAATAAAATGGTAATAGCAATCTCCAGCAAAAACATGTAGAGATTTCAAGTGCACTACAGATGCGTAGGCATATCAAACACGTGTAAACGATTATTGGTTGAAGTACCTACCTCACCTAAATAGCATCAATATAAATACTTCCCAGACAACAATCACACTACCACAAAACAGAACTAGGCAAATATACTAAATACTTTATTTCTCTAATACGATGTGTACTTACAATTAGTAAGGAGCTAACGTTTGCAGAGTTATAATTATATTATCTTCTACACGTGTCAGATATTTCCATCTGATTTCGCAGATGAAAGTATCTCGATTCAATGTTGTAGGTATAATGCAACTTATATTTCGATAAATTATTCACTTAAGAACAAAAGGAGGAGAGATATATATTAACAAACAGAAAAATGTAGTACAGTAAATCTAATAGTTTTTTATGAAGATTTGGCAAAGGGATTGGCAATAGGATCCTTGACTGTCGGTCCAGAGGTCGCGGGTTCAACGAGGGAAATTTACATTTTTAATAGGCTAGGTAGGCACCTACACTCTTTCACTTTATTTTTAATTTTATTTTTTTATGTGTACCTACGTGATTAACGCCCAAGAGTCCCAACTGCTCCCGACCGTTTGGAGCCAGTGAGACTATATTTATTTATTTGTTTATTTATTTGTACACGCCCAATTAGGGCTTTTACATATGATACAATTAAAAATACATTTGATATAATCAGAGAGTAAAAGAGATATAGTAATAAAATATGTACCAAATATAGAAATTTTAACTTAAAGCAAAAAACAGAGTAAACTATAGGATGCACATTCCTATAAATTTGGATACATTGAAAATTTATAAACATTACAAAGCTATCAAGATAGACATACAGATTTAATAACAATGTTTTTATAGGCTGATAGACATTCAGTACCGTTGGTGTTCAAGTGATATTTATTCCCTGCACTGTGCAGTCGGTTCATTACTGAATTTATTTCTGCTTTGGTACCTGCAATGTTACAATGGTAAGGTACCTTCTGACGAACCGTTCTACTAGCCACATGAAAGTCAATCAGCCTAAGGAGTTCAGGGGAGTCAAACATGTTATTAACAATTTTATAAAGAAAAAATAGATCAGAACATATTCTTCTATCTTTTAATGTGGCAAGGCCCATGACTTTCAACAGTGAGGTGTAGTTAATATTTTCTATAGGAATTCCTAATCTATAATTTATGTTTCGTAAAAATTTATGTTGGATTCGCTCGATAGATTTTTCATGAATATTGTAAAATGGATTCCAAATGGTTGAGTTGAATTCTAAATGGCTTCTGACAATGGATGAAAACAATATTTTTAAAGTTTTTAATTTTTTGAAATCTTTTGAAGATCTTAATATATAACCCAACATTTGCATCGCATTAGTGGTTATATTGTTAATGCGGGAGATAAATGTTAATTTGGTGTCAAATATTATCCCCAGGTCTTTTATTTCGGGTACAGATACTAAGACTTAATTTTTCATACAGTATGTGAAAATCAATGGGTTCTTCTTCCTATAAAATCTCTTGACTTGACACTTTTTTTACATTAAGAGTTAATTTATTAAGGATACACCAATCAGAAAAGCTAATGAGATTTTATTGTAATAATAAGCAGTCATTAATATTGTCAATAATTCGGTAAATTTTCATATCATCTGCGAACATCAAAATAAAGACATGTGTAAATACATTTGTTACGTCATTTATAAATATGTTAAAAATAATGGGTCCTAGATGTGAGCCCTGGTGCACGCCGCTTGTAGCTTTAAAAGTGTAGGACAGTTGACCTTTGATGCAGACAGTAAGCTCTCGATTAGACAGATAATTCTTAAACCAGGATAGTACGTTACCGGTTATGTCAATTTTCGCCAGTTTGTTAACAAGAATTTTATGGCAAACCTTATCAAACGCTTTGCTGAAATCAGTATATATAGAATCGACTTGTTCTCTATTAGCAAGTGCATTTGTTATATTATTTTCGTACAGGAATAGATTGGTTAAGGTTGATCTGCTTGAAACAAAACCGTGTTGGCAAGTTGTAATGATGGATTTCACGCTGGGGTTTATCTTTAGAAGAATCAATTTTTCAAAAAGCTTAGGTATGGATGATTGGATACAATTTGGACGATAATTATCAGTTGCAGATTTATCCCCGCATTTAAATATTGGAGTTAAGTAACTTTTTTTCCACAGTTTTGGGAAATTTCCCGTTGACAGAGACGTATTAAATAATATGAACAACGGAATGGATAAGCTGTCTGCACAGTTTTTAATCAAAATGGGTGGAATTTGATCCGGCCTGGAAATTAATTTGAGTTCAAGTGTTTTAAGGTAATTTGCAATGTCGGTGATGTTAATATTAAAATTAGACAATTGCAAGTTTATATCAGAATTAAATTCCGGAATTTGTTCATTTGAAATGTCAGGTTCAAACACATCTATAAAGAAATCGGCAAACCTGTCAACAATTTCTTTTATGTTGCTAGAACTCCTTTTTTTATGATTCATAATTCCGGGGATCACGACTTCATTTTTTTTCATAGACTTTACGTGTTTCCAGAAATGTTTTACATCATGATTTATTGTATTTTCGACTTCCAGTAAATAATTTTTATAATTAATTTTAAACAAATTTTTGCAAGCTTTCCCGACACTTTAAAATTTAGTATTATTAGGTACAGATCTATTTTCTTTAAAGATTTTATGAGATTCTTTTTTACAATTTACCAAGTGAATTAATTCCTTAGTGAACCATATTGGATACTTTGATTCTTTATGTTGGGTAAGAGGAATATTATTTGAAATTCTATTATTGAGTTGCGAGTAAAAATAGTCAGTATTGTAATCAATATCACCTTCATTAAGACTTGTCCAGTCAATGTTAGACAGTGCCTCATTAATTTTATCGTAATATGCATTTTTTAAATTATAACAAAATCTTGAAATTTTAAGATTATCATCTTCAGTGTAAGGTATAGAAATTATAAGTGTAGGATGATATCTGTAGGGACAATGAACTCGGGAGATTCGTAAACATTTACATCATCTTCATTTGATAATATCAAATCGAGAATACGATTGTTAACATTGGCTACATTATTAAATTGAGAAAGATTTAAATAAGAACACATATCCCGAATATCCCTTTCACAATCAGAAATTGGCGAGTAGTTAGGATCATTAAACTTACAATTTGGTAGGTTGTAATCACCACAGACAATTATTTTGTGTGTTGGATATTTTGTTTTTACATACTCGACGTCCTCACAGTGATTTTTGTATATCGACAAGTCCGAGTTGGGAGGAATATATATATATATATATATTTTTTTTTTTTAAGAAATACAAACATTTCCGGATTACGAATAACCTGACAATATTTGAAAATCTCCTACTACCACCACAGAAAGCTGAAAATGTTGCTTGTGTTGTGATGGAGGACTAAGCCAGCCCAGGAATTGAACACACTACGCCTGGGTGGGACCCAAACGCGATGTCAACTCGGCCACCGAGTATAATAGTATAATAGCTTTACATGATTTTCCGCTTAATAGTAAAAATATTTGCTCAATATCATAATTTTTATGTTTAATTAATTTAGAGTTAGTGCTTTTATTTACTGCTATTAAGACGCCTCCCCCTCTTAATTTGGCACTAGTATTATGACTCCGGTCCATTCGGTATATATATATTTTTTTTAATATTTTTTATAGTGAATACCTCACAAGAGTCCCAACTGCTCCCGTCTGGAGCCAGTGAGACTATGGCATCCCCAATTGGGGGATGTTGTGAGGCTGAAGGTAAGTGGGGAAGGGAAAGAGGAAGGTGGGGAAGTACCTGGCTATTCAGATCTAGTCACTAAACACGGATAAAGGTATATGTTGTGATTCGGTAATCCGAGCTCCGCTGAATGAATGGAAGGTTCCAATCAGGTTTCGGTGAGTACTATGACGTCTTGTGTGATGGTAGGAGCTGTAACTTTGAATTTGCCGAGTTTTGATTTGATTCCCCTGATATTTTGGTAGTAGATGATGCTCTATGCATGCTATGATGCATGATCCCGGTTTATGTTTATTAGCTGGCCTTCTGAACTCCTTTAGTTTTAATTTTTCAAAAGAAGCAAACACATTGTGACTTGACATTTTAAATAATAAAAAGGGAAACACTTTGTTTACAGTCACTTTATTGAAATTTTTAACGTCTACCGGTTTCGGTACCTCCGTACCATCATCAGGACAGTTATAAAAATACTAACAAATACAGAATAATACACATATATATGAACAAATAGTTGAGAGAGAAAGAGATTCCCTAAGTGATTTCCCAAAAGATTTCCCAAAGTGTTTCCCTTTTTATTATTCCTTTAGTTTTGTTCTGATGTCCCTGACGTTCTGGTAGTAGATGAGGCGTTTATATGGCTGGAGTTTTTTGGTTGAACATTGAAAATTTTAGATGAGTTGTTAATATATTTTATGGTTAAATTTTTCTCCCTTATTTTTCCGGTTTTCTAACTCCTTCCATACATTGTTAATTTCTTGACGCTGAACCCATGTTAAGTCTTTTTTTGGTTTTTATACTAACATTTAGGTAGTCTATCGCCTTTTTTTGAAGAACCAGTTTCAATTGATGTTGGTCTGACAGCATCCCGATTGAGGTATGTTGTGAGGCAGAAGGTCTGAGTTAGGAGAGGTTTCAATGTTTCAATTGTGAATGTACATACATAATACACTACATAATTTAAAATGTAATATTTTAACACCTCTGCGGTGCCCAGAAAACGAAGTAACGCAATATATGATGCGTTATCAATTCCAGGTAGGAAAAACGTGGGACGTTACTCCAGAGCTCACCGTTCGAGAGTTTTTTTTCCATTATTATTTCATTATTTGTACTAAAAATTGTCTTTGTTACTTTTAAATGAGGTTAATTGGAATGACCAATATTTTTAAATGTTTTCATCACAAAGAAAAAACATTGAATTATAAACCCTCATCAAGCTACAGATAATTTGCGTTAATTATACATAAATAAATATATTTAAATAATACATGCCTACCACTTGAGTGTACATACCTACCACTTATGTAGGTTCTAATTAATTATTATTAAAAGCAAGATTGTGGAGGTTTTTATTTCATGATTTTTCCATCATAATATTTTCCACTTAGTTTTGAGTCAATTGTCATTGTCAATTGCTTACGAAATACAAACAGGCTAACCTTATTAGAATAATAATGTTTTGAGTTAAACAGTTATCGAATTTTATTTTGTAGAGAACAATACCCAGTCAAATTTCATCTTATCGGGCGATCAATCTTATAAACATAATACATACCACTATCTTGGTAAGAAAAATCATTGACATTGACTCCTTCATCATACCTCATTTCCGTATTGTTATTTTTATCTATTTGATAGGTATAATTCAAGGTTCGTTTATTTAACGGCAGATCTCTTATATAGCGCTTAAAATGTTCAACTTACTGAGTATTGATATTAAGACATCGAAAACTGATGATCATTAGCCATTAGTGTACAGAACTGGTTATTTGCTCAGGGAAAGAAATATTATAAAGAAAGCCTTACATCTTAAAGCTGTTCTTATTTTTTCATATTTCTCGAGTAAAAATTTTATCTCTAAATTAACTTTCAACAAAAACTTTATATTACGCTGATGCGATTATTCTTATTTTTATTTCTATTATCCCTAACATTATCTATTATTGAACGCAATGATATCATAGCCTCTATTAAACTCATGGAACCAAAAGCAAGTTCTGGTCCCGATAATATCCCACCCATATTTCTAAAAAAATGTGTAAATAGTCTATCCTATCCATTGTACTTAATCTTTAACAAATCTCTTAAAGCAGGTCAATTCCCCAATAGCTGGAAATCTAGCTATCTCACTCCAGTGTTCAAAAGGGGTTCTAAAAATTATGTATGCAATTACAGACCTATTTGTATTCTATCTTGTATACCTAAGTTCTTTGAAAAAATCATTCTAAACAAAATATAATCTAATATTAAACACATTATTACCAATTGCCAACAAGGGTTTGTCTCATCTAGATCTACTCTCACAAACCGTACAGTATATGTAAACTACATAAATACAGCATTGACTAACAGGAAATAGGTAGACTCCGTATTTCTCCGGATTTTTCCAAGGCGTTTGATAAGGTCTGCCACAAAATACTAATCAATAATTTTGTAAAATATGGGATAAGTGGTAATTTACTGGCATGGTTGATCAGTTACTTATCTGATAGATCACTTTTTGTTAAGATTAATGACTGTCTATCCTATGAATTTATTGCTACCAGTGGAGTCCCACAAGGTTCACACCTAGGACCTTTATTATTTATCCTATTCATCAATGACGTTACCAGCATTTTCTACAATGTCGAAGTTTTACTTTTAGCTGACGATATGAAGTTGTTTAGGGTCATTGATGATGTGTATAATCTGCATAATCTTGCAAGAGAACCTTAACAACTTTTTCAAATGGTGTTCTAGTAATAAACTGCAACTAAATATTAATAAATGCCAAGTTATGAGGTTCCACAAAATCAAACACCCAATAATTTATAATTATTCATTGTGTAATGTTGACTTAATCAATGTAATCGAAATACTTGACCTAGGCATAATGTTTGATCAGAAACACTTCTTTGTATCTCACATAACTTCCATCGCTAACAGGGCTATGAAAATGTTAGGTTTTATAGTAAGAATTTTCAAGGATTTTAAAAATATCAACACATTAAAAATTCTGTTCACATCTCTCGTTAGAAGTATTCTAGAATACAACTCTACAATTTGGTCACCTGTCTTTAATAATCACATTAATACCATTGAAAGAGTCCAATGCAAATTTTTGAGGTGTATTAATTTTAGGCTTGGAATTCATTTAGAAACAATAGATTATGATTTCTTATTATATTCATTGAAATTGCTTAAGTTAAGTGATAGAAGATAAATTTTTGATCTATATTTTTATACAAAATTATAAATTATCAGTTGGATAGCCCTGACATATTAATGTTGATTCAATTTCATGTACCTACCATTAGATCAAGGTCCTCTAGTATGTATTATTGTGACAATTATACCACAATCTCAGGATATAACTCAGTTATAAATAGATTGCACACACTTGGGAACTTTTATGCTAAAATCGCAGATACTTTTAATATTCCCATTGTAAAGTATAAAGCTGCACTAATAACACATTTTAACGCCTCTTATTTTAATGAGGTCACTACATAACAGGCTATTGTAATTGCTTCTTTCTTTACTGTTATTTTATTTGTTATGTTTTTACTAAATTTAATTCTTTAATTTTTCTCATCAAAATTTAATACTGCACTAAGTATGTATATGTAAAAAAATAAAATAAAAACTTTGTATGTAAATGGCACTTGTGCCGTAAATTCTAAATAAATAAATAATTTTTATTTGGATCCTACCTTATTTTTATTTTTATCTTTATTTTTACAAGATTCACATACTTCAACTCCTTTCATGTATGTGATCATCTACCTAATATTATATATTCAGAATTGATTATTTATGAAGGGAAGGAACTATTTTAAAGAATGCCTGACATCATTAAATTAAGTTCATTTGCTTTATTATTCTTTTTTTTCATTTCAATTCTGTTTAAAATTTCTTTTTAAAATAATTTATTAATTTATCTTTATTTTCATCTCTTTCTTATTTTCAGTTAAAGTATTACCCATTTTACAAATACATTGCATTTCACAAAATAATATATTAAAAAATGAATCATGTATTACATTTATATAATCATACACAAATGTCGACTACCATAATACGGACATGTGTCTAGTGTGGTAGTCGAAAAGCATGTAAAAAACTGTATTCAAATATATTTTATGAATAAAGAAAAAAAAAATCTTTCTTATTTTAGGTATTTTTTGAATGACTGGAATTCATTTGAGTGTGGAAAATTTACATGTAATGCTATTTAATTGTGTTAAAGAGCAAATAGAATGGTTCTATTCCAAACCGGTTTCTTTTGGGGAAATAATTTTGTTAAACGTAATGAATGTAAAAACAATAGGTAGTATCTACCCACATACCTAAACTATGAATAAAATTATATTATAAATACACATTTAGCGATAAATGGGTAAAAATGGAAAGGAAAGAAATTAAGACGGTATTATTTCTTTTCGTTTACTCCACACAGGACGCCCCGAGAGGTCAAAGGGTCTCAATCGGCCTCCACGGCCTCCAATTCGGCCCAGACGGTGGGAGACAGTGGGCAGACGCATCAGCCGCCAAGACCTGGACAAACCTAACATCATTAACCCAGGCACCTGTCACTACTGCTAAGTCACCAAGCTGACGAGAAGAAAACTAATCAATTTTTTAACATTTGGATCGTCTCAGAGACGTATTTCGTGAACGCTGAAAAAGAATTAGATGCAAAAATAGAATCCTTTTATTTTTGTAAAATATTCAAGAAATCCCGCACAAATCACAAAAATGCAATATGTCTACCATCACCCGGTAAGCGACAAAGAAAATATTCTAGAAATTCCACAGAAATCACAATAAATACAATGTGCCTACCATGTAAGATATCAAAATCTTGCTGCAGAAAGTTTTTGATTTTTTTTCTAAGAAAAATGTTATTTTTCGTTTAGATACCGAAATGCCCAGAAAATAGAATTGAAGTGGCGGTTCGTGGTCTTTTTAATTGAGGGCCCGTTCCCACTTCCGTTTTCAAATAGGAGGAGGGTCCCGTTTTAAAATCGGATGCCCTATGGCCCTGTTCACACCTCCGTTTTAAAAACGGATCCGTTTTAAAATCGGATCCTACTCTACGAAAAAAAATAATTGTCGATTCAACCAAAACATTGGAGGACATCGTGCGCAATGGAGGACAATGAAGCTCTTGTCGTCATGTGGTACTTATTAAAAAGAAGGAAAAAAGTTAAAAGAAAATTCTGGGTTCACTCAATCATAGCTGAAAGATTTTCTGTAGGAACTTTCAAAGTGTTAATTGGTGAGTTGAGAAGTGATGAACTAAAGTTCTTTAATTATTTTAGAATGTCTATAACTTCCTTTAACCATCTACTGGAACGAGTTTCAGAGAGCTTAACATATCATGCTCTCTGAGTAAACTCTCTCTAATAGTGCATTTGTCCTGAAGAAAGGCTATCGATATTTTTAATGTAAGAAAATAATAACAACTCAAATATTTTTTGTATGTGTTTATTAAACTAATACGCTCTTCGGTGCATCGTGCATCTCATGTAAACTTAAAATATATATATATATTTTGAAACAAGTTGATAATTTACCAAAATCTTTTCTAACAGTCACCCGGTCCCTTTTATAAAGTTCACCAGGGTTGTTATTGGATATGTGGCTATGTCTTCTGGTTCCACAATGTGTATTCCCAGGTCTCATTTCTCCTCTCCAATCCCCCCTTGGTTCCCTGAAGGCCCCACAAGGGAAGAGAGCCTCATCTCTCCTCTCCACTCCTCCTTGGTTCCCTAAAGGCCCCGGGATGGAAGAGGGTTTCGTCTCTCCTCCCCACTCCTTCTTGGTTCCCTATAGGCCCCGCGACGGAGGAGTCTATTCCTTCTTGGTTCCCTGAAGGCCCCATGGCAGTAGAGTCCACTCCCCCTCGGTTCTTTGAAGGCCCCACGAGGGAAAAGGGAGTTTTCAAATAGTCCAATATTCGTCCCACTAGTATCAAGGGAAATAGAGTAAGGTAATATAGGTATGGTAAGGTTTAAATACTCCGAGATGCGACCCTGTTTCTCGGAGGCACCGTTCGTGACACTGTTCCCCGGGTCATTCAGCCTGAGCACGGTAGCTCACACCTTAGCTTGAGATGGCTATTGCAGGTCGTGTTTCTACTCCCTGAGCGATGGGTTCGCCAAATTTCCTACGCTAGTAAACATAACACAATAAAATCATTTAACTTGCATCCTTCTTGTGCGCAAAGACCGGCCGGCCGCTCCATTCGTCAATCTCCTGAGATCACGTAGCATCAAAATATTATGCTTCGCGGCGCACAACGACAGTCTTATATTAAGGCGACATAAGGCTATATAATAACGGAGGTTTGCTCGAAGCTCACATTTTAATAATTTCTGATGAACGTAAATTAGCAGTAAGCACTAGATTTTATTTTTCTACACGATGAATTAGTAACTTCCCAAGGGATCCCTCTAGAAACATTTGAAATTTAAGTAATACGTTCTTCAGAAACAATTAAAATAAACCCCATGGAAAGATCAATTTTCTAGGCCTTCCGGATCAAAATCAACTGAAGACCCGTCCATTGCGCCGGACCGCGCGCCGAGAATTGTTTTTACACGACTTCATCACCTATGTCGTTATGATTCCTACTTTATTTTAGAGCTTTAATAGTGAAAATTCAACCTTGGGTCTGTCCAGTACACCAGGGCCGCCCGTCGCATATTTTTGTGCACAACTGCTTCACTTTCGTCGTTAAGATTGTGGCTTTATTTTAGGGTATTGTCTCGTCTTAATTTGGCTTAGATTTGCGATAACGCTGTCAGGGCGATTGTATTTATTTTACGCCGATTAAGGCTTTTACACACATATTTAACAATATTTAAGAAATTATACTCCTAAATAGTGCAGGAAATTACTGTTTAAAACACATATATAAAAAAAAATATTGTTGAATTTGATCCACAAAGTATGTAGGTACAAAATATAAATATAAAAAATCCAAAATATTTTTTTTCTTTCAACCGACAAAATACTGTTAACGTGCAAAATACTGTAATACTGTCAATTTAAATAGCTTTATCAAAATATTCCCCTAGTTGATGAAAAAAACTTCAATAAGGTATGCTTATATTTTGAAATTGATGTATGTACTAAATATATCAATAACATCGGAGTATTTGTTTCCTAGCTGTTGAATCCGTCGCATAGGAGTGTGCTATTGGGACGTTGATATAGAATTGCTATAATAATATGGTAGGTACTGTCTTGTAAGAGACCTGCTTGGAGTATGAAAAGAGATTACAATAAATCAGGGGTATCAAACATTGAATTAATGATTTTATACAAACAGGTTAAATCGGAAATGATCCTACGATCAGATAATTTTATTGAATTTAATGAACAAAGTACGTTATCGTAATTTAGGCATTCTCTAGGAATGCCCATTTAAAATTTACATATTTTAAAAAAATATTTTGGATTCTTTCAATCGCATATGAATGAACCTCATAATTTGGGGACCAAACCGTGGAATTTTATTCTACATGACTCCTTACTAGTGACATATATAATGTTTTTACAGTATTGACATTATTGAATCACTAGACACCCTTAAAATAAATCCTAACATTTTCAAAGCTTTATTGGTTATTATTTCTAAATGCTTGATAAAGTTAAGTTTCATGTCAAACCAAATACCCAAGTCATTAATTTCCATTAATTTAGTATTGTTTTGATGAAGCGTTTTGTGCTGATTCTATAACGCACAAAATGAGAATGTCGGGTTGTTCTTCGACCGGATTTTTTCGGTCGCGTCGAAGGCGGAATTTTAGTGACGTTCTGTTTATAATGTGCTGATATTATTAGAACGCAAGTTTGTCTTAAATTAATAATTTTTCTCATCTTTTTGATGGGGGTTCACCGCACAAACGCACTTCACAGAAAACCGCCACTGGTTAACACCCAAGTCCAATATTGAAATGACTGATGAACAATACTCGGGCATTCTTCAATCTCTCTATTCTCAAGGACATCAATCTGACGTAATGTATTTAAATTTATCTATTATGAATATGAATATATGATCACGATTTGTCGGTTGACTGAGAGTTGTCTGAGACTGCACGAGCCATTGTTTGCCTGCTTGTTGCTCGTAAGTGCCTACAGAAAATGTAAGTGTTGGTGGGGAAACTAAAAGGAAATGAAAATCTCTCAAATCCAAGATTGTTAGAACTTTGTATGGAAATTTGAGATTACTTGCACAGTACTCGTAGGTACTTGCCAAATTGTATATATCCTTATCCGCTCACCATTCTTTTCATTCGTTTGAAAACCTTTACCACTTTGGGGGTGTCATTTAGCATCTGCCTTGATTTGTTACAACCAAATAGTCGTCTGTCACTAACTGAAGTAATAATCTAGCACCAAAAGTTATACGGAAATCTCCACCACATACCATATTTTCGCATGAACGAATGAGTACTTATAACTGACCGGTGGCTGAGTTGACATCGCGTTTGGGTCCCACCCAGGCGTAGTGTGTTCAATTAAACTTACGAATACCTACAATAACAACACGAAAAAATACACTATTCCAATGCAACACACATAAGCGCAATTACATTGCGAACTCCCCAATACAACGGTTTCACACTATGGGAAACCAATACTTACATAGGTAATGTCGATATATTTAATATTAACTTTGCGAATTTTGTGGATTACGTAAAAGACTTATTTAAACACTATTCCTAAATGGAAGTTATATTCTTGTAAGCCATTCAAATCGCTGTATTTTTTAATTTATGTTCTTTTATTTTCAATATTTCTTTCTCATGTTTCAAAACTGTCATTAAAATTGTACCACCTACATGTAAAAGCCGTCTGGGCGTTAAATAATTGAATAAATTAATTCCTCAGCTGGCTAAGTCCTCCATCACAACAAAAGCAACATTTTCCGCTTACTGTAATTGTATTATGAGATTTTCGCACACTAGTGTTCAATTCTTCGGATGTCCTCAATCACAACACAAGCAACATTTTCCGCTTACTGAAATTGTATTATGAGATTTTCGCACACTAGTGTTCAATTCCTCGGCTGTCCTCAATCACAACACAAGTAACATTTTCCGCTTACTGTAATTGTATTATGAGATTTTCGCACACTAGTGTTCAATTCCTCGGCTGTCCTCAATCACAACACAAGCAACATTTTCCGCTTACTGTAATTGTATTATGAGATTTTCGCACACTAGTGTTCAATTCCTCGGCTGTCCTCAATCACAACACAAGCAACATTTTCCGCTTACTGTAATTGTATTATGAGATTTTCGCACACTAGTGTTCAATTCTTCGGATGTCCTCAATCACAACACAAGCAACATTTTCCGCTTACTGTAATTGTATTATGAGATTTTCGCACACTAGTGTTCAATTCCTCGGCTGTCCTCAATCACAACACAAGCAACATTTTCCGCTTACTGTAATTGTATTATGAGATTTTCGCACACTAGTGTTCAATTCCTCGGCTGTCCTCAATCACAAGACAAGCAACATTTTCCGCTTACCACAGTAAGTGGTAGTAGGAGATTTTTAAATATTGTCTAGTTATTCGTTTAGTTATTAGTTATTGGGAATGTTTGTCTTTCTTTAAAGAAAATATATATATTACGACGAATGCGTATGTACGTAGTATCTACCCATAATTAAGTTTCTTTTATTTCGTTATGTTATTGTAAAAAGTAGTCTTCATCTGATAATATAATGCTAATTATCTGTTGTATCTGAAATACTCATTGAATATTTTGAACTGAATGGTAAATCTCAAAAAGTTTGATCTATACCGATTTGAAAGAAAAAAATAGTCCCGCCAATTTACATTTGATCTTTCGATACAGGCAGAAAGATTTTGGGCATTTGAAATCCTTTAAACAATTTCACCAGAAGGAACGGAAATTAGTTCGGGCACACGGACACGCTCAAAACATGCTTCTATCGGTTCATCTTACCAGTGGCAGTCACACTTGTCTCTAGTCACGTCTCGCGCCCCACGCTCCCAACGAAACTGACAACTGAAGAACTGACCCCAACTGAAGGTTATCTCTTCTGGACGTCTTCCTGTCGCGTCGCACTGTCTCTAGTCACGTCTCGCGCCTCACGCTCCCAACGAAACTGACAACTGAAGAACTGACCCCAACTGAAGGTTATCTCTTCTGGACGTCTTCCTGTCGCGTCGCACTGAATAAACCGGGCTTTCTTAGGCCATTCGTACACAGACTTACTTACAGGCGACTCGAGTTTTGTGCGCGTAGCGTATGCGTCCATCCTGAGTATCCGCCATTTGTTAATGTTCGTACACGACGTACGCGTCGACTATGGGTTTGACGTGAGTTGCATACCACTGACAATGCTGGTAGCACGCTACGCGAGTTGCAATCTCGCGTACTACTCGTTTGGTAATATAATATAATATGATTTAAATATTTAATTCGATCTGGAGGTGGGAAAATATTTATGATTATATAACTATGATTTACCGGAATACGTAAGAAATGATTAAGGGGATTGAGGATGGAAAATGGTCAATTGACTTCATCCTCATGTAGTTCCTTGACGGCGACGAATGGCAAACCCAAAATCTTCTTTTACATCGTTTTTATGCTTATAATAAAGATAGAGAAGAACAATATTATCTTCATCAAGTCACTTGCAATCGTATTAACTCCACGACCGTACGTGAAAAAATGATGAAGTTCAGCAAAATATAATGCCGTAGCGCCGTGTACCGAAACCAGCATATCAGTAGTCGACTTGTGGTCGCATCGCAGTTACGTAGTTCGTAAGTATCTCTTTGTAAGGGCCTTAACCCTTTAGATACGTTTTTACGAACTTATGTCAACATATAGCGGCCATTTATAGATTGACCGGTCTGTGGCTGAGTTGAAATCGCGTCTGGGTCCCACCCAGGCGTAGCGTGTTCAATTCATCGGCTGGCTAAGTCCTCCATTACAACACAAGCAACATTATATGCTTACTAGGGTGGTGGTAGGAGATTTTTAAATATTGTCAGGTTATTCGTAACCGGGGAATGTTTGTCTTTCTTTAAACAAAAAAATAATACCTCACATAATAAGATAAAGTAATGTGGTGATTTCACAAATACGGCGCTATACAAATGATCCAAATATTAATTATGACTTGCTTGTAATGTTAATAATTTCGCAGAAACCATGAGTACTGGAACACACGTCAGATCTAAAAATCGGTGTGATAAACGGTAAAGCAGATGCCCGAATAGCGAAAGGTTCCGAGTTTCGTTAATTAGTAACAAAAAAACGAATACCCTACCAACTTAACATTTTTTTATAAATTTTATTGTGAACCTTGGCTTTGAATACATTGTGACAGGTCATCTAAACATGCTCTTCTACCTAGACTCGCTGTAGGTTCGTTGACTGCTATGAAAATTAGTTTTACCTTATTCTTAGCATTCAACTCTAAAATCAGAACGCGTCTGGTCAATAGATATTTTAATGAAATGGGATCACCTCAGTTTTCTCATTTAACACAGTTCGCAAGTCGGCTACACAAGTCGAGTATTACCTTGGGATATTACCATATTTAAATATTGCAAATTTCCTGAACTTCAGAGTCGTGTCGTAGCGTGGTCGCGTCACAATAGTCTCGCTAGATAGTAATATATTATAGCATGTTATCTCAAAAGTTTTGTACTAGACTACTAGACTTTATAGGTTAAGAACCCCCGCGCGAACAAATATTTTGCCGATTCCTTATTTTATTATAAATTGTTATGTTAGTCCTTAGGTGATGTAAAAGTATGAGTTGCTTTCAATTAATTACTTCTTCGTCCCATTTACTTATTATCGCCACTAATCATTTAAGCTTACTTAGATCTTTTAGTTCCGTCTAATAAATCTTTTAAATTCTAATAATGATATAATAGTTGGTTAGCCAAGCTCAAATGTACCTCCACCTTCGTAGATAAGATAATATAATGCCGGGAGTTATGACATGTAATAAATATATTACTTAGTCTTGCCTCTTACCAACACAAGAATCGCCCTAGTTTGTTCTTCGTGTAAGTATAATAATTAAAATAATAATATATTATGTTTATCCTGAGGAAGAAACCATTGGTTTCGAATAAAGTCGATTTGTTTTTGATTAAATAGTGGTGTATACAAAGTATTGTATTTTCGTATAACATATATATAAAGTTAAATCATCCGGGGCTCCAGGGAGCCAGTCAGACATTCTTTACAACGCCGCTGATACAAGCGGGATCTGCATCTCGTATTTAACCTACAGTAAAGTAATTCTTATTTTATGACACATTACATCTAACTAACATAGTCTAGTTTTAGTTATCAATACGACCCATTTAACTCAATAATTTTCGCACTTTACTTGAAATGATCTAAAATTCTTACCAATACTTCTCTGGATTAAAGGAGCTCATCTGTTTTACATGCAGGTGAATATGAAAACAATGATGACTGGTAGGCGAATGCACCTCATTGTGTAGTATCTATCTACATAATTATTATATCATCGAACACAAGGTCGGTGGCTCCGACACCCTCTTATTGCTTATTGCCTCACTAGTACTCACCTTTATCAATTACATTACAAAACTTTATATTTTACATAACATTATTATGTATTTATCTATTCTTTGCAAATATCTGCTTAGTGAACAAAATATTAGGCGCGCTCTACACTCGCGGCGCGAACGGCCGCGAAGGCCGCGAAACGCGAGTGTGGATCTTGTTCACGCCTTCGCAATCTTCGCATTCGCGCTTCGCGCCATTCCCCGATTTTTGTCGGTTTTTTGGCCCGCGACAAAGGGTTTGCGGTTTAAAGTCGCGAACAAGACTGAAGCTTTGCGAGTGTGGACGGACACAGTTCACGCGCGGATCGCGGTGTATATTCACGGCGTGAATTCACGGCGCGACTTCGCGCGCGAGTGTAGAGCCAGCTTTATACATTTAACGCATATCCGCATACGTGCGGTGGCCTACAAAATATGTGATTCTAATACCACAATAAAATAAGAGGTACAAACACGGATATTATACATATAGAGTCCAAAGAGCACACATACAATAATGTATTACTGAAATAAATGTAGAAACTTGTTTGTGGCCCTGTGCCCTCGAATATACATATTCAGTCTTACTCATAATGAAATCCCTAATACGACGATAATACCCCGTATTAGCTATACAGGGGTGGGGGCCTATACTGGTCAGATTAAAAATCTTTACTCATAATTATAAATTTTCCCAATATAGCTCGACCGCTGGATTATGGAATATGATTTTTTTACAGTAGCAACACTTGAAAAATTTGGCATTTCGCGGCGTATTGCCAACTTCACGTTTATTCATACGTCAAAAAAGCAATCCAAGAGTTGGTTTATTTATCTTTGAATAACCTAAAAATGGATAATGTTGAGATTAATTTGGAGGTAGAATTCGCCCCCTCGTTTCTGCCCCAGTATCGTATGGCACAAAGAACTTTGAGATCGGTAGATATTTTTCCACCCCGTTTGTAATTGACATGCAAATATGGCCGTACCAAATCGATCAAACGTCTCATATTTGCTTTGGTGAATCTATATTTGGACCTAAAATCTCCTTCCGTTAGCGCCGTAAATGGGTCATACCGCTTTTTATATGTTTTCCGTGCCCGTGGTGGATGAATACGGTCAAGATTTGCCAAAGCTCCAGTCAAAACGTCAAAATTGTCAAAGTCAGCCATTTCCGAATGTATACGGCCGTATACTGCCTAATCCTGGTCTTCGGGTGGGTTAAATTCTGACGTCTGCTAATACGGTCAGATTAGGCAATGCTAATGCGCGCGAGTTGGCGCGATTATGAGTAACAATTTCACTTAAGGGGACGGTATAAAATCTCGACTTCAGCACAGTTAGGTATTATTGCTACTTGTAAACGAATTGGTCGGCCGCTAGAACAGCTGCGCTTTCAAGACCACCACCTACGTCTTTTGAGTAGATAGGGGAATGATTGACACAGTTTTGATAAATCAGTCAGCATTTTGATAAAATACGAAATAAAAATACACGTGCATTATAAAATTTATATTTATTTACTAAATAATGGATACAACTTGACAGAATAAAAATAATATTAGTAAAATAATGGATATACAGACACATCTTTTACGCCCTGGACCTTTTTTGACGTTTCAGTTTTTCACTCAAAGTGACATAGAATCTAATCGTGTTTTGACTTGGAAAAGATTTTTGATTCATAAATTTGATTGTATGGTTTGTGTAATGACAATAACTGTTTTTTTATATATAATATTACCAGAAACCAATGGGTGTGAAAAAAGGGAAAACGTAAAATTAAGTTACGACAAATATTTTTTGATTATATATTAAGTGCGATAGAAATGGAAAAAAAGTTTATTTGTAAATCATGAATGTAATTTGAAATTTTATTTAAATGTTTTTTTTCGTACTCGGGAAAGAATATATTTTACAATATTAACTTAGATATAAAAAAAAGTAGAATGAAGTACATAAACTAAGAAAAAAACACAGTCTAAGATAAAGAAGTTGATAAAAATTGATATAAAATTATCTAAATGTCTTGGTTAAAAATACTTTTTTCATGTTTTCAGCATAATATCCTCGAAAAGTGCCAAAACTACATTAATGGGATAACAATAATAACCTTCAAAAGTTAAAAAGAGAGTTTTTCGTAAAAAAAAATATTTTTTTTTTAATAATTTATTTATAATACTACTCGGAATTAGCCATCAACAAAATTCAGTGCATTTATCAATGGCTCTGATAGACATTGTTCCCAATCTTAACGACAGTTTGAAAGGAATCGCTAGAATCGTTGAAAGCACCTTCACACTAGTCTCGCAAAGTCCATCTCCAAACTCCGTAATCCAGATTTTGCACAAAATCGGCAGAAAACTCAAGAAATTCAAGCTAGATGCTGAAGTTATGACATAGGATCCGAGTTCAGTGCACATCCAAACTCCTTAATCCCGATTTTGAACCAAATCAGTAGAAAACTCGAGAAATTCAAAATGGATGCCAACATTATGTTTTTTGACATTAGATCCGAGTTTAGTGCACATCCAAACTCCCTAATCCCGATTTTGAACCAAATCAGTAGAAAACTCGAGAAATTCAAAATGGATGCCAACATTATGTTTTTTGACATTAGATCCGAGTTCAGTGCACATCCAAACTCCCTAATCCCGATTTTGAACTAAATCAGTAGAAAACTCGAGAAATTCAAAATGGATGCCAACATTATGTTTTTTGACATTAGATCCGAGTTCAGTGCACATCCAAACTCCCTAATCCCGATTTTGAACCAAATCAGTAGAAAACTCGAGAATTTCAAAATGGATGCCAACATTATGTTTTTTGACATTAGATCCGAGTTCAGTGCACATCCAAACTCCCTAATCCCGATTTTGAACTAAATCGGTAGAGAACTGGAGAAATTCATGATTGATACCGAAATAAGGCATTTTGAAATTAGATCCGAGTTCAAGCCACCACCCGACTCCGTTGTACCGACTTCTATCGAAGTCGGTAAAAAAATGTAGAAAACGTGTCCATCGGAATGATGTATTTTGACAAACCTTATTCTTCTTTTCCTCCAGTGGAGCGGTCTCTTTCTTAAGGCGCTGTACGCGCGAGCCCCTTTATTATTTCCCATTTCGTATTGGTACCTGAAAAAGGTAAAAAAAAATTGAGACCGCAAAACAAGTTTCAAATTAAATATTAGATAATATTTAATTTCCACTTACCCCTTGGCTATAGCACCAATCTCCTCTGGATTCCTATTACAAATTTGAAAGTTGGCTGCGGACTGGAGAAGAAACAAAACAAGCGTGCTCTCACTTCCGAATTCACCTCGCGACTGGCAGTGACTGGCGGTGTTTGGTCAAGCCCTTTACAATGATTTCATCCATAGGATTTTGTATGACGGAAAATAATTGAAATATTCGGGAAGTTTAATTGAATCACAACAAAAATCCATATATGTTTAAGTGTTTTTTATTTATTTAAAATGACCTGTATCATATTTACTTTGAGATTGCCGATGGATTTAAAAAAAAAATCTCTCTGAAAGGAGCTACTTTCCTTCCAGCGAAGGCATTTTTGAAGTTTTACGTAAAGTTGCAATGTGTATTTCATATAGAATAAAAAAGTTTACGATAAAAAAATTTAATTCACTGGTAACATAAGACATTTTTCTAACTACCCCTATAGAATTTTTAGATAAATTATTTGTGGTATTCCTTTAACTAGGTAAATACAAAGTGATGTTTAGCGCTATTTATGATACTTCCCCCTTAACCTGTCCGTATTATCGTAGTGTTGCGATTATGAGTAAGGCTGATTATATTTTGTGAACGAAACACCTGCGCCCACTAAAGTGGATTTTACGCGTCGTGCGCTCCTGGTTCTAAGAATCGTTTACGGTTACGGAACACTTTACATGCCAATATTATAACCATCTTGACAAATTCTACCAATGAAATCTCGCGGGTTTCCCTCTTAAGGCCTTGACGAAACGTGTTACGTATAGAGTAATACAGCGTTTCCCAAAAGGTGTTCCGCGGAACCCTGGGGTTCCGTAGAAGCATCACAAGGGTTCCGCGTTCCATCCGGATTTAACGTAGACACAATTAGATTAAATAATTATAGCATCCTGAACAAAATAAACAACAAATACGCGACACGCATTACAGATAATACTAACACAATCATAGATCATGTACTTTCCGACATCACACTTTCGTACTCACTAACAAACTGCGATAATGCAATATCCGATCATAATATACTACTCCTGGATGTCCTTCACACATACAGTAACACTTCATCCAAAACGTCTTCGTATGAATATAAACGTTAATACTTAGATAACCTAAAAAAGGATATACTTCAGAATCCCTTTCACTTCAACGTAAATGAGGATTCGATATCAAATTTTAACAACTTTGTAAACTACCTCAAAAATAAAATAAACTCCAATAGTACACAAAAAAAAAAACAAAAAATAATTGTCACCCGGATTGGATAACCAAAGACCTTTTAAAACTAATTAATAAAAGAAATAAATTACACCTTAAACTAAAAAAACAACCGGGAAGCGTACCATTAAAAACAGAATTCATAAATATACGTAATAATATTACTAAAAAAAAAAAACTTTAAAACAAAAACACTACACCACCCTCTTTAAAAATTGCGAAAATGATTCGAAGAAAACATGGAATCTAATTAATACCATACTAACAAACAAGTCAAAAACTCTCAACAAATCTTGTAACAAGATAATAATCTCAAATAAAAATGATATATGTAAACATTTTAACGACTACTTTTGCAACATTGGGTCCTCATTAGCTGATAACATAAAAAATAAGCCCGCACACAATACAGCTAACGAAATAACGTTAGAGCATAATAGTAATCAATCACTATATCTTCAACCTACCACGGAGGTTGAAATAAACAGAATTATTAAATCACTTAAACCAAATGCAAGTGCTGGCTATGACACAATAAAATGTAAAACAATACTTAATCTGTCCGAAATATTGGCTCCCCCTATTTCAAAACTAATTAACCAATGCATTACAGAGGGGACTTTTCCAGATTGCTTTAAAATTGCGAAGGTAATACCAATATACAAATCTGGATCAAAAACGGATACGTCAAATTATCGGCCAATCTCAATTTTACCAATTCTATCAAAAATTTTCGAACATGTAATTTATGAAAGATTAAACAAATTTCTACTAAACAAATCACTGCTATATAATAAACAATACGGTTTCAGAAAAAAATCAAATACTCTTTCGGCAACTAATGATCTAATAAACAAACTAAGAACCAGCATAGACAATGGAAATTACGCTATAGCAATCCTCGAAGATCTCCAAAAAGCATTCGATACCGTGAGTCATGTGATACTACTAAAAAATATTGAAAAAATAGGTGTAACCGGCCCTGCTCTCCAACTCATTAAATCGTATTTAAATAACAGAATGCAATATGTCAGCTTAGATAACAAAAACAGTCAACACAATAATATAAATTATGGTGTACCTCAAGGATCCATATTAGGGCCTATCTTGTTTCAAATATATATAAACGATATCTGTCAGTTAAACTTAAATGGGGAAATTTTTTATACGCGGATGATACTGCTATATTTTACTTTGGTAAAAACTTAGAAAACTTACTTGAAAAAGCCCAACTGGATCTTAATAAATTAAATAACTGGCTAATTAAAAATATATTAACTATTAACACTAAAAAAACAAATGACATGATCTTAAGTTCACAAAAAAGAAAAACGCCGTCTCATAAACCTTTGCAAATAGAAGGAAAAAACCTACAAATTTCAGATAGTGAAAAATACCTGGGACTTCATATCGATAAACACTTATCTTTTAAACACCACATACAAAAAGTAAAAGAAAAAATTATCCCACTAATTGGTGTATTTGGTAGAATAGCCCATCTTCTACCAATACAAGTAAAGAGGGGATTATACTTTAGTTTAATTCAATCCCACCTAAATTATCTCATAGAAATATGGGGAAACACAAACATCACATATCTAAACGAAATTCAAATAATACAAAACAAAGTTATAAAAAAACTTTTTAACTATAGACCAGATACCCCCACCAAAAGAGTATACCAAGAAACTAACTTACTTAAAATTAGAAAACTGTACGAATACAACATATGCCTATTAATTCACAAAATCCAAAATGGCCTTATACACACAAATACTTCATTTATGAAAACATCACAAGTACATGACCACCACACAAGACAACACAATAAATTATACACAAATTCAGCAAAGACAGAGTGTGGTAAAAGAAACATAGGCCATGAGGGTGTACACATATATAATCTCCTTCCTGATAGCCTGACAACCGTAAATAGAATAAATATATTTAAGAAAAAACTGTTTGCCTTCAAGATCAATGAGCAAAACCAAAATGCTCTTACTTAAGAAAAATATGTTACTTAGGTAGTAAACCATAATTATTTATATAAATATTATTTTTGTTTTTAATCAATGTACACTTAAGTTAACAAAGCGAAATATGTATTTCTTTTAACTTAATAAATAACTAAAAAAAAAAAAAAACGTATGTATCAAAAAAAATAATGCGCACGGGAGCTAGATCCAGCGCGCTTGACCGCCGTCGCCTCCTCCCGCCTCCCGCGACCCGTATCGCCTGCCGCAAGCTCAGTCGAGTCTATGACTGTGACATGAGAGAACTCGGTGTTCTCGTTCTTTTTTAATTCGTGTGAACTTACAAAGGTGACATTCCAGTGATATTGTTATTCCTGTTCTTATAATCTTGTACTTACGATATCCGTTTTAGGTAAGTATTTTTTTTTATTTGTTACCAATTGCAGATAGTGCCAAAACAAATAAAAACGATTTATTCATTTTCATGTTTTTTTTTTTATTTCAGCCTTTATTAAAAAATGGATAACTGGCTCAAAACAGGGCGCTTACAAAGTGGCATAAGTGCTTCATCAAGTTCATCGTCAGCAAATAATGAAAGTATTTCAGAAGAAGCTGTTGATTTATTTAATTAATACCAACCACCCGCAATTAAAAGACAAAAGCTTAGACTTTTTTAAAGATACAAAGATGCACATAAAACCAGTGTGGCTGCTTTACATAAATATGTTAAAACTGATAACGAGAATGCCACCGAAGCATCATTCCTGTTAAGTTACAGGATTGCTCGCGCTGGCAAACCACACACGATTGCAGAGACTTTAATAAAACCCTGTATGACAGAAATTGTCAAGTGTGTACTTGGCGAAGACGCAGCGAAGAAAGTTGCAGCAGTTCAGAGTTCCAATAATGTCATATCTGATCGAATCCATAAAATATATGACCACATTGAAGATGAATTGATTTGTAGATTGAAAAGTAGTGAAATGTTTGCAATGCAACTCGACGAAAGTACAGATGTCGCTGGACTATCAATACTGCTTTTTTTCGGAAGATACCCCTTCGGGGGATCTATTGAAGAGGATTTGTTTATTTGTGCTCCTTTGGAGACCAACACCAGTGGAGAAGAAATTTTCAAAGTCATTGATAATTACATGAATGTACATAACATTCATTGGAACAAATGTGTCGATGTATGTAGCGATGGAGCTGCCGCTTTGACTGGCAAAATAAAAGATACTGTAACAAGAATTGAGAATGTTGCACCTAAATGCAGCAGCAGTCACTGCATTTTACATCGACATGCCCTTGTCGTAAAAAAAATACCACACGAGGTAAAGAAAGTTCTCGATCAAGCCGTACAAATTGTGAATTACGTTAAATCACGTCCGCTCCAACTGAGACTTTTTAAAAAAGTGTGTGAAGATATAGGAAGTCAGCATCAATCACTTCTTCTTCATACGGAAGTAAGATGGCTTTCCAAAGGAAAAGTATTATCAAGATTGTTTGAATTGCGCAACGAACTAGTGGTATTTTTTTCCAAAGAATCACTTTCTTCATCTTTGAGTGGTCTTGTTCAACTATTGCACGACGAGCAATGGCTAATGAAACTGGCGTATTTGGCAGACATATTTGATAAACTGAATGTAATTTGCAAGTCATTGCAAGGAAGAAAAACAAATACTTTTACAGTAAACGACAAAATCTCTTCTCTTAGAAATAAACTTGTCTTCTGGATAGAATGTGTTGAACAGAAAGAGTACCAATGTTTTACTCTTTAAAACGAGTTTCTGGAAAAAAATGAGTTGCAAGTAACCTCAGATGTTGAAAAATGCATTTACGAACATTTGATGGCCCTCAAAAAATCTCTGGAAGAGTATTTTCCTGAAAAAAACCTGCAGGACATTGACTGGGTACAGAATCCATTCCAAGTTCACAGGACACCGTCGACTCTTACAGCAACAGAGAACGAGGCTTTGATTGATATCATGTGTTCTTCTTCCTTACAACAAAAGTTTAATTCAGAAAAAACTAATCTGGATGAGTTTTGGATTGGACTTAAAAACGAATATCCAGAAGTCGTCGAGAAGGCTATCACAGTTTTGTTACCGTTTGTGACCACTTACCGATGTAAAACTGGTTTTTCGGCTTACGCTTACACAAAAAACAAATACAGAAACAGACGGGATGCAGCTCCAGATCTTCGTATTCAGCTGTCTGACATAAAGCCTGATTTCAATGCTATTTTAACAAAAAATGTAAAAAGATATCACGCTTCACTTTTAAATTAAGTTTTACACAAAACTTTTGATCTTTCTTTTCATGGTAAACATGAAAGTATTCAAACTACAAGTTTATCTTTTTCTTATAAAAATAGGGTTCCGCCTAGAAAAGTTTGATCGATAAGGGTTCCGGGGCGAAAAAAAATTGGGAAACGCTGGAGTAATAGCATGACGTGTGGGGGACAGGGGTGGCGAACCTATATCCATAAGTAGAATCAAAGACAATGCCTAAGCTTTAAATTAACCTTCGCTTGTCACATTCGTGTCAGACGTGTCATAAGTAAATTAAATGACGAAATACGGTTTCATAAATTTCATTAATTAATTAATTGTATACTATTATATTATACGTTAAAGGGAATTTTACAAATTGTCCAAAGAAACTTCACAATCTCATTGACTATTCTTTTTCCAAACTTTCTAGGCAGGCAGGTACCATGATACATTAAAAAAATGCTAATAAGAAACTACGACGTCAATTATGACGATATCACATTTGAAAAAATAATCTCTACTGAATTATTAAAATGGCTATAACCTTGAAACAGACACGGAACGTACACAAATCTACAGATAGACGAAATGCATAACGGTCGAGTTAAAACAGGCCTTCGCTACGCTCAATCACAACCAAAGCCCGCCTAGCGACCGCAAACTACTCGGATTCTAGAATCATCTACAAACCTTTCCACGGCTGGGAGTACGAACAAAAAACTTATCACTAGCGTAGGATCGGTGTTTCATTGCAGAGGAGCGAAGTCATCCTCGGCTTCAAATGTATTCATCTCGATTTATTCGACGATCCATTGTCATTTGTTTCATCTAGGTGAAGTACGTGTTCAAATCAAACTTCAATCACACAAATAATTATTACTTCTTCAAACACAGCAAACTTATCACTAGCGTAGGATCGGTGTTTCATTGCAGAGGAGCGAAGTCATCCTCGGCATCAAATGTATTCATCTCGATTTATTCGACGATCCATTGTCATTTGTTTCATCTAGGTGAAGTACGTGTTCAAATCAAACTGCAATCACACAAATAATTATTACTTCTTCCAACACAGCAAACTTATCACTAGCGTAGGATCGGTTTTTCATTGCAGAGGAGCGAAGTCATCCTCGGCATCAAATGTATTCATCTCGATTTATTCGACGATCCGTTGTCATTTGTTTCATCTAGGTGAAGTACGTGTTCAAATCAAACTTCAATCACACTAATAATTATTACTTCTTCCAACACAGCAAACTTATCACTAGCGTAGGATCGGTGTTTCATTGCAGAGGAGCGAAGTCATCCTCGGCTTCAAATGTATTCATCTCGATTTATTCGACGATCCATTGTCATTTGTTTCATCTAGGTGAAGTACGTGTTCAAATCAAACTTCAATCACACAAATAATTATTACTTCTTCAAACACAGCAAACTTATCACTAGCGTAGGATCGGTGTTTCATTGCAGAGGAGCGAAGTCATCCTCGGCATCAAATGTATTCATCTCGATTTATTCGACGATCCATTGTCATTTGTTTCATCTAGGTGAAGTACGTGTTCAAATCAAACTTCAATCACACAAATAATTATTACTTCTTCAAACACAGCAAACTTATCACTAGCGTAGGATCGGTGTTTCATTGCAGAGGAGCGAAGTCATCCTCGGCATCAAATGTATTCATCTCGATTTATTCGACGATCCATTGTCATTTGTTTCATCTAGGTGAAGTACGTGTTCAAATCAAACTTCAATCACACAAATAATTATTACTTCTTCAAACACAGCAAACTTATCACTAGCGTAGGATCGGTGTTTCATTGCAGAGGAGCGAAGTCATCCTCGGCATCAAATGTATTCATCTCGATTTATTCGACGATCCATTGTCATTTGTTTCATCTAGGTGAAGTACGTGTTCAAATCGAACTTCAATCACACAGATAATTATTACTTCTTCCAACACAACAAACTAATTTTGTGGAAACATTTTAATAAAAATAAAAATAATTAAAAACACGCTTTCGTAAACAAACGTGTTTCGCAAACAATATTCACCTCTTCAGGGTTTGCGTAAAACAAAAACGTTTGCGTAGGTAAACATTTCCTCATGAAACTCTCGGTTGTACCTAAACAATAAAAGTGTTTTTTTTTAAATAAATATTATTATCATATAAAACTAATACCTCTAATTAGTATTACATGGTAACCTTTGCAATGTCAAAGAAATCTGGTCGCCATAGAATATCGATACCTCAGGCCTCGATTTCAGTTTGACGACCGTTTGCTTGACCCGCTAACGGTTTAATTATGATAAATATTTTATTATAATACTGTTAACATATAGAAGATCTAGGAACCTACATTAAACTTCCAATCGTTGGGAAATGATAATATCTGTTAATATCGCTAACTTTGCGTGATATCTCCTCAAGGGCGTTGGGAGTAGAAGCCGCGACCGCTGGGTCTAAAGTCAAGGTGCTCACTGCCCGTGAGATGTTCAGATATTTAGTCAATTAGAAGTATGTATTATTATGTAAGTGTTTTGGTGAAGACCTTTGACCGGAATAACATTCATACGTCTTGATCGCCACCTCATCCTCAATGTCGAAGGTCACCTAAATCGGTTGAACTTTGAAACTTATTTTTTTGCTGCGCAAAAGTGACTGTAACGAAATATTAAAAAAAACATTATTTAATAGGTTTATTACGAGATAATATTCATTTGACATATAAATTGTTCATTAAAACATTGACTAATGAATTTAGAAAACGCTATCGGGGTTACAGCAGTATAACTGATTATTTTAGCGAGTGTGTTTTATTTTAACAGAGAAGAGAAATTAAAGACAAAAAATGTACGAAAGTTGATTTCACTTTCGGTGGTAAAACTTTTGTTAGTCATAAATCAAACGAAATCAGGACTGTTCTAAAAAAACTGACATTTTGACAACAAAAGAGAAACCTGACCACGTGTATTATGTTTATGTTCCAGCCGCTGAGAGGACCGTCGGCGTTGTAACTTTTCTTTGCATGCGTCGCTTACGAGAAAGAGGCAGAAGTTACAATCGAGCTATCCGCGGTATGCGTACACAAATTTGGATGTCTATGGCGGTAGGCGGTATGTCTGTATCGATAAACAATTAATTTAAGAGAAAATAATGACACATTTTTTCCACAATCGAAATGGAAAGCAGTGACGTCAAATTGTCACCTCACTCCTACATAATTATATCATTCCTAATTCAAAAGACTTTTGTCGCACACACTACCTTCTAATACTTCTGTAGCGATGCTACGAGGTTTGTCTAGAACACTCAGACGCAATGCGAAACGGTCGGCGTTCCTACGTTCCTACCTGCGGCCTACGAGTACTTGCCGCTGAGCGAACTACCTACGAGAGGTGAGTCCTGTGAGTACTTTCCGATATTGGGTACAGTGAGTACAGGTACAAAAATACCTGCTAAAAATACCCGTTACAAAATACTTCAAATATTTCATACCTACTTTGAGTATCTGGGGACTGGGGACGGAGAGTGACGGGGACCTGAGGCGTGCTGAGGTACAAAATATTCTTAAGTATTTTATACCTACCATGGGTATCTAGGGACTGGGGACGGCGAGTCACGGGGACCTTAGGCGTGCTGGGATGGTGCTGAGCACTGAGAAGGGAAGTTGAGGGGAAGGGAGGGGAGGAACAAGAAGGAATCATATTACTTACAGGTGTTCAAAATAAATAATGTTTGCAAGCTTTTTATATGATTTTTATTTTTTGTACTTTCGTAGCGTAATGTTGTAAAGCGTATCACACTGCCTAGAAATTATTTATTAAGCATGAAACACTAAAATCATTTTAACAAAACATATATTATATGGTCATGAAATGAAATTAACACGCTGTTCAGCACTGGAGCACCCGGAAGACCCATGGTCTTCCCCAGTACCTGACACATCCACGAGTCCGATCACCAGCAGCGGCGTCGACTCAGAGGCACGCACTTTGACCAATACTTCACCGCCTGCTTCCGGAGTCTTCATCATCGGTTCTGAAGTCAACTCATATACGGCATCCTGACTCAATAAAAACACCGTGACCTTCACAACCTCTTTCATTGTGTCTCCTCACCAGATCCCCAAACTTCCATCAGCTAACTAGTTTCAGAGTGTTAACCACATCTTTCAGCATTCTTCCCCTCTCTTCTCTCCTCTGAATCATCTGCATTGTCTTTTTCGCTCCTATCATGATGCGATCCAGATAGTCACCCCTTCTTATATTTAACATAATTGTGCACATTTTGGCTAATCGATGAAGAACATCTACATTGATTTTAATAGATTCTAAAATGCAATTAATATCGATTAAAAAAACATCCATCTAACTAGACTAATCATTGTGTAAACACAAATTACAAAACACATTTCTGCTATGCTCATAGTAATTTAACTTCCAAGGTCGAGATATCTGAAACAAAATAACGATGAAATAAATTTTAATTATACTGATTTACTAATTTTTCGTTTTTACTCTTACCTGTATCTACAATATTACACTTCGATCGTTTACAAATTACATAGTAAAGTCAGTGAAATATTTCAGAACATGGTTTTTTTACCGGCTGCGCCACTGTTATAATATGGCTTGCTGGATGTACCACTACGATACTAATGTTAAGGGATTATTACAATGATACTCCGAGAGTAATTACTTGGTTTATTGTTAAGAGGACGCTACAAGCCTTAAATGTATATATTCCTGGTATGCCTTATATCGTCACTAATATAGGTAATAGGCATAAAAATCGCTTGGAAAACGGAGTCAAGAAACGCTATTGTATTTTATTAAGTTGTTTCATTTATTGTCACATAAATATTTTGTGACAAGAGAAGTTCTTGCTTAATTGGGTTTATTTTGTCTATGGTGTTTTTTCTCAAACTCTGGCAATATTTTGAAGGAAGGAAGTACAGTTTTGTTGATGGTCACTTCCTCCCCGGCCTTCTTGGCCGGTGGGTCGGCGGATCCAGTCACTCGCCTTTTAAGGGGTTTGAATCTGAGTTAATCATGTGAATAGGAGTTATTATTTCTTTTTAAGAAAGGCGCGGGGTGTTTATCCATTCACGTACAGTTCGTGTTTGTTATTATTTTAGTGGGGAATATGGAATCCCGCTTTTATTGAGTGTTGGCCGATGGTCATGTCGGAGTGCTCGTGTTTCGGACTTGAAACCGAGAGTGGCTTGGCCCTAGCTGTGGCTGGTTGTTCTTGGCGGAGCGCCCTCCCGCTGCCACTAAGAAAACGGATTGCTGTCTTGGCTCCGTTGAAGAGTCTGGTCGACTACCACGTGCTGCAGGCCTGATGCCCCTGCAGGCGTCCATTGAAGGAGTAGCGTTCTCCCGTGCCACTAAGAGAACGGATTGCTGTCCTGGCTCCGTAGAAGAGTCTGATTGGTTTCCACGTGCTGCAGACCTGATGTTCCTGCAGGCGTACCTTGGAGGTGTTGCGTCCTCCCTCTTCCCCTAAGAAGGATGTCCTGGCTTTCGTCCCGGGTCCGTTCCTCACTTCCGGATACAAGTCTTCGTTCGCCATCCGTTGTCGTTCTTTCGTTTCACGTAAAGTTAGTTTAGTGTGGTTCAGGAGTCCATCTGGTATGTGCTTACTTTTATTCCTATGTTTTCATTGGTATCTTTTGTATTCCTTTGTTGTAACTTTAGAAGGTTTTAATATATTTTCTATTAAGAATTCACTCTTATTATTTATGATCACCCAACTTACTTGACAGGAAATTAATCCCACAATCTTGAGATGAGATCTCTGCTCTACCGTTTTTGTAAACATTAGTTTGTACCTACAAAATATACCTTACATTTGGCGCTCCAACTTATCTTACGTTACATTTTGGTGGAGATGCCGGGGACAACTGAACAACTGAACATTATTTGCATGTTTATGTTTCATCATGATAGATGACCAATGTCAATGTACACATTTTGACAGATAGTATTTTTAGAATGTAAACAAGGTAGGTAATTTATTTTTGACAAAGTCGTAATTTGAATGTGTACTGGATTTATATAAAACTTGAATATTAATGTGCAAATATATTTAAAAGTTTGTATTGTACGTATGTTTGTACCTTGTATGCATTGCAATTACAAATAAACTGAATTTTGATATCACAGTTGTTTGTATTGATATGAAAAACTTACCTCCGTATTGAATATAAAAACACAATGTTTTTAACAAATGCGTATTATTTTTTTAATATGATCAGATATTATTATTCACTATTCATAAAAATATGGTCGCCTTTTTAAAATATAAATATATTATTGGTATTACGTATAAATAAAGATGTTCAATCAAGTTGTTATTAATCAGTATGACAGGTAAGAAACAAGGTTTGACGTTTAACCTTCAAAATTTTGACAACCAAAGATTTTCTTAGATTAACAAACATAGTCAAAGACAATCGATATTATGTTTAAAGGAAATAATTACTTATTTACTCTATCTTTTCAAAACTTCTAACTTGAACAATAATAAATTGTCTATGCAAATGAATGACATTTTGACAATGCAATTTACGATAATTTTTATAGGTTATGTTCAATAACATTGAATAACATTAATATTAAAGTTTATAATGCTAGAATTTAAACATTCTCGAGCAGGAAAAACCAAAGTAGACAATAGGAAATGTAAATGTAAGTATACAAATATAAAGTACACACACATCGATTAAACTTTAACTTAAACAACTAGTATTAATGAAAATCCAACCTGACATGACAGAAAAAAGTATACGGCACCAAAAATGAAATATTTTAAACGTTGTGCGCCAAATGTAACGTAAGATAAGTTGGAGCGCCAAATGTAAGGTATATTTTGTAGGTACAAACTAATGTTTACAAAAACGGTAGAGCAGAGATCTCATCTCAAGATTGTGGGATTAATTTCCTGTCAAGTAAGTTGGGTGATCATAAATAATAAGAGTGAATTCTTAATAGAAAATATATTAAAACCTTCTAAAGTTACAACAAAGGAATACAAAAGATACCAATGAAAACATAGGAATAAAAGTAAGCACATACCAGATGGACTCCTGAACCACACTAAACTAACTTTACGTGAAACGAAAGAACGACAACGGATGGCGAACGAAGACTTGTATCCGGAAGTGAGGAACGGACCCGGGACGAAAGCCAGGACATCCTTCTTAGGGGAAGAGGGAGGACGCAACACCTCCAAGGTACGCCTGCAGGAACATCAGGTCTGCAGCACGTGGAAACCAATCAGACTCTTCTACGGAGCCAGGACAGCAATCCGTTCTCTTAGTGGCACGGGAGAACGCTACTCCTTCAATGGACGCCTGCAGGGGCATCAGGCCTGCAGCACGTGGTAGTCGACCAGACTCTTCAACGGAGCCAAGACAGCAATCCGTTTTCTTAGTGGCAGCGGGAGGGCGCTCCGCCAAGAACAACCAGCCACAGCTAGGGCCAAGCCACTCTCGGTTTCAAGTCCGAAACACGAGCACTCCGACATGACCATCGGCCAACACTCAATAAAAGCGGGATTCCATATTCCCCACTAAAATAATAACAAACACGAACTGTACGTGAATGGATAAACACCCCGCGCCTTTCTTAAAAAGAAATAATAACTCCTATTCACATGATTAACTCAGATTCAAACCCCTTAAAAGGCGAGTGACTGGATCCGCCGACCCACCGGCCAAGAAGGCCGGGGAGGAAGTGACCATCAACAAAACTGTACTTCCTTCCTTCAAAATATTGCCAGAGTTTGAGAAAAAACACCATAGACAAAATAAACCCAATTAAGCAAGAACTTCTCTTGTCACAAAATATTTATGTGACATTATACTTTCATAAATTTCTATTGAATAAGTAAACTTTAGATAGTAGATTACATTTATGTTTTTTAATGAGTAATTAAAATATTTATTTGTATTCTACTCAAGTTAAACGATAGGAAAAGCTTCAATTTATCTAAAGCATATTTTATGGTTCAACAAATTCGTTACAACGATTAATCGAAAATCACTATTTAGCATTAGCTTCGCCTAAACCGCATACAGAGAATCAGGATGCTTGTTTACTGCTTGCGAGCTGGGATGTGAGAGTGAGATCTAAAAAATACACGGACTTTTACACTACTATTATACTTACTATTATAATGTTTTTGTCTCGCTCACTGGCGGGGTAAAACTCATGACTTTATTTTTCCACAACTGTATCATATCCACTGTGCAACAGATAAGGTAGATTACCAATTAATGCTTTAGTTTTTTTTTAATTTTGGGTCTTATTCTTAATTTATTTTAAAAGTACCGCGAAGTGGCATAGCTGCGAGCGGCGGCGGCGAGTGACGAGCAGTGACATCTATTTTAAGCATTATTTAAATAAGCTTTCATTCACAAGTCTATACGATTCACTGGGTCAATTTAAAGAATGTTTCCGGCTTTGGCATCTTCTTTCTCTATGCGCGCCATAGAATAAACGAGATTGCCCTATGTCTTTCGTCTAAGTAAATATTAGGTACCGAAAAAAGCTTAGGGACGCTTAGGTCATGGCCGTGAGGGAGACAGCAAAATGAATATATTATATGTTTTAAAGGGATGGTGACATAAACATATCTCGGTTTTTCATTTTACACGCTTGTCGTGTGTGGAACAATGGTTGCTTTTCAACTACAGTCCGGGAAAAGTTTGGAATAATTCTTTATGTTGTTATCGATGTAGAATGAAGCTGAAGTATTAAGCGAAACAAAAAACGTAAAAGATCGTTGTCAAATAGTATAAATTTAAATGGAGTTGATTAACGTCGCGTCGCTTCGCACCACGGAACCACCATACTGTTATCTTCGCACCCAGTGTGTTTGGATACTGCGGACGAGCGCTTCAAACCCTTATTTTATTTACTTTATGTTGGGCACGACTACATTAAAACGCAATAATTTGCTGCAATTACATGGATTGTATAGTTATTTCCACTTACTATATTAACATATTATGTATTTTGAGTCGCGGACTCATGACGTACCTACCTACATATTGATATAGATCAGGGATGGCCAACAGGTCGACGCGGTCTACTGGTCGACCGCGAAGCTGATTTAGGTAGCCCGCGAGAGTAAAATAAAGTGAATAGGAAAATATGACAAAATAACATTATTTTGAGATGTATTCGCGCGAAGGAGTGAATAAGGTACCTACTCACACGCTTCGGTCGCATCGCAACAACGCAATGATAGTATCGTTGAGTGCGTGTGCGTGAGTCAGTCAACTAAATGCGGCTCGCTTCGCTCCGCGCGTGGGTAAGGTATATCGCTGTCTCTTTTTTTTTTCATTTTGCATTGTTTTCTCGTGGCTTTGTTTCGTGGGTAGCTAGCCTAGCCAGTACCTACTAGTGTAGACTTGAGTGCGCACGGATCACATTGAACTTGTTATGTGGCGATAATAAAAATAACGTAGGGATTTGGACTGAAATTGTGACTTTGTTTTTTATTGACTATTCACTATTATAAATATCAGAATGAGTGTGCCATCTGTTCGAGTGCTAAAAAAAGTAAGACGTACCATTATCACATTGAGTGGGAAGAGGATTTTTTTTTGTTATGGTCGAGGACAAATGTGTGTGTCTAATTTGCAACTCAAGTGTAGCGTTACCGAAAAGAGCAAATGTTGAAAGGCATTTTAAAACTACACATTCCAAATACGCCACTGATTTTCCATTTGGCAGTGAAAACCGAAAGATAAAATTACGCTAATTAAAAAGCAAGTTAAGTACACAACAATCTCTTTTTACGAAATCAAAAGCTGCAACACTGGCATCATTCACTGTTACAGAAATATTGATAAGACGTAAGAAACCTTTCGAAGATGGAGAAATGATTAAGGAAGCCATGCAGAGAGCTGGAAAAACGTTTTTTAATGACTTTAAAAATAAGAAAGAAACTATTTCAGCAATAAATGACATTTCACTGTCACGAAACACAGTAATGCAATGCAGTGAAGCCTTAAGTGAAAATTTGGAACAATTACTTAATGAAGACTTGTAGAAATGTAGTTTATTGTCACTACTGTTTGATGAATCCACCGACGTAACCGACATTGCTGAATTGTTCGTTTTCGTGCGTCTAGTTTTTGAAGACATGACGGTAAAAGAAGAGTTACTAACGATGATTCCATTGAAAGGGTAAACCAGAGGTGAAGATATCTACAGATCTTTTAAGTGTTTTGCTGAAAAAACTGAATTTCCGATTCACAAACTAGTTGCTATCACGACAGATGAAGCACCCGCTATGGTGGGACAAAGAGTTGGTTTTATTTCGCTGTGCAAAAATTATGACAACATTCCAAGTTTCACCAACTATCACTGCATCATACACCAGCAAGTTTTGTGCTCTAAAATTCTCGAATCGGATAATATTATGAAATTTGCCTTTAAAATAGTTAATTCTATTCGAGCCAGAAGTTTGCAAAGGCGACTATTTCGAGCTCTTCTTGAAGAGACTGAATCCGAACACAAAGATCTTTTGCTACATACAGATGTCAGGTGGCTTAGCCGTGGTGCCTTTTTGAAGAGATTTCGACAATTACTGCCAGAAATCAAAACATTTATACATTCGAAAGGAGAAAATATACCCGAGCTTGAAGATGAAAAATGGCTTATAAAGCTGGCCTTCCTTTGTAACATAACAGAAAAACTCAACGAGCTAAACCTTAATCTTCAAGAGAAAGACAGAACCGTCATTGACATGATAACTTTGATTAAAACTTAAAAAAATCTAATTCAATTGCATGCATCTTGTAACGGACGTTGTTGGCCACATTATTTCTTTTTGTCAAAATATGTTTACATTTATAAAATGTGCCAACTCCACGCCACTGGCAAAATCCTCACTCCCCGCCACTGCTCACTTTGTATCCCGTTTCGGGCGAAATGATTTTTTGATTCTTTCGTAATCCTCTAACTAGCTAGGGCTTATAACAATACCCTTCATGTTTCTAACTAACTAGTGCGAATATTCGGGTGAAATGGCCTGAAAAATCTGACTCCGAAAAGCATCGGTACCGTATCGCGCACCTACCCCGGCCGAGCGGTACGATGTTCAGATTTTCTATGTACAAATTTACTAAGAAATAACAATTTATTAAATGTTGCAAATACCTATTTTTTACTTGTACATCTCGTCGGCGGTAGTTAAATAAACACTATTTGCGATGTGCTACCACTGAGGAGATATTTAAAATGCCGTTTTTAACGAATTTCCGTAACCATTTTTGTACAATTATTTTTACTTATTTTGCCTCTACAAAAATCCAGGAACCTCGTAGCATAGTGAATCTTTTCTCTTTCTGAGCGCTATGTCACGGGGGACCTGCGAAAAATACTAACTTAACCATTTTAAAAATTTGATCGCTTCAAGATCATTTTTACACTTTTATTTTACAAACTTTTCTTATTTTTTGTCGTATCTTGACAAACTAAAAATCTAGTTGTCAAGATACACATTTTTATAACTGCTATGTAATAAAACTATGTAATTGTAATTCAGGCGAGCTTGCAAAATCTTTGCAAACTCCCAAATTTAAGCGTCTGCCTTCGGCTATACCACCGGCAAAATGAATATGCAACATTTTACGGTGGCCTATGTACGCGTTTGTGGCGCGGATAGAATCCCCACCCTTTTTCGGCCGACAGCCAAATGTCGGCTGCGAGTCAAGCTTATTGAATATAAGCAGCGACACAAAAAACTTCCCACTGTAATTGTCTCTCTTGCGCTCTCCGAGCCCACCAACTCGCTCTGTCGAGCCAATTGGAAGATTCATCTTCCCACTGTAATTGTCTCTCTTGCGCTCTCCGAGCCCACCGACTCGCTCTGTCGAGCCAATACAGTCCACCAAATAAATACTGTACAGTCCAACCACCCTGGCGTCACACACCACTGACCACCTGCGCTCCCTGACCTCGTTCTCCATCCTACTCTGCCCTACGACTTACCCGTGCCCCGCCCTAACCTGCCATAACCTTCCTGACCTGCATCACTACCCACTGACATCGACATGGAAACATACATCCTTGAACTGGAGAAGCTAGATCCTCCAATTGAGGCTCTCCAGACATTCATCAATAACATGCAAAGAACGGTCACAAAAACCCCCCAACGAAAGGTGACCTTCTACCCAGATGGGGTAAACCCCTCGGCCACCACCTACCTCTCAGGCACCGCACGTAAAACCCCGTCCATCGCCACCCAACCGCTCACCACCTCCGCCTCCACCTCTACCGCCTCCACCCCCGCCGACCACAGCCTGGCAAGCCGCACTGCATTACCTTCATCACCATCCAAGGACTTCCCGCCCCTTTGGACCACACCGAATAATCCAATTAAAACAAAACCGTCCACGCCTCCTCAGACCCTCGCTACCACCAACCGCTTCCAGACCCTGGCCCCGCCCTCCTCAGATGACACCAACTCTGACACAATCACCACTGACGGAGCAGACACAAACCTAACAACCACCACCACCACCCCGACAGCCGCCCGACGTCCCATTAAAATCCCACCCATCGTCATAAAGTCAGATTCAAACTGGAACACACTGAGAAAGAAGCTGGAGAACGCCGGTGTGCGTATATCCCACGCCAAAGCTATCCCGACGGGCATGGTGGTCCACACCGCCGACTCCTCCAGCTTCAGACTATCCACAAAAATACTTGATGAAACCAAAACTGACTTCCACACCTTCGAGCTGCACGAGGACAAGACCACTAAGGCAGTTCTGAGGGGAATCCCTACCCAGATCTCAGAGGAGGAGATTCTCCTCGAACTCCAGGACCTTGGTCTCCCGGCCATCACCGTCTCCAGGATGAGGTCGGGACCCGACCGCACCAACGTCCCGATGGTCCTCGTGCAGCTGACTCACGGCGAAGAGGGCAAGAAAATCTTCAATCTCACACACATCTTTCATCTACGCATAAAATGTGAATTCCTCGACCACAAAGCAGCCCCTACACAATGCCATCGCTGTCAACTGTTCGGCCACTCCGCCAAAGGCTGTCATCTCCCCCCCCGCTGCGTCAAATGCGCGGGGCCCCATTTCACCGCCACCTGTCTGAAGCAGAGAGAGGACGGCCCGGCTACCTGCGCCAACTGCGCCGGCCCTCACCCGGCCAACTTCAAAGACTGTCCGAAACGCCCTGCACCCTCCACATCCATGCCCCGTCGAACTGAGGTACCTCCCCAAATCCACCTCCCGCCCAGTCCAACCATCCACCTCCTATGCCCAGGCATTGAACCCCCCCCACCAAATCACCCCTCCTTCCCCCACCCCCTCTCCCCTTCTCCTTCACCCCTCAAACCTTCCCCCCTCTCCGCCAACCTCCCCCCCCACCACCCAGCCCTCAGCTACCCCCTTTAGTTTTTCAGATCTTTTCAAAAAAAACATCTTTTCAAAGATCGGCGAACTTATCGCTGATCTAGTCCCTAAATTCCAATCTGCCACCTCGCCGGCAGACTACCTCTCGATTCTTTTCACTGCAGCCCCTCAAATCATTGCTCTCTTTACCAATTAAATGGCTAATTCTACCAAGCCCTCCGCGCTACGTTTGGCATTCTGGAATGCCAATGGTCTTGACAAAAACATGCACGAACTACGAATTTTCACCAACACACATAATTTAGACATAATACTCATAAATGAAACACACCTAAATCCCTCACATACACCAAAAATCGGTAACTACACACTGTACCGAAACGACCGCTTACACTCACGAGGCGGCGGCACAGCCGTCTTCGTGAAAACTAAAATCGCACACAAACACAACATCACCCCCCCCCCCCCTGACTACCATTGAAAGTACCTCCATCACTGTATTCACAAAACATTCAGGTCCATTGAGAATTAATTCAATTTACAACCCACCTGTTCAGACTTTACAAAAGTCAGATCTTGAATTACTTCTCGATGGACAAACGCCTACTATTCTAGCGGGGGATTTTAACTCAAAACACCCCGATTGGAATAGTAGGCTCACCAACAAAAACGGACGTATCCTACGCGACTTTGCCAACACTCATCCCGACATAAACATCGCAGGACCCATAGAGCCAACTTTTTTCTCTAGCAACGGACACAGACCTGACGTACTTGACATTGCCGTTTTTCACAAAACATCCTGGACATACAGTATCGAAACCATCTGCGACCTCTCCTCCGACCATAACCCCGTGTTGCTAACTCTCAACGAATTCTCTTACCCCCCCCCCCTTCAAAAAGAAACAAAAAAACTGATTGGACCTACTTTTCGCACAGAGTCGGGGAAAAATTATCCATTAATCCAAACATTAAAAATCCCTCAGATTTAGATACAGCGGTTGACGACTTCGCGAAGACAATAATGTCCGCAATTGACGAGGCCTCAAAACCCCTCCCCACACACCCCCCCCGATAAATTTCAAGGAAAACCTCCCAAATTCAGTTAAAGATTTAATTAAAACAAAAAATATTCTACGCCGCCACTGGCAAAAATATCAAAATCCCACCTTGAAAACTTCTATAAATCGAATCCAAGCCCTCATCAGAAAAAAACTTCAAGAGCACGTAAATTTCACCTGGAATATGAAAATTCAAGAGATAAATCCACAGGACGGCTCTCTGTGGAAATTATCCAAAACTCTAAAAGCCACCCCCACCCCCAACCACCCCATTCACGCCGAAAACGGTCACGTCTTCGACGATCAAGACAAGGCGGAGGCGTTCGCCGACAGTCTTGAAAATCAATTCAGCCCCAGTTTTAAACACGCCGACCTAAATCACATTGCCAATGTCAACCGCAAAATCAATAATGTTTTAAATAATCTCCCCAATACAAACATACATTTTACTACCCCAGCCGAGGTTATCCGCGCTATAAAAAGCCGGAAAAATAAAAAAGCCCCCGGTCCCGACGGCGTCACAAACTTCGCTCTTAAAGCCCTCCCCCAAAAAGGAATACTAGCGATAGTAAATCTCATCAACACAGCCCTCAGACTGCGCTATTTCCCGAAAAACTGGAAACACGCGCACGTCATTCTCATCCCAAAACCGGGAAAAGACCCCCTCTTCTGCGAAAATCACCGTCCAATCAGCCTTCTATCAAACATCGGTAAAATCTACGAACAGATCCTTTTGACACGGCTCCTCAAGCACATTGACGAGGTTTCAACATTACCTGAAGAGCAACACGGCTTTAGATCAAATCACTCCACCCTCCACCAACTTCTCAGAGTCTCCGAAATCATCATCGGAGGCTTCAATACCAAGCGATCAACTGGCGCCATTTTCCTGGACATAGCCAAAGCTTTCGATAAAGTATGGATAAACGGCCTGCTTCTCAAACTCCACGAAACAGGCATCGATCCCCAACTACTCGGTGCCTTCAAATCATTTCTACGCCAACGTACTTTTCAAGTAAAATACGGTGGCGCTCTTTCAATAAAACGTTTCATGACAGCTGGGGTCCCGCAAGGGTCTCTGCTTTCTCCAATCCTTTTCAATGTCTACACTCACGACATCCCCCTCTCTGAAAACTCAAATTCTCACAAAGCTCTGTACGCAGATGACACCACAGTTATGGTTAGATACAGTTCACCCAGGATGATTACGTACTGACTACAAAAAAACATAGACTTACTCCAAGATTGGTACGATAAATGGCGTATAGACGTGAATCCCTCAAAGAGCGTGGCCGTTTTTTTCTCTCGTAGAAAAGGCAGCTGCGCCCCGCGAGAGGAAATAACGATGTACGCCAAAATATACCGTGGGAAAAATCGGCCAAATATCTTGGAGTTACACTTGACAGACGATTCACATGGACAAAACACATAAATATCACACTACAAAAAGCAAAAAACACATCCAACGCCCTTTACCCGTTGCTACACTCAAACTCAAAAACTTCCATACAAAACAAACTACTCATCTACAAAACACAAATACGCCCCATCATGTCATACGCCTCACCCATTTGGGGCACAGCAAACACAAAACGTCTTGCCACATTCCAGAATGTCACACTTAGAAGATTCACCAAAATCCCTTGGTTTGTCCGTAATAGTATAATTAATTCAGGCACGAAAATCCCCCCATTTAAAACCCATGTGGTAGAATTAGCCAATACATTCTATGCGAAACTTCCTATGCACTCAAATCCTAGCATAGCATGTCTCGGGCGCTCAAGTCCCGACGACAAACCCACCAATCCATTTCCAGTCTCTATAACCTTCCCCCCTTGATGAGTGGACTTAAATAAAAAATTAAAATTGCAACCAAATATACAAAAAATATAGTATACATTTACAAACAATTAACTTTAAAAAAATAATAATAACGATTTTAAAAAAAAAAAACAAACACAAAATTTACAAAAAAATATATGTAAAAAAATACCTATAATCCATAGACATATGAATATTAGTAGACCTGCCCTAAGTGATTAAAAGCGTATTATCCCCACTCCCCATACCGGTTCCATTGGAACCGGCTGTGCTCGCGTATGACCTCAAGTGAAATTTGAAAACGTGACGTCATCATTCTTGTGCGAACTATGGTCGAGGCATCATCGGTTCATTTTACGAAATAACACGGCAAAATGTTGACTTGTACTATGAAAACTTGTTAAAATAGATGTGAAAAAGAGAATAAACCCAATTGTCGTATTACATTCCATATATAAGCATTATTTTAAGCATATTCACATCGTATAATATAGATCAGTTTTAGAAACATATTATACTATCACATCGAGAAACGTCTGGATGCGAAACACAAAGCTGGTTGGTTGCTGGGAAGTAAATTATGAACATTTATAAAAGTGTCTTAACTAAATACTTAAACGAAATATTCGACTCTGAAAATGTAACCGAATTTTTTTGCCGAATTTGGACTTCGCAAATTTCTTCATAACGTGGCGATTTGCGCTCCCATGTAAAAATGTCTCTTCATTTAAAAGCAGGTTTTACTTTTAAGAAGTAAATGGTGATATTATAATGCGAGATGCCTATTTACTGTCAGATTGATTTATTGACGAATCACAGTCAGCCTTACTCCCTTCGTTCTTCAACAGTTGATTTTACCCCTCGCCATTATCTTCTCGTCTATTAATTCCTATGTCTGTGCTATAATCAAAAAAAAAAAAAAAATACAAAAAATATAGTATTTCAGCCCTATAAGTTGCTATAGGCAGCCCACTCATCGGGTAGAAAAAAACCATCCCCCAGGTACTTTACACCCTCAGTTCGCGAGACATGGAGATTGATTTCCCCGAACCTCGTAAATTGCACAATAGATACCATATTAAATCAGTTCAACTTTACCACCAAAACAAGCGTTTTATTTTCAACAAGTGACTCCTGCCCTCCAACTGCCTCACCTCGCCTAGTCTTCTGCTCCAAACCTTCTGTTGTTACTTCATCAAGACCAGCCGGCCCTGCTTAGGAAAACCGCCAACGCCAGAAGCGAGCAGAGACGACAGCACACCCAGTGCCCAACATTCACCGAGCACCGGGTGCGGGAGGCAGATTGAAATAATTTCATACAACTATCATCATCATCGGCCGTAAAGGAGCATTCCCATCGGTTGAAGACACGGTTTGGACCCGATGATTTTAAAACTTTCGCTGAACAGTTGGAAAATTTTGCACCTGGAGTTTGAAAGAAGGTTTGCGGATTTTGCCGCTCTCGAAGAAGTACTAAGTTTCATGGTATTCCCATTTAATGAAAATATTGATATTGACAGCTTAACCGTCAAAATCGATAACTTAACCGATACTGAATCTGTTATGGTCGAAGAAGAAATAATTAAAATGAGAAGCGACATATTTTTGAAAGCTAGGGCATCTGGTAGTACAGATTTTTGGAAACTGATTTGCAAAGAAAAGTTTCTATGCCTAAGAAAGGTAGCTTTATATTTGACGTCGTTTTTCGGTTCTACCTATCTTTGCGAATCAACATTTTCAACGATGAATGTAATAAAATTCAAACATCGTTCCCGCATAACAGATGCCCACTTAACTTCGTGTTTGCGGATCGCAGTTACTTCGTACACTCCCCAATATGATAAGCTTGTGGAGAATATGCAGTGTCAAACATCCACCCTAAAACGTAAAGCTGAATGAAATTTTTTAAAATGTTACATTGCATTAATAAATTCTTACAAATTTATCACAAAATAGTTTTATTTTTTCACTTTTAAACTCTACCTTGCAGTCGACCGCAAGAAATAATTTTTAACGCAAGTACACCGAACAGGTCAAAAGTTTGGCCACCCCTGATATAGATAATAATATATCGGCATTTTTCACAATATCAAATGAAGATTGGTCACACATTTTTTTCAAATGACCTACCACGCCTGGATCTCTAGATCCGCCTCTGGATACAAACCTTATGCATGTTCTAATTAAGTTTTAAGAGGTTTTAAGTTAAAGATGGTGAAAAGTTTGATTGTCGATTTGATATTGATGAAAAGATTGTCGTAATTTGTTTTTGTAGAAAGAAAGATAAGATTTTTTTATCAATTTTTACTTTAACCAGTACGCCGCACCACCTCGAAGCCATCTATAAGGTATATATTTTTAATATTCATATTGGTCCGTGACAGCCCCTACCTGAATATTGCTAACTGCCTTAATTTCGTATTTTTTATCAATTGTTACTTTAACCAGTACACCGCACCACCTCGAAGCCATCTATAAGGTATATATTTTTAATGTTCATATTGGTCCGTGACAGCCCCTACCTGAATATTGCTAACTGCCTCAATTTCGTATTTTTTATCAATTGTTACTTTAACCAGTACACCGCACCACCTCGAAGCCATCTATAAGGTATATATTTTTAATGTTCATATTGGTCCGTTACAGCCCCTACCTGAATATTGCTAACTGCCTCAATTTCGTATTTGAAAAATGATCTTCACAAACCTAGTGTTGGGACGAATTTGATGAAAGAAAAACTTGCACCGTGCAGACCGACAAAAGGTAAAAAGCAATTTTTCTTGTGATCTTTCGACTGCGAGATAATTCAATTTTTTTTTATAAATCTTTTCTTAAACCAATAATTTTGATTTCCGTTTTAATTTTAAGGTTCACAAGCATTGACAAATTTGCATCAATGTTCACACGCCTTCTTTAGATAATACTTGGTCGATGAATTGGTACGTTAGATTCGGTTCCATGGTAACTCAACACATTGACAATTCAACACACCTTTAAAAAGTGATATAAAGTCATTAGAAAGATGAAAAAAAATATTAAGCCTAACCTAACCTACTTAACCCAGTCAATAAAGTTTTTGTTTCATCACTTTCCATGACTATATAACTCTTTAGAGATGTAATGAATTATCATTGTGATGATTTATCCGGTCACCGTTAGATTCATCGGATATGCGTTTGGCGTTACGTCTTCTCTTCCTATCTTCCCGCGGGAAGTGATGACTACGTTTATAAGTTATATATTATCCAAGTCACAAAATGATTTAGTAGTAGGTACATATATATTATTACGTAGTACATAGTTCTTCAGTATGAACAGAAAACCTTGACATAAACCTAGATAACAACAGCACGATGAACACAGAAAACACGCTATCTAGCCTTGGCTTTTTTATCATTACAATATCATGTCTCAAAGGCACTTCAACAAACTGTGTAGGCACTTATTTATCCATATTGTAACGATACCATTTTTTGTAGTTTCGTATTATGCATGCCCAATTTATCTATTTTCGACAAATAACCATTCATTTGTTGCCACCTACTCTTTATGAAAATTCGTATTATATTATGTAAATAGGCAGGGTTTTCATTTGAACTAGGCATTAAAGAGACACAGTTTGAATAAGTAAGCTCCAAGTCAATCACTTATTTATTTATTTATTTTTATTTAAGTACATAAAACAGGCATGGTGCCCAAAAATTTACATACATGGATGTTTAAATACATAATAATAACAAAAATAGTAACAAAATGAATAAGCATATGCAGAAGTAAATAACAAATAAGAATGGGTAAAAGGTAAATACAAATATGTTCATAAACGATTTTTTATTGTCACACCTGTACTGGTGAGACACTGATTAGGTAGGTACAATGTTGTTTCTCTTTAAATAAAGGGCTTCATCACAATATCAGCTTAATTAAATTAAAGGTAATACGTTTTTTTTGAAGTGTTTAAATTGGTCATTAAAAATGTCTAATTCATTATTAGAGCCATGTATAATGTTATAATTTCTTAATGTTCGCGGTACAGGGGAAAAATATCCTGTATTTGTGTGGTACGCTTTAATATAGAAAATGTCTTTCATCCTCCTTGTTGATTTTCTTGATGGTATATTGATGTTAATTTGGGATAAAATGTTTGGTGTATCAACTGATGCATGTATAATTTTGTGTAGAAGCAGTACGTCAGAAAGTTTACGTCTGACCGTCAGTGAGTGTAGTTTATAGTGCAAAATTCGGTCATTATATGTTCCAAATTGACCAGATAAACCTTCACGATAAGCAATTACACGGGTTAGTTTCCTTTGTATGGATTCAATCCTATAATTATGAATCTCATAATTGGGAGACCAAATTGTTGATGCGTATTCGAGAATACTTCGCACAATTGATTTATATAATGTTAAAGTTAATTCTGTACTTTTAAAACAATTTGTGATTCTTAGCGTTAATCCTAATACTTGTGATGCACTTGATCGTCTATTTTTTTTTTGTAGAGTAAATACATTTTTAGCACTCTTTCACCCGCAGTGCTATGGATGTTACTGTGTTATGGTGGGTTATGTTTAACTATTTAATATTGTCTAACGCATTTATATAAAATCTCATCCCATAACCGTGGCATTATTGTGAGTTTAAGTGCGTAGTAACTTCTAGAAAACATAAATTATCGGGGTTTCAGGGACAAGTGAGATGAGGCAGAAAAGCACTACAATGATGAACAATCTCATCATGAAGAGACTTCAAATCTTCCAATCCAAGGCAATCCACAATCCGCAATCCGGCTAGCTCTGCGTGCACATTACTGCACATCGCTGGAGTCGAGGTACATAACTTCAAACACTCTGGATTTCCCGTCTTTGACTTTACTGTCTTCAGGACTACCAAAGCAATTTGAATTATGAAGACATTTCAAATCTTCCAATCCAAGGCAATCCACAATCCGCAATCCGGCTAGCTCTGCGTGCACATTACTGCACATCGCTGGAGTCGAGGTACATAACTTCAAACACTCTGGATTTCCCGTCTTAGACTTTACTGTCTTCAGGACTACCAAAGCCATTTGAATTATGAAGAGACTTCAAATCTTCCAATCCAAGGCAATCCACAATCCGCTAGCTCTGCGTTCACATTTTTTACTTGCTTGCAACACTTTTTTTTTTACTTGCTTGAAATTACCAGATCCGAATAGCCTCTCAATACCTCTATACCTCTCCACCTTCCTCTTTGCCATATTCTTCCCTTCCCCATTACCTTCCGCCTCACAACATACCCTAAGTGGGTGTGCCGTAGTCGTAGAGCAATTTACTCCAACGGAAAGCAAAGTACGTGCCCCCGAATCAGTGGAATTTATGACTTATTATATATTTATAACTTGCACATAAAATAGTGTGTCAGCGTTTAGTCCATAAAGTTGGTATTGAATAAATATATTTTGGACAGTTATTTTTCATTATTATTTTTTTTGGTAAACTAATGTTTTAACCCTTAAATGCATGATTTATTAATTTTTCTGGAAAAAAAATTATTTTGTTGATATTTACATGCATATGCAAGGAAATATAAAGAAATTTAATTTTTTTGTAATTTTTTAATGATATTTGATTAAAAAAAAAGTTGCAGGTTTACAACACCATGTATTTAATAAAAATTAATATGAACAATTTACGTATGAAAAAAAAATAAAAAACCTAAAAAAAATTCTCAAAACTAATAACTGTACCGGAAAAATACGAGTTATTACATATACGTATTGTATTATTGTATCTACTTACCTAAGAAAATCAAAATTATAACAGCAAAACAAAACTGAAATTCTAACCTCCAACCAATTTTCGAGAATCTTCACTTTGTTAAAGAAAAAGTGACATTTGACATTCGCGAAAGAAAAAAGAGTTGATGCCACTCGATAAAATATATTACCGTGAACTTGATAATTCTAAAACGGCATGCATTTAGTATACACCAAAGAGTTAAAGATGGTTTGAACGGTATGTTGCAGTTTTGCAACAGTATGCATTTAAGGGTGAAGACAAGATTTTTTAGGCATCTCATATAAAATAAAGTTGGTTGTTTCAGGTGAAAAAATGTAACAAGCAGTAATTATTGAATGAAACACTAGTATATATTGAATTATTTCGCGGATAAGAGATAAGCCGCCATAGCTCAGTGGTCAGAGCTGTCGACCGGAAATCGAAAGGACACGGGTTCAAGTCCCGTTGGCGTCATGTATCTTTTATCAGGAGATTTTTCAATGTGGATGAGTGTTTTAGGCTAATAATTATTGCTTATAAAATAATAGTTATTTTTTACTTTTCGTTGTTTTTTACTGAAAATCATCGAAAACGTTCAGATGTAAAACCTAATACAGCCCAAGTGTGCGTTTGACCCATGAAGTTGAATTGAATAAGCATTTTTGTTGATTTTCATGGAAAATGAGTTTATTAAATATTATTGAGTCGAGGGCGGATTAGGGACTGGTATAGCCTGACACCATTGCTTTGCAGTCAACTAAAGACGCCATATTTTTTGTTATTTGGCTGTCATCTTATTTTCAATTGGGCTTCCTCAAACCTAAATGTATTTAGGTTTATGATGTAAAGCTATACAAATGTAAAAACTGGAAACATTATTAAACGCTAGTGTTTTGTTGTTCTCGTGCCGAAAATAGCTACCAATAATACCAATGAATGAAATGAAAAATAGAATGAAGTATTTAGAAAATGTAAGAATTAATTTTGCACTGGTATTCCTAATGCCTGGTGGTGACGAGACCGACTGCAAAATGATTCGTGTCAAGCTGAATACGTGATAAATACATGTTGTTTTTGATTTATCTGTTTAAAAGTCACTCAACTAACAATGAGACGGAAACCGCCGGTAACCAGATAAGTTGGTTTCTGTAACGATCCCATTGTATCATATCGTAAGCACTACGCTAAGTTGCGATAGAAACGTGTTGTGATTAAGCATAATCATGGGTAGGTACTTATTTATGGTCTGTGTCAAATTTAAGCTTATAAATTTTTAAACTTTAAATAATTAAGTTTTGTTCTGAAACCTACATATTTATTTATTACCTTACAATGAGTAGTAGGTGTTATATTATCCTGCACAATTATATTATATATCACCTTTCATATGTAGGTTGGTTACCGTTTTATCATAGAAGCAGATCATATGTTATTTTCTGTGATAAACTAATGCTTAAAAACTAAAGGTTTTTTATATATACCGCAAAGAGTAACAAATTATTATAAGCAACAATTATTCGCCTGAAATACCAATACGAATTGAATAGGCGACGTAACTTAGTGGTGTAGAGCACCTGAGCGGCAATCAGAAGGTGCGGGTTCAATTCCAGTCAGCGGCATTTATTTTTACTCGGGAGATATTTTCAATTTGTGTGGGTATTTGAGGCGAATAATTATTGCTTATAAGAACAGTATGTATTGCAGTTTGAACGTAGCAACCTAACAGTAGTTATTACACGTTAACACCTCAGCACAGGTTCTCCTAGTGAGGTGTTCACGTAACATACAATATGTATTGTAGTTTGAACCTAGCAACCTAACAGTAGTTATTACACGTTAACACCTCAGCACAGGTTCTTCTAGTGAGGTGTTCACGTAACATACAATATGTATTGTAGTTTGAACCTAGCAACCTAACAGTAGTTATTACACGTTAACACCTCAGCACAGGTTCTTCTAGTGAGGTGTTCACGTAACATACAATATGTATTGTAGTTTGAACCTAGCAACCTAACAGTAGTTATTACACGTTAACACCTCAGCACAGGTTCTTCTAGTGAGGTGTTCAAGTAACATGCAATATGTATTGTAGTTTGAACCTAGCAACCTAACAGTAGTTATTACACGTTAACACCTCAGCACAGGTTCTTCTAGTGAGGTGTTCACGTAACATACAATATGTATTGTAGTTTGAACCTAGCAACCTAACAGTAGTTATTACACGTTAACACCTCAGCACAGGTTCTCCTAGTGAGGTGTTCACGTTACATACAATATGTATTGTAGTTTGAACCTAGCAACCTAACAGTAGTTATTACACGTTAACACCTCAGCACAGGTTCTTCTAGTGAGGTGTTCACGTAACATACAATATGTATTGTAGTTTGAACCTAGCAACCTAACAGTAGTTATTACACGTTAACACCTCAGCACAGGTTCTTCTAGTGAGGTGTTCACGTAACATACAATATGTATTGTAGTTTGAACCTAGCAACCTAACAGTAGTTATTACACGTTAACACCTCAGCACAGGTTCTTCTAGTGAGGTGTTCACGTAACATACAATATGTATTTTAGTTTGAACCTAGCAACCTAACAGTAGTTATTACACGTTAACACCTCAGCACAGGTTCTCCTAGTGAGGTGTTCACGTAACATACAATATGTATTGTAGTTTGAACCTAGCAACCTAACAGTAGTTATTACACGTTAACACCTCAGCACAGGTTCTCCTAGTGAGGTGTTCACGTAACATACAATATGTATTGTAGTTTGAACCTAGCAACCTAACAGTAGTTATTACACGTTAACACCTCAGTACAGGTTCTCCTAGTGAGGTGTTCACGTAACATACAATATCACCCACACACAGTTTTACCTATATCAACCTATTTTCTTTATTTTTTGTACCTTTTTTCTGTATTACAATATAAACCACTGTAATCATTTGTAAAATGTGTATTCAAGAATATACATAAATAAATATCACATTAGCTACAGTAGAACATTTTCTTACAACATCTGAAAGGGGGGTTAAATTATTTATTATTAAAATTCCCCACACCTGGTTGTAACATATTACAAATAAGAATAATACAGTAGCAATAAAACAATGATAATATATTATTCTACACCTTCGTTCCATTATTTGGACAGCTGTCCATTTATTGGTGGCTCGATATTGGCAAGGCAAATCCGGAGACGTCAAGTCGAGAATAACAGCAGACCCTCAAATCTGCTTCTCCAGTCTTTAAGTCCACTCCTGTCCAGTCCAGTTTTCAAGTAGGTACCTACTATGTTAATAAGTATTTCTTTATAATTATTAAAGTTTTGTTTCCTTAGATTTCTTCTGGTGACTTCCAGCAGTCCTTCCATAGCAGGGGTGCCCAACTCTTACTCAAGGAAATCAATTATTATAGGAGTCAAGATATCGACTACTCACTACAGCTTGATACACTTAACTTTGCAGGTACGAACTAATCAGGTTTTCCAAAAAAACAACTGTAAGATGTAATTTGTATTTATTGAAAGTATGAGGTACAGTGGGGTAGGTCAGTAAGCATCAAATGGGTAAAAACAGTCCAACGTGAAAACAAAAGAATGTGATACAAAAATAATTACGATATTATGAAGATAGTTAAATAAATATATTGTAAATAAACGTTAAAAAAATGAGAGAAATTGAAGTTTTAAAGCAATAATCACAATAATTGATTGAGGTTCGGAAATTATAACATTTGTTAGTTATTATTAGACATCGGATTATATGCATTTGCATATTTGCATATGCAAATGCATATAAGTCTCTAATTACGACGTGAATGCATATTTCAGCATTTTTTCCCAAATCGTGCATATTTCGTTTAATAGCGGGAGGTATCATCTACGTATAGGGAGCTAGGTGACTCGGACGCTAGGGGCACGAGCGCGGAGGCCATACATGGTGAAAGCTGGCCAATCCTTGCAAACTTTTTATCCAAATTTACTACACATTACCTGCTTAGCTCACGGGTTTCATCGCCTTGCAGAAGAGATACGGCAAGAGTATGGGAATGTTAATAAATTGATTTCCTCTACAAAAAAGTGTTTTTAAAAGCACCGTCGCGTATGCAGTCTTATAAAGAGCAATTGTCAAATCTAGCGTTGCCGCCAGAACCCATAATTACACGATGGGGTACTTGGCTAAAGGCAGTATTATTCTATGCTGAAAATTTTGAGGCCGTAAAACAAGTAGTTGGGCAATTTGACAGTTCTGAGGCCATTGCAATTCATTCAAGCAAGCTAGCATTTGAAGACGCATCCATTAAACAGAATATCGCCCTCATCTTAACACATTTCCACAAGTTACCAGATACCATAAAAAAATTGGAAACAAAAAACCTTCCTCTAATTAAAGCAATAGAAATACTGGAAACAATGATTGAACTCGCCAACGCCCTTCCTAATTCAATATCAGAAAAGATTCGTAAAAAGTTAGACTCTATTTTGCTTAAAAACCCGAGTCTTGAAGATATGAAGAACATTAATGCCTACATCAACGGCACCCTGCCTAAACAGATATCTCCAGAAATGGCGCAAAATTTTAAATTTTCTCCAATGACATCAGTTGACGTAGAGAGGTCGTTTTCGGCGTACAAATTAATACTGGGTGACAAACGTCACAAATTTGAGCTCGAAAATTTGGAAAAATACTTAGTTGTATATTGTCACAAAAACTATGCATAATTTTAAGAATATTTCGCTGTTTTTGTACGGTCTTTAATTAAAATATATAAAAATATAAATGGTTTTTTGATTTTGCACTGTGCATATTTTGGGCAAATCAAGAGTTTTTAGTGCATATTTCGGCCTTTTTTAGTGCATATTTGCATGCATATTTTGGCACTTTGTTAGTGCATATAATCCGATGTCTAGTTATTATCTATTAATTCGTTTTCATCCCTTTTCACACATGTAAAACAAAATACAGATGAATACAAAATAATGAACGCGATTGACTTAAGGCAAGACCAAACCGCCGCGATCATTTAGCGTCCGCGATGGCGTGCACGGTGAGCGTCCTGTGTGCGTGCAGAACCGTTCACACCAAACTAGCGATCAACTAGCGATCAGCTGGCGTCCGTGGCACTCGTACGATCGTGTCGGTTGTGTGGTAGGTATAGCTCGGAGCGGGAACCATTTAAATAATCATAATCATGTTTGGAGACGAATCTGAAGAAGAATTATTACTTCTAGCGGCTATTGCAGATGATGTTTTTTGTAGTTTTGTTCACTGATATAATATTGATATTTACTCTATAAAAATAAATATATTTTTTCTAAAACTTACCACTTAATCCCAATAATTCTCCTATTTCTTTCCAAACTTGATACTTCTTTCTATTATTTATATATTCTGGATGTGAAGTGTCATAAAGTAAACGATGCTTGCTAATTTCGTTGATCATTCTCTCTGTATTTGTATCCGACATCATGAGAAATACCACAAACTCAGAGATAATTACGTTGCGTGCAGCGTGCAGATCCTGCAAGCAGCAACTGATCGCGGACGCGAGCGATTCAGCGATCGCCGCGTCCAGACGCTGCACACGACGCCGCGGCCAATCAGAGAACGCTTCGATGTGAACACGTTGCTACAAGTTCATACACAACATCTGATCGCCACCGTGCACGGGATCGCGGACGCGCTTTGATCGCGGCGGTTTGTTCGGGCCTTTAGAAACCTGTCGCGATCGACCGTTTGGCACACCTGTTCTATAGTGGAAATATAAACAAATCCGATGGAATCGGGTAAAGAGTCGCTCTTTAATTTCACCTATTCATAAAATTAAATCCAATTTCTCCTACCTTACGAAGGTAGGAGCTTTCTCCGACAAACCCGGAAATACGAAACAAACCAAATTGTCCGTCCATTGTGCTATGGAGAAAGCAGACGCAGAGTAACCACCCGAGTAAATCGGGCATCGAACACAACACCACATCAGCAGACAACCGACCTTGACCTGGAACTGCGACCAATAAACGCGATAAAAATGTCAATGGTGTCATGGGAACCGTTCGACAAATGATTGGAAATGTAAATGTTGGTAAAGAGATGCGCGAATGAAAGTGTGAAGCAGTGTGTAAATGGTAAATCAAATCTTCTTGTTTTGTAACAAATAGATAGCTTTTTGTTTGAGATTTAAATGTTCAAATATTGTTGTGAGTTTTGAATGAGTGGGATTTTATTGTTGAGTTTTAGTACCATAGTAAAGAAAGCTTTTTTGCCCAAATGTCGTACATATATTTGCTTGTTGGATATGTTTTTGAAGATCTAAGATCTAGTGTTTCTAATACGGGTGTTAGTTGTTATTTCTTGTATTTTGTATTTATGAATGTAAAGGAGTATTGTTTTAGAATGGAGTTGTTTAAGTGACATGTTGTTAAGTTTGTTGAATTTCATCAGTGCTAGTTCTTACAGGGACTTTCAGAATAATTTTCATAAGGGTTTTTGGGTTTTAATGAATGATTTTAGGATATTGTCATTTGCACTGCCCAAGAGCGATTGGGAAAAGCTATGTAGATCTTTATTTAGTTTTTTATACTGAGGACATTCCTGATGGTTTTGAAGAAATATAAATATAAACGTGAAGTTTTTAAAAATTTTATTATTTAAATACTTAATATGCTCAGTCCATTTTAAATTTTGATCAATTTTTACACCTAGATAAGAAACATAGTTAACGATTTCCAATGAGGGACAATTACAATGTCTAATGAAGTGATGGGAGCAATGAATTTTTATGTTCAGATTTCCTTCCAAGTTTTTGTATTTTTTATTATTTGTTTGTTTTAAGGAACATAAACAGTCATTATATTAATTTACAAAGGAGGATGGAAAAGAAACATAACCAATTATAAATGTTCACAGATGGTTGATTTGGTAATATACAACTAAGTATTTAGTGAATGTAGACTTAAACATAAAAAGCAGGACTAAGTAACAAATTTAAAAGCCGAACTAAGCAACAAGTAGAAAAATGTAATAAACCTATATAGTGCATTATACAAGAATATATGTCTTTATAAGTATACAGGACGGATAGAGTGGGAGACTTTTGGCGTTGTAGCGGGATGGGGAGGAAAGGGATGAGGGAATGTTGCCACGCAATTGAAATTAAAAATATATGTACATATATATATGTAGTAAAAAAATAATATAATAAATACATAAGTATATAAAAAAATTAAAAACGATTAATTTGGTTTTATTAGCATTAAGTGTAAGTGAGTGGTAGTCTAGCCAGTTTTTATTCTGTTTAGTGTGTCTTCTGATTTCGTAAATGTTTTATGCTTAATTATTCCCGTTTATTAGAAGAACCGTATCATCCACAAAACTTATGATTTCGCCTTCACATTCTACGAGACAAAGGTAATTAATGTAAATTTAGTAGAGGATTTGGACCCAGAATACTTCTTTGGGGCGCCTCAAATTTGACATCAATAAACTTGCTGGTTATGTTGTTTAGTTTTACCGTTTTCTTGCTATCTTCCATGTAACTTTAAAAAAATATCAGTTCATATGCGAGTGATTTATTGTGTCGATGGTTTTAGAAAAGTCGAGGAATATGCCAATGCATTTGTTTTATGTGAGTCTAGAGAATTACGCTATATAAATCATCCAAATATTAAGGCTATGTGTTTGAACCCAAAGTGTTTCTGTGATAATAGTTTGTTTAATTCTATGCAATTGATGAGTTGATTTTTCATCGTTGTTTCTACGATTTTAGATAAAGTGTTTAGAATAGTAATTGGTCTATAATTATTGATGTCTTTATGATTACACGTTTTAATGGCTGACCTAATATGTTTGCATAAAATTATCGACGGCCATCTTGATACCTCATTATGTCTTAGCAATATTGAAATAAATGTCCCCAATTCCCATTGTTTAAGACACCACAGCATTTTTCACCTGAATATTTTCAAAAATAATATTGCCTATTTTAGCCCTCTGACCCAAATGTGTCGACTGTATAATAAGATTGAGTGTGCTGAAGTAGATTTTTTTGTTGATAATTTGTATGGATTCAGAAAAAAAATTGCTATTGTTAAATAATATGTTGCACTGATTATATTATGTATTACTTGCGTCTCTTACTTTTCTGTAATATTTGTATTTAATATATATTTTTAATTTTACTTGTCCTGTCTTGTCTTTGTATGTTAACTGAGTTTTTATAACTGGATTATTCTCACGTAAGTGAGATCGTCTGTAAAAACCCATTATTAATAAATAAATAATAATTGGTATGATAGAGACCCTATTTTGAATTGTGATCGATATCTGCTTTCCGTAATGGATTTGTTCATTAATCAAATAGCAGCCACCAATGTACCAATGTGTCTGCTAATAATATAATGATAATAATAATAAGTGTAATTTCCTTTTTTCACAGATAAATATTTTTGTATAAAAAAGATAATTATATCCTCAATGTAATCTTCCGTGCTGATGATTTAATGCACAGATAAATATTTTTGTATAAAAAGAGATAATTATATCCTCAATGTAATCTTCCGTGCTGATGATTTAATGCACAGATAAATATTTTTGTATAAAAAGAGATAATTATATCCTCAATGTAATCTTCCGTGCTGATGATTTAATGCACAGATAAATATTTTTGTATAAAAAGAGATAATTATATCCTCAATGTAATCTTCCGTGCTGATGATTTAATGCACAGATAAATATTTTTGTATAAAAAGAGATAATTATATCCTCAATGTAATCTTCCGTGCTGATGATTTAATGCACAGATAAATATTTTTGTATAAAAAGAGATAATTATATCCTCAATGTAATCTTCCGTGCTGATGATTTAATGCACAGATAAATATTTTTGTATAAAAAGAGATAATTATATCCTCAATGTAATCTTCCGTGCTGATGATTTAATGCACAGATAAATATTTTTGTATAAAAAGAGATAATTATATCCTCAATGTAATCTTCCGTGCTGATGATTTAATGCACAGATAAATATTTTTGTATAAAAAGAGATAATTATATCCTCAATGTAATCTTCCGTGCTGATGATTTAATGCACAGATAAATATTTTTGTATAAAAAGAGATAATTATATCCTCAATGTAATCTTCCGTGCTGATGATTTAATGCACAGATAAATATTTTTGTATAAAAAGAGATAATTATATCCTCAATGTAATCTTCCGTGCTGATGATTTAATGCACAGATAAATATTTTTGTATAAAAAGAGATAATTATATCCTCAATGTAATCTTCCGTGCTGATGATTTAATGCACAGATAAATATTTTTGTATAAAAAGAGATAATTATATCCTCAATGTAATCTTCCGTGCTGATGATTTAATGCACAGATAAATATTTTTGTATAAAAAGAGATAATTATATCCTCAATGTAATCTTCCGTGCTGATGATTTAATGCACAGATAAATATTTTTTAAATAGTTTTATGTTTTTTTTTTGCTCAGTTGAGTGGTTTCGGTTTCAGTCTGTATTTAGTCAGCATATTGTAATTGATTTATCGAACCGCATAGTGAAATCGATAACTTTACAATATGGGATCTTTAGACCGATGATTTTATACCTGTTTCCAATGCACGGTAGCACTATTGACATCCAGACCGATTGATAACGCAATAAATCAGAATTCGATATACGCTGGCAGCACTGGCGCATCTCTATAAGAATTGACATTCCTAAACGTCAGAAGGCTACGTAAAAGTAAAAAAATACTAACAAATCGACAATGTCCGATTTCTTTCGGTTCTATAAGAGCTTAGTCTGTTCACCCCCATTCATTAAGAGAAATATGAAAGCCAAAAGTATTTTTGTTCTTACCCCTTCCATAATAATAATCACGAAACTCAGATTATACAGTTTTTTTTTAAAAGCTGCATTTAATTTTATTTTTAGTTATGTTTTTATGTATTTATAATCATTAAAAATAACAGGAGCCTTATTAACACGTAATATGTGTAAGTCAATTTTGAGTCATTTAGTGATGTTTTATTTGTGAAAAATGTATGTATTTACTAATTTTTTTTCATACACAAAGCATAACAAAACAAACAAAACTTCCGCATCTCCGGTGCAAAAAGTGGGAGGACGTCTTACCCGTTCTACGGGTTTATACACAGTTTCCTTTTGATAAAATATTCTTACACACAAAAGATAAGAAGTTAAAGAGTTGGTTCAAATTAAATACATATACATATAGTTGGAAGTTGTAACCCTTACAAAGAGATTGTTATAAAAATAAGTATAAAATTATCGTACAGCAATGCATACCTCGCCATTCAAATAGGACCGGTGAAAGAGCTAAACAAATGTGCTGCAGAAGAAGACCTTACATAATCTTAGTACATAAAAATCACGTGTTACTGTGTTCGTACACGCTAATCTCCGAAACCGCCGAACCGATTTCAATGAAAGTGTATGGTTGGTTCCAGCTTGAAATATAGAATAGTTTTAGACCCGATATGTGGCGCTGTTATCGAGATCTAAAAACATTTTTTCAACGACAATTTAATTTTTCTGATTTCTCATCCAAAAATACATACAAACCCAAAATTTAAGTTTCCTTCACAAAGGCGGTCTGTGGCAGAACAACGTCTGCCTCGGCCCACTAGAATCATTATAAAAACCATTTTGCAAATAAAAAACAATTTAATCTAACAAACCTCAGTATTAGAAATTATCGAGGAATTATAGAGCTATAAAAAAGAATTATTAGTCATTATAAATACAAATGAAAAGCATTTTTTCCATGAGACACAAATCATTAAATCCGGTAAATAAAGAATATAACCATCGATTAACAAGTATTATTTTGAGATTTAAAAAATCAAACTGTCAAAAACAAAAAAAGGTTTTTTTCGCTATAATACATCTGTTTTTATTAAAAAAAGTTTAAAAAATGGTTTTACTGAGGATTAAACCTTCCTCCCGGGGACTGGAGTCAACCGCGCTGACAACTGAGCCAGATCCCAATTTGGAAGGACCGACATTTATTGCTTATATTAACTGTTGTAATATCATACAATGTCAAATAAATGCGTACATGTCCACGTGTGTGTATTGACACTAAAATGTATTATCATCTACAACATTCAACGACAAGAGTAAACATTCCTCCAAGGGGACTGGAGTCAACCACGCTAACAACTGAGCCAAATCCCAATTTATCTGTTGTAATGTCATCCAATTTCAGATAAATGCGTATATGTCCACTTATGTGCCTCCAAAATTTATTATCATCTACAACATTCAACGACAGGAGTAAAAATTCCTCCAAGGGGACTGGAGTCAACCACGCTAACAACTGAGCCAAATCCCAATTTATCTGTTGTAATGTCATCCAATTTCAGATAAATGCGTATATGTCCACTTATGTGCCTCCAAAATTTATTATCATCTACAACATTCAACGACAGGAGTAAACATTCCTCCAAGGGGACTGGAGTCAACCACGCTAACAACTGAGCCAAATCCCAATTTATCTGATGTAATGTCATCCAATTTCAGATAAATGCGTATATGTCCACTTACCAAAATGTATTATCATGTACAACATTCAACGACAGGAGTAAACATTCCTCCAAGGGGACTGGAGTCAACCACGCTAACAACTGAGCCAAATCCCAATTTATCTGTTGTAATGTCATCCAATTTCAGATAAATGCGTATATGTCCACTTATGTGCCACCAAAATGTATTATCATCTACAACAGGGGTGTCAAAGATACGGCCCGCGGGCCGCATGCGGCCCTCGGACCCTATCAATACGGCCCGCGAGCCGTATGCGGCACTCAGGTCCCATCATTACGGCTCGCTACCACGTGACGCGTGGACGCGGTGCGCCGTGCACCGAGCGTGAGCGTAACCTTTTCTCTTACGCCGGCTGGTGGCGCTGGTCTGGTGCACGACTCGTACTCACGACGCCCCCTCCCCCCCGAACCCGCACCACAAGGGAGTCGCTATATGCACAGCGACTAATCTACAGGGGGCGTGGCCAACATATCCGAGCATACCCGAAGTGAAGTATAGGTATAAAAGGGACACTTTCTTTTGAATCACAAACCATGTTACACAAATCTAGCGTAGCCGCTAAACTAATTGAAAACTGGGATGTTTTTCTTGCCTAGACGCGAGCAGGCGGTATTAAGGGGACACTTTCTTTTGAATCACAAACCATGTTACACAAACCTAGCGTAGTTCTAAAAAGGTTTGTTTACATTATATTATTACAACCCCATTTCTGACGTTTCGTTTCACACTCTTTAAAATCTAACCTTCACGGCCAACAGTCGATATTCACTAAAGCTAAAACTGAAAGCGAAGACGCCTTAAAATCCAGTTTCATTATTGCATTAGAAATCGCCAAGAGATCAAAACCTTTCACTGATGGTGATTTTATTAAAGAATGTATGTTAAAAGTGGCTGATGTTTCATTCCCATCACAAAAATCAATCATTCAAAATATTCCGCTGTCATGAAACACTGTTGCTTCAAGAATAAGTGATTTATCTCAAAATTTGGATTCCCAGCTGAAGGAAAAAATTAAGGAATTTACACACTTTTCGCTGGCTATTGACGAGAGCACTGATATTATTGATACTGCTCAACTTGCTGTCTTTATACGAGGTATTAATAGTAACTATGAAATATGTGAAGAACTATTGAAGTGCGTTCCATTGACAGGCACCACTACAGCAACTCGGCTGGAATAAATTTTGCAGCATAACTACGGATTGCGCTCCTGCCATGGTTGGCAAACATTCGGGTGTTGTGACTAAATTAAAACAGAAAATATCATAAAATTTTGTGGGAATTCACTGCATCATTCACCAGGAATCACTCGCATCCAAATATTTAAAAATGGACCATGTCATGCAACCGGTATTTAAAATAGTAAATTTTATAAGGAGCAGAGGTCTAAATCACAGGCAGTTCAGGCAATTTTTACAAGATTTGGACGAAAAGTATTCCGATGTACCTTATTTCACGGAAGTTCGTTGGCTCAGTCGAGGGGCAGTTTTGGAAAGATTTTTTGAGTTTCCTGACCCTATTCAAGCTTTCATGTTAGAAAAAGGCAAGCCAATTGATTATGACAACGACTGGTGGCTTGATTGTGGATTTTTGGTAGATATGACAAAACACATGAATGACCTCTATATAAAGTTACAGGGTAAAGACTTGATCGTCAAAATTGGATGAGTATTCTCAACTTTTGCTGAATCTGATCACAGAATTTAACAGTCGTTTTGAAGATTTTCACAAAATGCATAAAATGGAATTCCCACTTTTCAACAATCCATTTACTTTTGATGCTGCACTGGCACCAATTCATTTGCAAATGGAATTGATAGATCTCCAATGCGACAGCATTGTAAAGGATAAATTTAAGGAAGTTAATGTTACTACATTTTATACACAATATTTCAAGAGTTTGAATAACTATCCAAGTATAAGAAATCATGCGGCACGTATCCTGTGTATGTTTGGTAGTACGTATTTATGCGAGCAGATGTTTTCCGTTATGAAAATAAATAAAAACAAACATCGCTCACGGCTTACGGATGAAAATCTCCAATCGATTCTAAAAGTAACTACGACGAATATGACACCCGACATCAATGAACTTGTCAAAAACAAGAGAAGTCAGGTGTCCGGCTCAAGATAATTTACCTTGTTACCCTTCTTTTTAACTTACTGAATTTATAATAAATAGGTATCTAACTAAATAAAGATTTTAACAATTAAGTATGGGTTTTATTTTTTAAATATTGAGTCCGGCCCGCTTACACACGCCAAATGTTATAAACGGCCCTTAAGAATATCCAGTTTGACACCCCCGATCTACAACATTCAACGACAGGAGTAAACATTCCTCCAAGGGGACTGGAGTCAACCACGCTAACAACTGAGCCGAATCCCAATTTATCTGTTGTAATGTCATCCAATTTCAGATAAATGCGTATATGTCCACTTATGTGCCACCAAAATGTATTATCATCGACAACATTCAACGACAGGAGTAAACATTCCTCCAAGGGGACTGTAGTCAACCACGCTAACAACTGAGCCAAATCTCAATTTATCTGTTGTAATGTCATCCAATTTCAGATAAATGCGTATATGTCCACTTATGTGCCACCAAATGTATTATCATCGAAAACATTCAAAGACAGGAGTAAACATTCCTCCAAGGGGACTGGATTCAACCACGCTAACAACTGAGCCAAATCCCAATTTAACTGTTGTAATGTCATCCAATTTCAGATAAATGCGTATATGTCCACTTATGTGCCACCAAAAGTTATTATCATCGACAACATTCAACGACAGGAGTAAACATTCCTCCAAGGGGACTGGAGTCAACCACGCTAACAACTGAACCAAATCTCAATTTATCTGTTGTAATGTCATCCAATTTCAGATATATGCGTATATGTCACTTATGTGCCACCAAAATGTATTATCATCGACAACATTCAACGACAGGAGTAAACATTCCTCCAAGGGGACTGGAGTCAACCACGCTAACAAATGAGCCAAATCCCAATTTAACTGTTGTAATGTCATCCAATTTCAGATAAATGCGTATATGTCCACTTATGTCCACCAAAATGCATTATTTTCGATAACGAGTCTATCTGCCGAGTTTCAGCTCGATCGGATGTCGGGTAGTGGGTTAATTTCCACTTCCAAGAATCCACTTTATTGATACATTCTTTCAAGAAAACGAAAGTGAATTTCAAAAAGATGTATTGAGACGGTATAATATTTTGGTCATGAAAAATAATAATATCGGAAAAAGACAAGCTTACACGCTCACAGTTTGAGAATTAAAAATGCTGCGAGCGAAAGTTATTTAAACACGGAAAAAAAGGATATCTTATTGACTTTGGGCCACTTACGGCTTTATCAATCGTCCGTGCTAGACTGGTCAAGTAAAAACGACAATTTTTTTTTTAACATTACATTAGATACATGCATATAGCAAAAATGACAAGAAAATAATAATGTAATAACTGCATAAGTATATTAAAAATAAGTACAAGTGTTATTATGAATTGTAGGTCGATATTAGTTCCTATCTACGCAGATTTGCCCTTTCTAAGGAACCAAATGCTGTTAAAATTGCTAAGTGTTGTTTTTTTTATTTATTTTATCAAATTTGAATATACACGGTATCCGGAAACTCGTAGTACAACCGGGAAACTGGAGAATCTACACCACATGGGGAACCCAAACAAACATTTTTTTTAAACAGTTTTTTTGATTTGAGCAATTTCACCAAAAAAAAAATCCAAAAAATATTTTTTTCGGCTTTTTCGAGGGTTAAAATTTTTTCGTCATTCGATCTGAGACGCCGACGCAACGGATAGGAATTATTATTAGCATAGGTTACTCGCAATATGTAGAGATGTTCCTGTATAATTTTCAGGGTAACTATGTACCATTAGTGACATCTATGAATGCTAAATTATATTATTTATGAAAGGTTCGCGCCTCTGCTAATTGCTTGATTAAATTCTGTCAGCAAAGACGATTTCTGTTTTGCGGCCTTTTAAATTTGAATGTCAACAGTCTTTTGTCAGGTTATAAAAAGGTGGTCTTTGCTTACAAACGCGCTCTAATACGAAAACAATCAAAGGTTTCACCTCTCCGAAATAACTACGGGAACTAGTACCGGTACCCAGAGTAGTTATTAAAAAGTGCTTAATCATACCTGTGAAATTGGAAGTTTATTGTCAAATAAAAAGTGATTCAGTTTAACTCTCAAGAAAACAAGTTATTATTTCTAAGGACCCAATTTATAACATGGTCCTAGCGATCCGGATATTGTAATCCAAGCGAGATTACAGAAATTTAAACAAAAACCAAGCGGCCAAAAATATTGAAGAGATCCTTGAGAGATCAAGCTGGAAGTAGCTGGAAGTCTGAGAACCTGGAAACACGCCATCGCATCAGACAGATAAGTCCAATCCTTCCAAATCCAACTCCTATCACATCTAGAATTCCCAAAATATCCTTATTATTTTATTCAAATAATAATATTAGAAATAATTTGTTACAAGATATTCCGATTTACTGTTTGTCAACATCATAAAAATTGCAAGTCATAACTTAATTTTGTATGACATTTCACAATAACAATATTACCTACGTGTTTTATGTGCAGATTTTATCGAAAATAGTAAACATTGTAAGGATTTTGTCATCATTTCTTTCAAATTGGAGTATTAATACGCGAATAATTTACCAGTTTTAGTGAATTATTTTGTGATCATTTAATTATCGGAAATTTATTGTCGCGATTCATAATACGATGGAGAAATTGAAAGTATTAGTAAACAAACGCGGAGTTTTAAGGGGAAAATTAACCAGATTCAATGATGCATTGAATACTCTTTCAGCTCACGAAATAAAACTAAGATATGACAGAATTAAATCTATAATTGATGAATTTGAAGTTATTCAGGATGAAATTGAGGAAATCTCAGATGTAAATGAAAGCGAAAATGCTTCTCAGAGAGAATCATTTGAAAATCAATATTATTCATTAATGGCAACGGCCAAAGGTGCATTAGAATCCGTAGAACAATCGAGGGTAGAAATAAAATTACCTGACCTAAAGTTACAAGAATTCCACGGAGATCAGAAAAATTGGAACACCTTTGTAGAAACTTTTAAGAATATAGTCCACAATAATAATTCGATTAGCAATGTACAGAAATTTTATTATTTGCAATCTTGCTTAAAGGGAGAAGCAATTAAAATCATTTCGAATTTAGAAATCTCTGATTCTGGATATCAAGGAGCATGGGAACTATTACATGAGAGATATTCTAATTTAAGGGCAACTGTACATAAGCATATTCAATTCATATTCCAAATGAAGGAAATGAAGCAGGAAGATGCAGTCGCATTGCGGCGATTGATAGATGGAACTAACGTTAACTTAAAGGCTTTACACAACTTAGGAGTTCAAGTAAATCAATGGGATGCTTTAATTATTTACATAATTTCAAACAAATTAGATGTGATTACTAGAAAACATTGGGAACAAAGCCCTATTGAAGGGAAGTTGCCAACACTGAAAGAGTTCTTGAAATGTTTAGCTTCACGAGCTCAAACTTTAGAACTTATGCAAACTACGGACAAAAAACCGCACAGCCAAATTAAATCACATTTAGGGATTAATAATAGGGAATCAACTGTGTTATTATCTGTAAAAAATGGAAAATGCACATTCTGCAGTGAGGATCATCCGATCTTTTACTGCAAAAAATTTCTAAAATTAAAAATATCGGAAAGGATAGAAGCCTTGAAAAAGAGCCGAGCATGCTTCAAATGTTTGAAGCCGGGTCATCTTGCACAGGATTGCAGGATCACCTTTAAATGCAAACGATGTGACAGTAAGGATCACAATACGTTGCTTCATAAAGAGGGATTCCGAGTAGAATCTCCAAATTTAGGAACTGAGGCAGAAGATGTCTCAGTTAACAATCATTCTGCCGTAGGTAAGGCAGAAAATTTAGTATTGTTGTCTACGGCGATAGTAGGTATCGTGGGTAGCGACAATAATTTATATAAGGCAAGAGTACTAATAGACTCTGGAGCACAATCCAATTTTATGAGAGAGGATTTTGCAAAAAAATTAAATTTAAAATTTAATCACATAAATAAGCCGGTATCGGGCCTATACAATAATGTTACACACATAAGGAAAAGTGTGTCGGTAGACTTTAATTCTTTAAGAACTAACTATAAAAATACAATATCTTGTCTGATATTACAGGAAATAACCACAAGTCTGCCGCAAACATCAATACCAAGAAACCAGATTAAGTTGCCTCATGGATTAGAATTGGCAGACCCGAATTTCAACATCGCAGCGCCTATCGACATCTTGTTGGGGGCTGAAGGTTTTTGGGACATCCTGACCAATGATAGAATGAAGTTGGATACCGGTCCCACACTTCAACGAACACAACTGGGATGGATCGTTTCAGGACCGACCAACATATATCCCAACCAAAGGCCAGTATCACAATTCTGTAGCTTATCCATAAATAAATTAAGCAATCAAATTGAAAAATTTTGGAATCTTGAAGAAGTCAACCCCATGAAATATCAAAATCATGAGGAGAAAGCTTGCGAGGCTAATTTCATAGCTACTCATGCAAGAGAAGAAGACGGTAGATTTACAGTAACTTTACCACGCCGTCCTTGTATTGATCAATTAGGAAACTCATTGACAACAGCTGAGAAAAGATTCCAAAACTTAGAAAGAAAATTATCTTCAAATACAGAATTAAAATCACAATATGTACAATTTATGCGAGAATACCAGGAACTAGGTCACATGGAGGTATGTGATAAACTAGAAGGAGATCATAACTCCTATTTTTTACCACATCACGCCGTCATTAAGGAATCGAGCTCCACCACTAAGGTGAGGGTTGTTTTTGACGGATCAGCCAAAACTTCCAAAGGAATTTCCCTGAATGACGCCTTGATGGTAGGACCTGTCATTCAAAAGGATTTATATACCCAATTGTTACTTTTCAGAAAACACCAATATGTCATGACAGCTGACATCGAGAAGATGTATCGGCAGATAAATGTGAGTGCAGCTGACCGCAACTTGCAGAAAATAGTCTGGCGCGAATCACCGGAAGATGAGATTCAGCATTACAAGCTGAAAACTGTAACGTACGGGTTAAGTCCTTCCTCTTTCCTAGCTACAAGATGCCTACAACAAGTTGGTATGGATAACCAAATTACTTTTCCTAAAGCTAGTCAAGTCATAAAAAACAATTTTTACATGGATGACCTATTGACCGGAGACGATAATTTGGAATCCTGTAGAAATTTAAAAGGTCAATTAATTGACATATTGCTGTCTGCAGGCATGAGGTTAAGAAAATGGAGATCTAATATCTTGGATTTGTCATCCGAGTCGGGCCAAGCTGAAATTGCCGGACAGAACAATTGTGAAAAAATTCTATCTGACAAACCCAAGAATGAAAAAATTCTGGGCTTAATCTGGAATAATGAGTTAGATTATTTTTCTTATGTTATAACAAAACCATCAAAGCATAGTGAAAATAAACGCCAAATATTGTCAAGCATAGCATCAACATTTGACCCATTGGGGTTACTTGGACCAGTTATTGTTGTGGCGAAATTAATAATGCAAAGGTTATGGCAATCCAAGGCTTCCTGGGATGAAGTATTACCAAATGAAATACTGATGCCATGGAGAAGTTATATAAATGAATTAAACCAATTGAATGTATTGAAGATTGAAAGGAAAATTGTATGCAAGCACGCTAGTAATATTAAATTACATGGATTTTGTGATTCCTCTGAAAAGGCTTACGGAGCCTGCATTTATATCACATCAATGGATCACAATGGCAAGCAACATTCTCATTTAATAACATCAAAATCCAGAGTAGCGCCATTAAAATGCATATCATTACCCAAGCTGGAACTATGTAGCGCTGTATTACTAGCAAAACTAATAAAAAATGTCAAACAAGCATTAGGTATGATGGAAGTAGATACATATTATTGGAGTGATTCCACGATAGCGTTATGTTGGATAAAAGGTCAACCAGCACGTTGGAACACATTCGTAGCGAATCGAGTCGCTGAAATTCAAGAATTTAGTAACCCAGAACAATGGCGTCATGTGCCATCTTCTGACAATGCAGCAGATATATTATCAAGAGGAGCTACTGCTGATCAACTAGTGAATTCCTCAATATGGTGGCATGGGCCAGAGTGGTTGACTAGAGAAAACAACACTTGGCCGCTATCGAAAATATCTTGTTCAAACCCTCCGGAAATTAAAGGAAAAAATGTTTTGATTGTAACTAATCCGGAAGAATGGGACATCTTTAAGAAATTCTCTTCTTTAACTAAACTAAAACGTGTAACTGCCTATGTATTAAGATTTATAAATAATTGTGATAAGTTAAAGACCAAAATATCAGGAAATTTAAACGTTGAAGAACTTGAATTAGCTTTGAAATATTTAATTGTATCGTCACAAAAATACAGTTTTCAGGCAGAACGAGAAGCCTTAATAAAAAATGGAAGTGTAAATAAAAATAGTTCTTTAAAGGCTCTCAACCCATTTTTACATGACCAATTAATACGAGTTGGTGGGAGATTGTCCACAGCAACACATTTAACTTTTCAACAAAAGCATCCTATTATTTTACCTGCAAGGCATAAGTTGACAGAATTAATAATACGTCACTATCATTATGCGAATTTACATGCAGGAGCACAAGCGCTACTAGCCGAAATAAGGTTAAAATTTTGGCCGATATTCGGTAAAAACACAGTGAAACGAATATTACATAACTGTATAATATGTTTTAGATGCCGCCCCGTCGTAGGCCAGCAAATTATGGGTAATTTGCCTATGGACCGAATAACCCCTAGCAGGCCTTTCTCTGTAACCGGTTTGGACTACGCGGGTCCGCTCCAAATCAAAAGTGGAGTTCTGAAGAGAGCTCCTCTAATTAAATCGTATCTATGTATTTTTGTTTGTCTTGTTACTAAGGCTGTCCATTTAGAGCTAGTAACAGATTTATCTAGTGAAACTTTTTTAAATTGTTTGAAACGGTTTATATCTCGCAGAGGTCAACCCAAGAAAATATATTCCGACAATGCTTCTACTTTCAAAGGAGCATGTAATAAACTGGAGGAACTTTATGCCAGTTTGAGAAAAAATGATGACAAAATTCAGGAGTATTTAGCAAATAGGTCAATAGAATGGCATTTTATCGCTCCACGCGCACCAACGCAAGGAGGTCTGTGGGAGGCCGCAGTCAAATCTGCCAAATATCACTTGTATAGAATTACTAATTGTTCATCTTTAACTTTTGAGCTTTTTTATACTGTACTATGTCAAGTCGAAGCCTGTCTCAACTCCAGACCCTTAACACCACTGTCTAACGATCCTAATGATTTAAATCCTCTGACTCCTAACCATTTCCTTATGGGCACAAATGCATCTGTTATTCCAGAAGAAGATGTCCGAGATGTACCATACAACAGACTAAATCAGTATCAAAAAATGACAGAACTAATTCAATCCTTTTGGTTCAGGTGGAAAAAGGATTATCTGGGAGAGCTTCAACGGAGAAACAAATGGCAAACCAGCAATCAGAGGTCCCTCCAGGAAAATGATCTAGTTATTTTGAAGGAAGATAACTTACCCCCCACTCTATGGAAAATGGCTCGTATACTATCCTGCCATCCTGGAGCTGATGGAATCACAAGGGTAGTCACCCTCCGGACATCACAAGGGACGTTCGTGCGACCAATTACCAAAATCTGTCTGCTACCCGTAGAAGACAACTTTGAACGCCAATGACTGCATCGTTCAACAAAGGGCGATATGAAGAAACACCACGATCGTGCAATTTATGTTTTTTCATTGCACGCCACAAACTGATGTAACCAAATTGATGACCCCGGCTCAAATTGATGAATCCTCGTGCAAAACTGATGACCCCTCGTGCACAAGGTTATTCTCATGTAAATCATAACAAGGAACCCATCCAGATGGAATTAGAAGATGAAGCCAATCAAGATTTGTGTTGTGTTGTTAAAAACTGAATCCTTTATATTTTATATGTATTCTGTTTTTTCTTTCAATGATTTTAGAATTTAAATTTTTTATTTTTTATTTTGGTTAATATTAATGTTTATATTATGTAGTTATATAATTTTTCTTTTATTAGAAAGAACCTTAATTGGTGAATTAAGTTTCTTTCGGGGGGTGCATGTATAATTTTCAGGGTAACTATGTACCATTAGTGACATCTATGAATGCTAAATTATATTATTTATGAAAGGTTCGCGCCTCTGCTAATTGCTTGATTAAATTCTGTCAGCAAAGACGATTTCTGTTTTGCGGCCTTTTAAATTTGAATGTCAACAGTCTTTTGTCAGGTTATAAAAAGGTGGTCTTTGCTTACAAACGCGCTCTAATACGAAAACAATCAAAGGTTTCACCTCTCCGAAATAACTACGGGAACTAGTACCGGTACCCAGAGTAGTTATTAAAAAGTGCTTAATCATACCTGTGAAATTGGAAGTTTATTGTCAAATAAAAAGTGATTCAGTTTAACTCTCAAGAAAACAAGTTATTATTTCTAAGGACCCAATTTATAACAGTTCCTCCAATTCTCTAATCTAAATCTCCAATTCAAAACACAAACACGCCACATAAATTATTTTAAATGTTTACCGTTAACTTCAAACTTTAAAAACGTACAACTGTTTTTAAACACGTCGAACGCATCGATGATAAATCTTAAAGTATCACTATCAAAACAATAATAACGCCTATTAAAACACACAAATTTCGACCACAATTCGCTTTTTTGTTTAAATTAACGAGAAAACTTCTTAAAGCAAAATGCAATGTAAACAATCACATAAATACGGCCACGTGCGGCGACCCATAAACCAAAACTCACCTACTCACGATTTAACAGAAATGTGACATCTGCTTATCGTGCGTCTCTTTCCTTCATATGTTAGTTGAACCCAGCATACTAGAAAAAGCTATATATTGCGAATATGTCAGAGATAGGTATGAATTTTAGAACAACAGATGTTTTAACCCCGCAGAGCAGAAATATTTTATGATTACACCGGATTAAATGAAGGGTGATTTCAAAATAATGCTTATAGCATTATTTTGAAATTATTATTCACGGATTTATAATACGGGTTTCTTTATTTGTTTTACTTTTAAATAGTTTTAATTAGTTGGGTACTTTGACCTTCAGTAATAATTTGTAAGAATATGATAAAAAAAAAATCAACTTCTGACTCGATTATTACTATTATTTCTACTTGGTAACCATCTATTATAACCATGCTTTTCGTAATGTAAATAAACAATTTGAAAATTCTTTAATGTTTCACATATAAATATTGCTGAATTTTAATTCATTTATTTAAAATCCGTTACAATTACACGGAGAAAAAATAGCATTTATGACAGCATGTCGATTCCTAATAAACTTTTAGTATGTTCATAATATTTTTGAACACGTGTTCCGACATCGCCATAAACATTCGTGTTTTACTATTAGTTTATTAGGAAACCTGTCAATTCGATAGACCTGCAGACCCGTTTTAAACAGGAATACGAATAATTTGAAGAGATTCATAATAAATTAGCAATATTTTAAATATGTAAGTTTTCTCCGTGTAAAGAGAGGCGATTTGATGGTTCGGACATGCAGAGCTGATAAATTGAGAAAGAGTGTCAGAAGGATGCATTGGAAGCAAGAGAATTGAGAAAGCAGTCGGAGACATCCAAGAGTCGACATATCAGAAAATAATGTTTGCGGAATGGGAGAAGGATGTGTTCCAAGACTGTCAAGACTGAGTTGTGTTTGTGTGGCCATTCATCCCCTCTGTCTACCGCTGCGGGAAATTGCTGTGATAATCACTGATCGGTTAGTTAGATTAATTTAATTTTCACAACAAACCTGAAATGCGGTGGATTTCTAATAAATTAATCCATGCCATTCGCTACGCTCTGGTAGTACAAAACGTTCAGTATACTTGACGAGTCGGTGGCCCGGCCAGTTCGGGCAGCAGGCCTACATTAGTAGGCAGTAGGCAATGGCCAGCAAACAGGTAGGTTAGTAATGACATTTGATAATTTATTGATGCAGTTAAAGTAATATAATCGATGCTTACCGGTTCAAACTGGTTTGCAACAGATAGAGCCGTATATTATGTTGTTTTGAAGCCTTGTTTATTGTGATTACTATAGGTTCCCACTATTACTATATCTGCTGCCTTCATTTACGTTTTAATTCATTCATATATCACTGGCGTGCGGTACATAATCGTATAAGTTGCTAAAAAGTTCCGTAAATGTGCGGATTGGCTGGCCAGGCTTAATACGAAATATTTTTTTAATAAAACCTTTTGATTCACCTTAATTACAATAAAAGGAAACTGACTGCATTTGGGAAAATTCTAATTTTAGCATTTTAATTTTAAATTACGTAAAATGAAAATTCCCTTTCGTTGTATGGGATGACAGCCATCTTATAATAAATAATAGGTGAATAGGCGAAATAGGTAGACTTGACCTGAAATTTGGCATTTTTGAGGCCAGTTTTAGACGTATGGACACTTTTCTAGAAAAAAACACAAATTGATTTTGAAAGATCGTTATTTTATCTAGTAAAGCAAGATGTTAAATTTTGAAAAATAATATTATTTTCATATCATAATAAAGTGTTACCGTTGGACGTTGCTCAGATTTGTTGCATTTTCAAAGGTGAATATGTATTATACAACAAATATTTCAAATCATATTTAGTATAAACAATCAATAAATTATCTACCAAAAGTATGAATAAGAATTTTGTTTTTATTTCAAATAAAATTACTAATAAATAAATCCGAACACGCGTTTTGTGACAAAAATCTATCAATTTGACTATTTATTTATGGTCTTAAATGTTGGTATAGTTCAGATTTTTTTACAAAAATAATTTACCAAGACATTATTGAAACATTAGAAATAATTTATGACCAAAAAATTTATTCTTAATAGTGATTAATTTCGATTCGCGGTTTGTGCATTTTTATTAACTCTGCGCAAGACAAAATTTTGTCATTCTCCACCGCGACCGGGCGGCGAGCGGACGTGTAGTCCACGCCGGTCTAGTTAAGGCGAAATAAGATTCCAAAAAAATATTAGTTATGGGCGTGAACGTGCTTTAAGTGGGCGAAGCAAATAAGTTTCACATGCGCTCCGCTTCGAACCAAATATTATAATATTTCGGGGTGGAGAGGAATGAAGTAAGTTGGAACGGGGAACACGCCACTCCACAAACAGTTCGAAGTCAGAGCAGCGATGAAATCCACTAGATGGTACCCATGAGTAAGGTTTGAACATGAAATGCTTAATAATGGGCGTCTTTCAAACTATGTGAATAGTAATATTAAGTTGAATGTGCATGTTTTAGGTAAATTTCGATAGAAACGTTACCTATTGCAGAAGGAGCTCATGATTTTATGATTCTTATCAGATTTCTGTAACCATACTGCTAGACGGTAGGCAGTAACTTATGACTCGTAACCGACGTGTTCTTCATTGACAGATGTCAAAGCAATACGGTATTCAATCACGAATCATTTTCATAATATCTGATCATAATTATATCTGAATATATTGACAAGATAAATAAAATATCAGTCATTTTCAATATTTATTATTATCGTTTACAAAAAGTTACATAAAAGAAATAATTATGTAATGTAAAAAGCGTAAGATGCAACTTTTTTGTATAAAGGCCATCATTTATTATAATATAAGTTAGAAATAGTAAAAATAATTTTATATAAAAAACGAAAATAATTATTCAATAAACTAGCATTTCGTCGAAATCTAAACGACGCTTTCCAAATTGACGTTCTTTACATACAATATCTAAGATATGTGGAGGATCACAAACATTCATATACCTTGTGACTCCAATGCAATCCATTTAAAAATTAGTTAATTTAATAATAATAATAATAAAAACGTTTATTTGACAATAATTTTTACATGTTTGCATATAGTTAGTATACATACATTTAGATGATTATATTGCCAAAAGGGCAACTGCTCAGCTGTACATTCCGGATTTCTCCGGGAATGTAGCTGGTTTTCAGCAGTGCCTTTAATATAATGTGTTATAAATCGTTTAATTTAAATAAAACATTTTAATTAATAATAATAATAATTCAATTTTTCAATTAATAATAAATTTAATTTAATTTGTAATTAATAATTTAAATAAAACATCAAAATTCAAACTAATTCAATAAATCTAATATAAAAAAATACAAATTTCTTTAAAATAAATAAAAATATAAATTCAGGATTTAATTTACATAAAATACACAGATAAAATAAAATAAAAAATAATCACAAGTAGGTGTCCCTTTCATTTTAAATTCGATCAATTATGATGTTGTGCGGTTGACTGTGCTGTCAGCAACCATTCGCTGCAGAGCTTCTTAAAGCACTACAACGATGTTGTTGTTCGAATAGGCAGTGGTATTTTATTCCAAAGTTTTGACGATGAGTAGCTAAAACTACCCTCAAAAACAGCAGTTTTATGTTTGGGGAGAGCAAGTAAATGGTCTCTTTGACGTGTACTATGTGCATGTGAGTCACGGGACCACTGCAGTCTGTCAAACAGATAGGAAGGAACCTTTGAATTCATCAAGTTGAACAGTTGACACATTTGATGTAACTTCCTTCTGTTCGACATATTCAGTATTCGATGCCGATAGAAGTAAAGCGAGATATTCTCGCGTCTCGGGACATTATAGCAATATCGGACACATGCATTTTGGACTCGTTGTACTTGTTTTTGGGTTTTTTTCAATAAAGATGGACCGTAAACTGAGTCTCCATAGTCCAATATTGAGAGAACAAGACTATCAGTAATAATCTTGCGTAGTTTCACTGATATGTTATCTCTTATATTGTACAATAGACGAAGCCTCGAGTAGCACTGAACTGTGACCTGTTTTTAACATGTTCCTCATACCTCAATCTACCATCCACCATTATTCCAAGGTTGCGCGCAGCATCAACAAAGGGAATGGTGGTTTCATGTATTTTTACAACATGTCCTCCATTTCTTACGCATGATATTTTTTGCTTAGTTCCTATTAATAAAGCAACAGTTTTTTGAGGATCGAGAAGTAACGCGTGCTCCTTTGCTCAACTGCAAACTCTACGTAGGTCACCATTTATCATATCCACTGCCACATGAGTTTTACATACGTCAAACGATAAATATAGTTGTGTGTCATCAGCATACATGTGCGAGCCACAGTGTTCAATAGATTTCATCATGTCAGCAGTATATATAGCAAAAAGCAATGGCCCTAGTATCGATCCCTGGGGTACCCCTCTTGTTATTATAATGTCAGATGAATATTTTAGAGTCCCATTACTATCCTACTTTTACTGGCAAACTGTGCGCTGAGTTCTATCTTTGAAGTAATTTTGAAACCATTTTATTGCTTCATCGTCAAAACCAAAGTAACGCAACTTTGCAATAAGTAATGGAATGCTCAGTAAGTCAAATGCCTTAGAGAAGTCCAGCAGAACTAGTATCGAGGCTTTGCCTGCATCAGTGGAGGCAAGAATATCATCTGTAATACATTGCAGAGCTGTTGTAGTGCTGTGGCCTTTACGAAACCCCGATTGATGACGAGGTATAATCCCGCATGTTTCAGCGTAGACTACTGTTTGCTCAAACACAACTTTTTCGAGTACCTTGGATAATGCTGGTAATATGCTAATCGGTCTGAGATCACTAATACTTGAAATTGGTTTCTTTTTCGGAATTGGTGTGACTAAACCATTTTTCCACAGTGCTGGAACTATACCTGTCCGTAATGATTGGTTAATAATGGTTGTTATAGTGCTGAGTGCATACGGAAGTATGAGCTTAATCATTGAGATACTTATTTTATCGCAACCGATAGCGTTTGATTTGATACTATGAATGTGTTTTGATATTGTAGTTTCATCAACTATTTGAAGTGAAAATGATTTTGCTATAGAGTGATTTTGTGTATTATAGCCTATTCATGTTTTTGTAAGTTATTGTTTTTGGTATATATTTTGGTTTTGAAAATTTTAAGTCGCATATAACTAAACCATGGTCGCTTATAGTTTTATAATGGTAAATTTGTGTACGTGTAACTATTTCAGGTTTATTAGTGAATACCACATCTATAAGTGTCGAGGAAGTACCTGTTACTCTTGTTGGTTCGTTTACAGTTGGCGACATATTAAATGCTTGCAATGCATCTATTAACTTTTTTGCATCCGGTTCCTGTTTGTTTAATAAGTTTATATTTAAATCGCCAAGTAAAAAAAGTGTTTCACACTGAAACATGTGGTCAGATAAGTTATCACTGATACAATCGATTGCGTCATTGACGAGGTTTTTACTAGTTCTGTATGCTGTGCCTAAACATATATCGATATTCGGAGCCTTAATTTTAAGCCACATTTGTTCCAAGTACTTGTTTTCATGTGGTAGTATAACGCTTGATAATTCACGACGTACATAGAAACCAACACCTCCCCCACGTTTAGGACGAGGGGAAAGATATAAGTTATAACCCAGAATTGCTCTATCAGTTATACCTCTGCTCGCATCAATCCAAGTTTCGTTCAAGGCTAATGCATCGATTTCGTGTTCTCTAATATAGATACATAGATCATCAAAGCCTGTACCAAGCGATTGTGCATTTAGAAAACCAATAGTCAGTCTACGTTTTTTATTATTATTTGGAGCCATTTATGTAATATGCAATCATCTTGAATGGTAAAGACAAGATATTGTAATATACAGTATTTGAACATAGAGAAGTTGAATGGAATAACAACATAGATAATTTAAGCAAACACAGCACAAGATTTAAATAATCTGGAGGTAATAAATAAAACATAAGGTTTTTAACGCATGAGAAGTTAATGTAATGAACGTGTAGGAATTGTAAGATAAAGAGACATAAGAATAGAACAGAAATAATAAAGTTGGAACTCAATAAAAAAGTGTTAAAAAAGTGGCAGCGGCGGCAGGAGTGGACCTAAAATACGGCGAAATTATAGAGGTAAAAAGGATACCTGATAGGCGAATCAATGCACCACCTAAAATACTAGTGCAATTTTCAGATAAATTGACCAGAGACAAGCTTATTGCAAATAGAAAAAACATCAATTATGCTGCGATCAAAGATATTTCAACTGAAACAATATACATAGCTGAAGAACTGAGCCCTTACCATAAGGAACTTCTTTGGAAAACCAAACAAATCTCAAAAGAAAAAAACTATGCATACGTCTGGCACAAAGAGGGAAAAATAATGGCAAGAAGAAATGCAAACGAAAAAATAATTTACGTTAAACATGTAGACGATTTGAAAAACATCATATAAATAAAATGGCTCAAAATAACAACTATTACAAAAATTAAAAATGGCTGACACTACATTAACCACGGAACCTAATGCAAAAAGAGCAAACTTACCTAACCTATCAACAATGAACAAAAATTTTAACATACTGCATCAAAATATTAGAAGCATAAACAGAAACTTTGACGAGCTACAAATATTAATTAAAAGTTTAAATTTAACCTGGGACATAATTATCCTTACTGAATGTTGGTTAACTGATAAACACTACCCTCTACAAATTGATAAATATGTCTCTTACTCCACACTAATGAATAATACAAAGAGTGATGGTGTTATTGCATACATTAAAGAAGACACTGAAGTTGAAGTCAGAGAGATCAATATTAATAACGCAAACTGTCTAAGGATATCAATTGGTAAGGATATAACAGTTCTCGCAATGTATAGATCACCTTCTACAAAAAATCTGGAGCCATTCTTAAACTCCTTACATTTTGAGCTTAACTTACTCAAAAATACTAAGAATGTTTTTATTATCGGAGATATAAATATTGATATCCTGGAAAATGGAAATCCAAAAAAATATGATTACATACATACACTAGCTCACCATGGTTTTAAAAGCCTGGTTGATGAACCTACACGAGTATGCAATGAAAGCAAATCATGCATTGATCATATTTTTAGTAAAACTGATAAATTAACTCAAACCATTATTTACCCTTCTACACTGACTGATCACTACACAATACTTCTATCTATTAATAATAAAAATTCATCTATAAATCAAAAAAAGAAATCTGTCATAGCAAAGTCTGAAACAAATTGGGAAAAAGTTAAAATCGAGCTACAAATTGCTGACTGGTCAAACCTTCTTGGCAATGATGATACTGATGCTGCTTGTAATTATTTTATTGACTTTACTCAGAAAATTATTCTAACAAACACCATAACGACAGAAAAAAAGATATCTCATAAAAATATTCATATTAAACCCTGGATTAGTCAGAACATTATCAACTCAATCAGGAAAAGAGACGAACTCCACAGAAAAGTAAGAAACCACCCCTATGATATCCATTTACATCGCTTCTACAAAAGATATCGTAACATTTGTAAAAATGTAATCCGTTATGCTAAAGAATCATTCTATAAAAAGAAAATCGAGGAATGTAATAATGATTCCCGGAAATTCTGGCAGATTATAAACGAAATTACAAACGCTAAAGCCTCGCACAATGTTAAAAACATTAAAGAATTAAACATTGACAGGATACCAACATCTTTTGCAGAACATCCAGAAAAAATTCTCGACTTTGCAAACAACTATTTTTGCAATATAGGCTCGAACTTAGCGAATAAAATCAAACAATCTTCATTTACTGCCGAAAAAACAGTGTGGAATGAAAACGTCAATCAAGAAAACTCCCTTAACATAGTCAAGATAACATGTGAAGATATAAGAAATACCATAGCCTCCCTAAACACAAATACCTCATCGGGAAATGAACTGATATCAAACAGAGCAATTAAATATCTACTAAATGAGCTAATCTACCCACTGACGTACCTTGTAAATCTTTCAATAAGAAAAGGTATTTTTCCCACACGTCTTAAAGTTGCTACGATTATTCCAATATACAAAAGCGGTCCCAAAGATGATATATCTAACTATCGACCAATTAGTCTATTACCTACACTATCGAAAATATTGGAAAAAGTAATAAAAAAACAAATGGTTAAATTTTTGGATGAAAATAAAATATTATCAACGACGCAATACGGTTTTAGGGAAAACCTGGTGATGCTATAGCTAAAGTAACAAATACAATTATAAAAAAACTGGATGAAGGTAAAAAATGCTTGGCAGTTTTTATTGACCTTCAAAAAGCTTTTGATACAATTGACCATGAAATACTATTTTTTAAATTAAAAAAAATGGAATAACACAAACAACTCTAAATCTAATTAAAAGTTTCTTAACTGGAAGAGAGCAGTATGTACAAATTGGTAATAAAAGTAGCAAAACTCTATCAATCAAGTACGGTGTCCCTCAAGGAAGCGTATTGGGTCCAATACTATTTCTCATTTATATTAATGACCTTATGAGTCTTCCCATTGAAGGAGACATAATGAGCTTTGCAGATGACACTGTCATTATATTCTATGAACAAAATTGGACAAGCACACATAAAAAAGCGGAGCAAGGTCTGACTGTACTCCAAAACTGGTTAAAAGCAAACTCCCTTACATTAAATGTGAGTAAAACTAAATATCTAACATTCTCTAAAACCAAAAGAGGTCAACCAACGAATGAGCATACACTCAAATTACATGAATGTCTAAAAAATATCCGCAATGTTCTTGCCCGCATATAGTCCAAACTAAAACAATTAAATATCTTGGGATCGTAATTGATGACAAACTTCATTGGGATGCACACATCGAAGGAACCTCAAAAAAGCTAACAAAACTCATCTATTTCTTCAAAAAATTACGAAATATCTTGTCAACTACAGATCTAAAGAGAGTATATTATGCTCTATGCCACTCTCTACTGGAATATGGAATAATAGGATGGGGCTCAGCATCATCAAACCATATTAAACTACTAAAGAAAACTCAAAATTGGATCATAAAGACCATATTAAAGCTCCCCGTAAGGACGCCAACTACTGATATTTTTAATCTGTTTGATGTTCCAAGTTTACAAAAAATCTATGCTAAAAATATTCTAGTTCATCACTTAAAAAATAAACCGATCACGATCATAAAACCAGAGCCAAGCAAACAGACATGCTAAATATTCCTAAATGTAATTCTACCTTTGGACAAAGAAACTCTGAATTTTTAGCAATTAAATTATATAATAAACTCCCTCTCAACATCAAACAAAGGAAAACGAAAAATAACTACATTAAGGACATCAAATCTTGGCTTAAGGAAATATCGGAAGAAGAACTAGCTAATATATTTAAAACATCATCTTAGTTGCTGTAAACGTATACTAACATATATAGTCCCCCTCAGCACAGGATCTCCTAGTGAGGAGGACTTCAATGATCTGTTTTAATTTTATATATATATTTTATTTCATGTGCCATACAAAAATGTACCTAATTATTTTAAAAAGTAACTAAATAAAAAAAAAAATAAAAATAAAAAAAAATACCACTGCCCGTCCGGTAAAAATAATAATATAATATGGTTGCCATAATGTCACACTACGCGCATAACAACAGCAATATCAATAAATCGAGATAAATTCATAGAATATAATACAATAGAAGGTGATCAACATGTCATCTAGAAACATTATACGACAAGATGTTATTATATATGGATGGTAGTAACATAGTGGAATGAAATGTGCATTATTTAAACATGGAAACGTTATATTAACTAACAATATAAGAATATTAAGCAAATACAGCACTATTATTTATTATTCCCAGAATTAAATATTCTGGAAATAATAAATAATACATCGTTTTTTTTTGCGCGAAAGAAGAGAATATCAAGAGCATAATTTGTTAACAGGAAATATTGTTGACATAGAAACATAATGTTATAACAAAATAAAATAAATATATATAGTTAGAACTCATTACTTGACGGTTGACGGTTAAAGCTAATAATATTAAGGCGACACAATACCCTGATAACGGGGATTTGCCCCGACGCTCACATTTTAATTATTTCTGATGAGCTTATTACTAAATTCTTAAATGTTTCTAGAGGGATTCGAAGGGATGCAAGTTATTTATATTTAAGATTAATAAAAACAGGACCTTACAATTAAATATATTATGTAAAACGATAAGTACATTTTATTAAATGTAAAATGTTGTGAGATAAGCGGCAAGTACCAGATTTTATTTTTCTAGACGATGAATTAGTAACTTCCCGACGACTCCCTCACAAAAGATTAGAGATTTTATTAATGTATTCATAAGAATTAATTAAAATAAAAACACTCGCGAAATTTCAATTTCTGGCCAGATACACGAAAGTCGACCGCCAGTACTCCAAAACTCTGGATTGTGCGTAGTATATTTGTGTGCGCGTTGGTAACAGTGTTGCCAAACGTACGAGGTTCCTCGTACAAATACGAGATTTGTGGCCTTCCGTACGAGGTACGAGGAGACTATCAACCTCGTACAATTATGTACGAGATTTTGATAATACCTATGGCTATACGAACATTTTACATCACTATTATATAACAGTAAAAACTAGTGCCATCTATCAGAACTTGTAGGAACTTCTTACACCAAAAATTACATTGCCGTATTTGCGCGATGATTGTCTATGGTAGTTATCCCATCAACCGAGAAATCCCCGAATAATAAAATTATTGAAATCCCTGAATAATAAAACAGTTCGTTCGTTATTCGCATTAGTCGTCGCTGTGACACAGAGCGCAAATTTCTACTATCTCTGTTTTTTACGAGTTCCATTTGTTGCATGCCGGCCGTGTTTAGTTGTACTACGTTAGTACGTGTAGCTAATTGAAGTTTTTGAAAAGAAGAAGATGTTTATTGTTAAATACCTAGTCTTTTCGTTGTTTCGTCCAATTGTTTAGCGGTGTAATAGAAGAATCGCTATGAGTGACAACATCGAAAACACTGACCGTTCGCCCACTTTGACTCCGCCTAGAAATTCCCCCTCTGGGGAAATAATTATTTTGGGCATACCATCCCTGGTACGAGGTTTGAAAGTCAAAGTACGAGATTTTTAGCTGCATCCGTACGAGGGATTTTTTTTTACGGTTGGCAACCCTGGTTGGTAAGGAGTTACTACGTAATGACTCAGACGCCGCCAAAGTTCCGGCCTGTAAGGTTGTGTGTCACCCGGCCCGTCGCTCAGGTCATTTCTTTTACGTATTTTTTTATTTAATCAAACGATTACTTTGAAATCTATTAGTGAAATTTTCTGTTTTTTATAATTTAACTTCTTCCTCAAGTGAGTAAAGGTTTTTTATATAAATAATAAATATAAATAATAACCAATACAAAAGAATACATTATTAAATGCGTAAATGTGTAGGCACTTGAGAAAAAAGATGACACTAAAGTATTTTCGTTATGTTATTATGTATCATTTCTAGCCCAAGTAGACTTTTTTACTATTAATCCTTTTTTTCACGACACTTGGCAACGCGGCTGTCTGTCCGGTTGTCACAACCAGCGGCACAGAATGTTATAGAGTGCCCCTTCACTAGAATCGTTTTCCTAGTTTTATTTATTTACGCCCTACTGGGCTTTTACATTAATTTCTAATTATACAGTCATGTTAGTTGTAACAATGGAATATCTAATAAATTATGGTAAAATAAAAGGAGTTTTTTACTAAGGAGTGGTATTCTCTTATATTTCAGTAAAGTGTTATGTTTTATAAACTGGTCCCCTGATGTAAAATCTGAGTTTCTGACCTTGGCACACCTGTGCTCGCGCCGCCATTTTGAAAAAAACCGGCCGAAATCGCTCCAAAATCTAGTTTTTCCAAAATATCTCATTCCCAATGCAAATTTCGGCTAAATTAGCTAAACAATTAAAGTAGAACATAAAATTACTTACAACTTTTGTGTAAACAATTTTCTTCAATCTCTAATAGGTACCGAGGTAGAAAGTCGTAAAGGTGCGTATATTTTTGAAAAAAACAAGTTTTTTGCGCGACTAGCTTTGGTTTTTTGTAAATATCTCGTTTCCAGTACAATTTTGAGAAAAAATTATTGATACTAATTTTGTAGAAAATAAAATTTCATAAAATAAATAGGTATTTAATTTATGTGTTTTAACTCTAATATGTATCCAAGCTCTAATCCACCAAAACCAGTTAAATTACCCAACAACAAATTTTTGAAATTCGAAAGTTTTTTTTCCATAAAACAAAAACTCTACATCGAAAGTTTTTCTCCATACAGACAATTAGACATATGTCACCTATAAAGTACCTAAAGTCATTCGAATATTAAAAAGAGTCATTAATCTTTTAAGTTTAGATTGTTAGATCATTTGTTGTAGATAGAATTGTGCAATTATCTCCCCAAGTTACTGCACTTACTTACGTTGAAATGATTTTCAAATTTAAGGTAAAATTGAACCAATTTATAATAAATCTCTTGGCTAATATATACTTACGTTTCAGTTAAATATGGGAAAACAGAAGACAAAAGGAGTTTTATCCCGAACAAAATTACGGCACCAAGGAAAATGTTTAACGGAATGGAGAAGGTACTACTTAAATACACACATAAAAATAGATCTTTGGGATACGTTTTTTTACAGAACATAATTGTACAATGTCAGCTTAAATAATTTTATATATGTAGATATATACATATATACGCAGTCGATAAACTTCTGAGCATATTGAATTTGGAGTATAAGAAGTAAATTAATTTTGATTTCCGGTGACATATTTTTATTTTTACCGAAATGCATTTTTTACACCAAATAAGCTCAGGAATTGTTGGTGAAAGTTTGTCGGGCATGTCTTAATACATCTCTAAATAATTAGGGAATAGAGACAGTATAAATAATTAACAATATTTCTTATTTTAGGAAAAATTCCGCAAGACTTCATCCAGATAATATTGCAAATAATAAAGAAAATACGAGTATTGTGTTAAACGCTATACCGACACTCAACATGGTAATTTTTTCACAATTTCTGTAAATATAAAGTAAATAATATTAATTTTATATGATTAAATAAGCGCTCTAAAAAAATTAACAAAAACTGACATTATTTTTCAGCACGGACCAGAGATGAATGAACCTGAAAAGTTTTCACTATTTGCTGGCTCTAGTTCTTATGACACTAACGTGCATGCCGTTTCCAGCCCAAACCTTAAAGCTAGGTCTGACGCAGGCATGACGATTGTTGTCAAAAGTTTTCACTATTTGCTGGCTCTAGTTCTTATGACACTAACGTGCATGCCGTTTCCAGCCCAAACCTTAAAGCTAGGTCTGACGCAGGCATGACGATTGTTGTCAACTTATATGTTCTCACAACAATAATTGTTGAAGAAAAATAAAATTAAGGAATGAAATTTAAAACACTTTACCTCTGTTTCAATTTTTGGCCTGGTTTTGGTGGATTAGAGCTTGGATACGTATTAGAATTAAAACACATAAATTATATACCTATTTATTTTATGAAATTTTATTTTCTACAAAATTAGTATCAATAATTTTTACACAAAATTGTACTGGAAACGAGATATTTACAAAAAACCAAACCTAGTCGCGCAAAAAACTTGTTTTTTTCAAAAATATACGCACCTTTACGACTTTCTACCTCGGTACCTATTAGAGATTGAAGAAAATTGTTTTCACAAAAGTTGTAGGTAATTTTATGTTTTACTTTAATTATTTAGCTAATTTAGCCAAAATTTGCATTGAGAATGAGATATTTTGGAAAAACTAGATTTTGGCGCGATTACAGCAGGTTTTTTTTTAAATGGTGGCGCGAGCACAGGTGCGCCATGGTCGGAAATTCAGATTATACATCATGGGATCAGTTTATAAAACATATAAAAAAATTGGGACTACCGGAATAATTACGATCGCAACCCCCTTTTTGGCGCTATGTGTACTGGCCTATAATACGGAATCCCCAAATATATCGACAACATTCTCACATTTATAACCCAGATAACATGTAGGTACGTTTATCATCAACAAATCAATACAAAAACCGACCAATATCATATAACAACAAAGGCATATGGCAACAAAGAAAAAAAGAACAGGTATACGCTAGTAAGCAGTGTGAAAAAAATCAAAGGCAGAATAAAGAACACAGAAAAAATGTGCAATTAATGCTTGCTTCTAGACTCAGCAATATACCACATCTATCTATATTACAGCAGGTAATTTATACACTTGTATATACCCGTCTATACGTACTTATACGCTCGTGTGTATAATTCCAAAATTTGATTGAAAAGTGAATTAACATAATGTTTCTAATATTGTTTTTATTTCACCACGAAAATACTTAATATATCAATAATCCGATGCCGAAAGGACCGATTTCACCGGAGAAAAATTCTGAGCAAGTAATAACTGATTTAAACATATAATTTTATTATGAACGTATTGAAGTCGTAAAAAATTTTCAAATACATATTTCCCATACATATTGTTTTCAATTATATATCCGTAATAGAAATTTTAAACCGTTAAATATTTATGTTATATACAGAAAGCCTACCTCAAACATTAACGAATTCTTAATGTATCATGAATCTATTTTAAATAACTGTACAGATGATACCCTTATCTTAGGTGATTTCAACATTGACATTCTTCAAAAAAATAATACATCTCTTAAATACATCAACACGCTAGACTCATACAACTGTTTCATATGTAACACATCCTATCCTACATGAGTAACAGATACCTCTACTTCTCTAATAGACCATATCATCTCAAACAGACAAAATATTTCCTCAACTACTGCAAATATAGATGCCTACCTAAGTGATCATAACATTTTGATATTAGATTACCAAAACAGCTTGAAACATCACACTAATAATAGAATACATTCTTTTTCAAACAACACCAAAACCGATAAAAACATGTTAAAAACATATGTAGAATCCCACAACTTTCCACACGAAACCACCAGTAATGCCAATGAAATCTATAATAATTTTAATGAATACATCAAAACAGCAATAAAATCATCCCAACATAAATCTGAGTTACGCATAGGAGACCAACGGAGGGGTAATACTCCATGGTTTGATGCAAAATTAAATGCACTTATCAAACAGCGCAACAATGCGTTTAAAATCTGGAAAAAAAATCAGCAAAGTGATATATTCACAGCACTGAGAAATAAAACAAGAAATCAAGTTACCAACTATAGAAGATATGTTAAAACCAAATACTACACGACTATATTTAAAGAAAACCTGCGTAATCCGCGACAGACATGGAAAATAATAAATGCAATTCTAACAAATAGCTCGACACCCCAGAAAGATGAAATTGAATGTCTTCTCATTAAGAATGAAGAAATAACATGCCCAACACAGATAGCTTCAACTTTTAACAACTTCTTTATATCAGTTGGGGAAAACTTAGCAGCTACAATTGCATCATATCCAGCTGATTCTATCACTATAAACACGGATCAAAAAGCAATCCAGTCCTTATACATGGCCAAAACAAATAAAACAGAAGTTCTCAGTATCATCTCTCAACTAAAGTCTAATGCTTCTCCAGGTTTAGATGGAATTACACCAGTGTACCTGAACTTTTGCAAAGATATATTAGCTGACCACCTTGTTTTTCTTATTAATCAATCCCGGAATAGTGGAATCTTCCCAGATCAACTAAAGATGGCAAAAATAATTCCGATTTACAAAGATGATTGCAAAAAAAATCCTTCTAATTACCGCCCTATATCCATCCTCTTTGTCGTCTCTAAAGTTTTTGAAAAGGTTATTAAGCTTAGGCTCACTAAATATCTCCTATCAAACAATTTACTCGCATCCCAACAGTATGGATTCAGAAACCAATCTAACACAAAATGTGCTGCCTTCGATTTTGTATACGCCCTCCAAAAGCATATAGACCAGGGTAAGCATGCTGCAGGCTTATTTATAGATTTAAAAAAGGCTTTCGATACGGTTGACCATGGGATACTACTAAAGAAGCTAGAACACCTAGGCATAGTAGGCACTCCCCTGAAGTTACTGTGTAGCTACCTCTCTAACCGACACTGTCAGACCTTTGTTGGAAAGGGGACAAGCAGCATGGGAACGATAAAATGTGGCGTGCCTCAGGGCTCCGTACTTGGACCATTACTATTTTTAATATATATAAATGATATTGCTAAATGGGGACTTAAGGGTACAATACAACTCTATGCAGATGACACAGTGATTCTTTATCACAATAATGATTTAAACGAACTTGAAAAGGAAATGGAAAGGGATGTAGCTTGCCTGGCAAACTGGCTGCGATTAAACAAACTTAGCCTAAACATAAAAAAAACACATTACATACTGTTTGCAAATAAAAAAATGTAAGTCTTAATATAAGTCTTGATAATAACCGCCTTGAAAGGGCTGATGTTACAAAATATCTTGGCCTTTTCATTGATTCACAACTCACATGGAATCACCAATTTAAACATGTTCTATCCAAAATTACTCCTATAACTGGTGTTTTATATAGACTTCGCGGGTTACTTCCTCCCTCTCTATTAAAATCGATTTACCATGCTATGATTCACTCACATCTAATATATCTCGCCGGAATCTGGGGATTTGCTACAAAAAAAATGATTTCAGAAGTCCAAGTCGTCCAAAATAGAGCCCTGCGAAATATTTTCAGTTTACCTTGGGACACACATGTCAAAGACATCTACAGAAACACCCAAATACTTCCTTTTAATACCATTCCCACTTTTGAAATAACGAAAACTATATTACAAATAATTCAACACTCGGCACATTCCAACACTACACTCTATTACAATTACGACGTACACCAACACAACACAAGAAATCACAACAAACTACATATACCAAAAATCAAATCAACAAAATATGGACTAAGATCCCTGGAATACATAGCTCACACAAAATATAATCAACTACCCAACGAGATCAAATGTGCAAGTCAATGTAAAAAGACCCAAACTAACATGCTCAAACTTCATCTTATTAATGACTATCTGAAATAATAATGTTGTGTATGTCCCATCATATGTCCATTTAATACATACAGCTATATGTTTCATGTAATGCGTATCATTCCCGCAATGAGTTTATTGACTCCTGGGAGTACAATGCTTTATATAATATACTATATTCTGTATTGTATACTTTTAATAAAAAAAAAATTTAAAAAAAAAAAAATTGACGTAAATAAAGTAAAAGTTTTGTTTACACAGGAAGAGAAGAAACCCGTTATTCTGGAAGGAAGGAGAATAGAAGACATATTTTTTCTTTAACTTTATTAAATAGAATTTCGCAGCACGACTCTTTTTATGATTGTAATTATCTAACTTAGAGATAGTTGAGCGTATACTTCGAGATGACAAGTTCTGGGAAGAAAAAATGCTTATTAAATTAACTAATTTTTAAATGGATTGCATTCTTGTCGAGCTTATCGATCCTGGAGTCACAAGGTCTATGAATGTTCGTGATCCTCCACATATCTTAGATATTGTATGTAAAGAACGTCAATTTGGAAAGCGTCGTTTAGATTTCGACGAAATGCTATTTATTGAATAATTATTTTCGTTTTTTATATAAAATTATTTTTACTATTTCTAACTTATATTATAATAAATGATGGCCTTTATACAAAAAAAGTTGCATCTTATGCTTTTTACATTACATAATTATTTGTTTTATGTAACTTTTTGTAAACGATAATAATAAATATTGAAAATGACTGATATTTTATTTATCTTGTCAATATATTCAGATATAATTATGATCAGATATTATGAAAATGATTCGTGATTGAATACCGTATTGCTTTGACATCTGTCAATGAAGAACACGTCGGTTACGAGTCATAAGTTACTGCCTACCGTCTAGCAGTATGGTTACAGAAATCTGATAAGAATCATAAAATCATGAGCTCCTTCTGCAATAGGTAACGTTTCTATCGAAATTTACCTAAAACATGCACATTCAACTTAATATTAATATTCACATAGTTTGAAAGACGCCCATTATTAAGCATTTCATGTTCAAACCTTACTCATGGGTACCATCTAGTGGATTTCATCACTGCTCTGACTTCGAACTGTTCGTGGTGTCGGGTGTTCCCCGTTCCAACGTACTTCATTCCTCTGCACCCCGAAATATTATAATATTTAATGCGAAGCGGAGCGCGTGTGAAACTAATTTGCTTCGCCCACTTAAAGCGCGTTCACGCCCATAACTGATATTTTTTTAGGATCTTATTTCGTCTTAAATAGTTGCCGTATTGTCAGAAAACACGCACAACAACTAAAATAGATCGAAATAAGTGCATAAGATGTAATACAATAGGGTATGTGAGATAGATACTCAACAATTTTGAAAGGTAAATACAATAGGTTTGAAGAATAATTTATACGTAACATGATATGAAGAATAATTTTAGCAGGTGTATAAAATATATAACAAGTTTTTTAATAGAGTAGTTTTGAAAGTATATCAGATAGTAATTAAGTATAACTAGTAAAAATAATAGATAAAATATAAAATAAGTAACAAATAATTCAATATGGTATAGAGAATAGAAAATCAATAGTTTTAATAAATAACATGAGATAATAAGATAATATAGTAGATGTAGATAACAGATAAAATTTAATTTACGATTATTGGTCTAGTTTTTGTTGGAATGGTTCTGCCCGGAGCCCTGAAACTGGTTTCGATGTCATATGTCGTGGTGGTTGTGTTGAATAATATACTTATGTTGAATAATATATTTTGCAAATTTTCTCCTTCAATCTCTGGTATCAAAATTTCGATATCAAATTTTTTTTGTTGTCGTTCTTGGTCATCCATTTTAGCCTCGAGCATCATTATTTTAGCCTCAAGTTCCGAATTTTTTTTTTGGACAACATAAATATTTTTAATTTTTTTCATTGTTTTTTTCAGATTTGCCTCAAAATCCTCCATTTTTGTATTAAAAAAGGTTATCGAGGTCTTAAATTCTTTAAACTCATCGAATAATGCTGTCCCTTTAGTTTGTATGTTCTTAAATCCTTGAAGATCGGATTGAAGTTCTTCCATAATGAGTGAGTACTGTTTATCTCCTGGAGGTGAGCCTGGTTTACTACCGCTGTCTGCAATTGCAGAGTTCTCTTTGTTAGAAGTAGAAGTAGATCTGGTCGTACTGCGTGTTTTCTCCATATTTTATGGTGAAAAATGTGAATTTAATCACCGAATATTGTAAATTATTCAACATTGATCACTTTGTTTTGATTTTTGATGAACATTTATTAAAACTCTGGTGGGCAGTTTTTTGTTTTAATTTAAAAACACAATTGTGAAACTTGTGGGTGTATTAGTATTTATTAAAACTCTGGTGGGCAGTTTTTTGTTTTAATTTAAAAACACAATTGTGAAACTTGTGGGTGTAAAATTAAGAAGCTAAAATCACACAGGGATAGCCAGCACAAAACTACACTTTATTTCACAAACTGAAGTGATCCACTTAACTTTTTTATTATACTTTTGATTAAATGAATGTAGAAGCATTTAAATATGCGTCTGACGTTTATGTTATTATTCAATAATAAGCATTTTTTCTTCCCAGAACTTGTCATCTCGAAGTATACGCTCTACTATCTCTAAGTTAGATAATTACAATCATAAAGAGAGTCGTGCTGCGAAATTCTATTTAATAAATTTAAAGAAAAAATATGTCTTCTATTCTCCTTCCTTCCAGAATAACGGGTTTCTTCTTTTCCTGTGTAAACAAAACTTTTACTTTATTTACGTCAATTGAAAACAATATGTATGGGAAATATGTATTTGAAAATTTTTTACGACTTCAATACGTTCATAGTAAAATTATATGTTTAAATCAGTTATTACTTGCTCAGAATTTTTCTCCGGTGAAATCGGTCCTTTCGACATCGGATTATTGATATATTAAGTATTTTCGTGATGAAATAAAAACAATATTAGAAAAATTATGTTAATTCACTTTTCAATCAAATTTTGGCATTATACACACGAGCGTATAAGTACGTATAGACGGGTATATACAAGTGTATAAATTACCTGCTGTAATATAGATAGAGGTGGTATATCTCTGAGTCTAGAAGCAAGCATTAATTGCACATTTTTCTGTGTTCTTTATTCTGCCTTTGATTTTTTTCACCCTGCTTACTAGCGTATACCTGTTCTTTTTTTCTTTGTTGCCATATGCCTTTGTTGTTATATGATATTGGTCGGTTTTTGTATTGATTTGTTGATGATAAACGTACCTACATGTTATCTGGGTTATAAATTTGAGAATGTTGTCGATATATTTGGGAATCCGTATTATAGGCCAGTACACTTAGCGCCAAAAAGGGGGTTGCGATCGTAATTATTCCGGTAGTCCCAATTTTTTTTAATGTTTTATAAACTGATCCCATGATGTATAATCTGAATTTCCGACCATGGCGCACCTGTGCTTGCCCCACGATTTAAAAAAACCCGGCTGAATTCGCGCCAAAATCTAGTTTTTCCAAAATATCTCATTCCCAATGCAATTTTTGGCTAAATTAGCTAAACAATTAAAGTAAATATTGGAGCTAGCCTAGCCGAAAATATAAAACAAAAGTCGTCTAGTAACGATAATCAAGAACCTCAAAAAATTCCGACTCAGTGTACTCACAAAAATAGTGACAGTCTATTCAAATTACATAGAGTAACTCTGGAAGACACCAACAAATTAATACATTCCCTAAAGAATAACACAACATCAGGTCCCGACGGAATAGACTCTAAAACAATAATTACACTAAGCCAACAACTACTTACTCCACTAACATACGTTATTAATCTTAGCCTGAAGGAAGGAATTTTTCCGAGCATCCGAAAAAAAGGTCTGGTTATTCCTATTCATAAATCAGGACCTAAAAATAATGTAAACAACTTTCGACCCATTACACTATTAAACACGTTGTCAAAAATTCCTGAAAAATCAATAAAAGAACAGCTGCAACAATATCTGGAAAACATGCGAATACTCTCAGTTAACCAACATGGCTTTAGAAAAAATAGGAACACAGAAAACGCAATTGCCACTGTAACCGAGTTTATTACACATAATTTAGATGCAAAAAAAAAGTTATTTCAATCTATTTAGACTTATCTAAAGCCTTCGATACAATTTCGCACAAAAAACTTTTCAAGAAGCTAAAAAACATTGGCATAAATGGAGTAGAATTTGAATTAATGAAAAGTTTCATGTCTGACAGGACACAACAAGTTAAAATTGACAACAAGACAAGTGAACCACTTTTAATCACGTACGAAGTCCCACAGGGGAGTGTCCTTGGCCCACTAATATTCCTCATATACATAAAAGAATTATGTGACATTGAAATTGATGGTAAAATAGTGACCTTCACTGATGATACAGTTCTTCTGTGTCAAGCAGCCACATGGAAAGATTTATTCATAACAGCTGACCGTTAACACAGTCAAAACAAAATATATCACACATAGTATTACACAAAGAGGTCAACCTCCTTCTAACTTGGACTTGTTTTTGCATGAATGTAAACAAACATCATCCAATTGCCAATGCGAACACATCGAAAGGGTAAAACAATTAAAGTACCTAGGAGTTATTATTGATTCATACTTACAATGGACTGAACACATTACTTTTATTACCAATAAACTAAAACGAGTCTTGCACCTAATAAAATCCATTAAAAACATTTTCCCACTAACAATACTTAGATCAATATATTTTGCACTGTGTCAATCCATTGCCACTTATGGAATATTAGCTTGGGGAAGCGCTACAAACACAACAATTGACCCAATTCAAAAATTTCAAAAGGCAATAATAAAACTCATACTGCAAGTACCATTCTACACAGACTCAACCAAAATCTTCAAAAAACTAGACGTCATGTCAATAAGACAACTTTACGCCAAAACTGCTCTCCTAAACCTCATCCATAATAATCTTCATATTACAAATCAAGCACAAGCCATAATAAAAACCAGGTCCTCAACAAATAAAACACTGAACATTCCGATAACACACACCACACACGGACAAAGACACTTTCAATACTACGCAACCAAACTTTTTAACAGTATGCCCATTACTTTGAAACAATTATTGACTACAAACACATCTACAAATTTTCTCAAAAAACATATCGTAGCCTGGATAAAAAATCAAGATATTCACTTTATTCAAAAGATTATAATTCCAAACCAAACATAACCAAAATATAATAAGTAAAATTAAATATTATACACGTTCTTCAAGAATTATCCAAAAATACAAACACGCACATATAAATGTGTGTTTTCATGTTTCAATATATGTCTGTGAAAAAAAAAAATAACTTTCTACTACAACTCATAAATACCTGTCACACTTAATCACAAACACGTTAACACCTCAGCACAGGTTCTCCTAGTGAGGTGTTCACGTAACATACAATATCACACATACACAGTTTTACCTAAATCAACCTATGTTCTTCATTTTTTATACCTTTTTTCTGTACTTTTTTCTCTGTACTGCAATATAAACCACTGTAATAATTTTTAAAAGGTGTATTCAAGAATAGACATAAATAAAAAAATAAAAAATAAAATAAAATAAAATAAAAACATAAAATTACCTACAACTTTTGTGAAAACAGTTTTCTTCAATCTCTAATAGGTACCGAGGTAGAAAGTCGTAAAGGTGCGTATATTTTTGAAAAAAACAAGTTTTTTGCGCGACTAGGTTTGGTTTTTTGTAAATATCTCGTTTCCAGTACAATTTTGTGTAAAAATTATTGATACTAATTTTGTAGAAAATAAAATTTCATAAAATAAATAGGTATATAATTTATGTGTTTTAACTCTAATACGTATCCAAGCTCTAATCCACCAAAACCAGGCCAAATATTGAAACAGAGGTAAAGTGTTTTAAATTTCATTCCTTAATTTTATTTTTCTTCAACAATTATTGTTGTGAAAACATATACGTTGACAACAATCGTCATGCCTGTGTCAGACCTAGCTATAAATATAGTAGATGGCCTGTTTCAGCATATCGGTCGCCATACATTCCCAATGGGAAGACCACTAAAATAGGCCAAGCCACTACATTTATACTCGCAGCTAGGTGTGCCAAGGTCGGAAACTCAGATTTTACATCAGGGGACCAGTTTATAAAACATATAAAAAAATTGGGACTACCGGAATAATTACGATCGCGAATCGCTAATTGCCCTGGAGTATTAGTAATGAAACAAACTCTTCACAAACACTTTATTGAAATATAAGAGAATACCACTCCTTAGTAAAACACTCCTTTTATTTTACCATAATTTATTAGATATACCATTGTTACAACTAACATGACTGTATAATTAGAAATTTATGTAAAAGCCCAGTAGGGCGTAAATAAATAAAACTAGGAAAACGATTCTAGTGAAGGGGCACTCTATAACATTATGTGCCGCTGATTGCCAGCCAGCTCGCCAAGTGTCGTAAAAAAGGGGATTAATAGTAAAAAAGTCTACTTGGGCTAGAAATGATACATAATACTATAACGACAATACTTTAGTGTCATCTTTTTTCTTTTTCTCAAGTGCCTACACATTTACGCATTTAATTTTTTGTTAAAATATTATATTAGGTATTTATAGCATGTCTGAGTTCTTCACAATCAGTTCCAATTTTTCCGTGCCCAAAAATTGGTGTGACTGAAAGCCAAATAATATAATTTATATGTAAAAAGAAACTACATTGTTTATAATTATTATATTTGAAATACTTTTTATATGAAATAAGTTTTACTTGATAATCATTTTTAGGCGTGACAATTACAAATAAAAATCACACATAACAGCGGAACTTTTTATTGAAAAAAATATTTAAGGTAATATTTAACTATTAAAATAAAAAAAAACTTAAGGATTAAAAAAACTTCTACTAAAAAAACTGTTTTCATATTTTTTTAACAATGTCCAAATTTATCTGAAACATGACCACTGTACACATTTTAAGAATAAACAATTGAAAAAAAAAAATGTTTTCTTTTATATTGGTGAAACATATAAAAAAACTTTACTCACTTGAGGAAGAAGTTAAATTATAAAAAACAGAAAATTTCACTAATAGATTTCAAAGTAATCGTTTGATTAAATAAAAAAATACGTAAAAGAAATAACCGGAGCGACGGGCCGGATGACAGACAACCTTATAGGCCGGAACTTTGGCGGCGTCTGAATCAATACGAAGCAACTCCTTGCCGATGTGCACACAAATATACAACGCACAATCCAGAGTTTTGAAGTAACTGGCGGTCGACTTTTGTTTATCTGGCCAGAAATTGAATTTTTGCGAGTGTTTTTATTTTAATTAATTCTTATGAATACATTAATAAAATCTCTAATCTTTTTTGAGGGATTCGTCGGGAAGTTACTAATTCATCGTCTAGAAAAATAAAATCTGGTACTTGCCGCTTATCTTACAACAATTTACATTTAATAAAATGTACTTATCGTTTTACATAATATATTTAATGGTAAGGTCCTAAATTTATTAATCTTAAATATAAATAACTTGCTTCCCTTCGAATCCCTCTAGAAACATTTAAGATTTTAGTAATAAGCTCATCAGAAATAATTAAAATGTGAGCGTCGGGGCAAATCCCCGTTATCAGGGTATTGTGTCACCTTAATAACATATAAAGAAATTCCTCACTTAAAAATGGGGAGGAAAATACCCATGAAACAAAAGTTTTATTAGAAAACACAAATTACGACATCAAAAACGTACGTGGGAGATATATTTTCAAAAAAAAACAAAGGTTAGTGATATTTAATTATCCGTGTACATTGTACGTACTCATATGCTACAGGGTCGTTCGAAAGAATCAGTCAGAATAAGCACATATTTTTTATAACATTTTGCAATAATTTAGTGTTGTTTAATTTCCAGGGAAAAGAATCAACTATGGGGACTATCAGGAGTTTATGTCTGTCATCGATGTTTCGTGTATAAATGTTAAAACTTATGCCAAAGTACGTGAAACTGTTTGTGATTGGTGGTCAAAAAGTGCCACGAACCAAATGAATTTTGATTCGTGATGTGCGATTCAAATCCTTTTATTGTTCATAATTTCTATTTTACTGTCCAATTTACTATTACATTGGTATAATTCAACATATTTAATATGTTTTGTGTTACTTTTTGTCAGTTTCATAATGTCATATTGTGAATTGAGATTCTTGTTTTAGGAAAAAAGACGAGGTTATTTTTGACACACTAACCTATGATTTACCTCGTGAATTTAATAACATTTCGAAAATTAGACGAGTCAGGTCGCTCCGTTAACAATGAAAACAAATACATGAAAGCGATACAATATTATGCAATCGCATAACTACATATGTAGGTAGGTACCGTAGAAAATAGTTGGAAATAAAACCTAGTTTTAATATGTATACTACTTCAGTTTTAAGGAATTGACCCTCTTTTCAATGACATACGTATCAAATCAAGTAATACTTTAAAGATAAGTATTAGAAATAAAACTTACCGGTAATACCTTTCGGACAAACGAATAAATATGTAAAACAAAAGATTTTTACTCACTTTTGGAAAACCTATGTAAAATAAATTTAAAAAAAAAAAAACATATTAAACAAGTATTTGAAATTTTTTTAAAATGTATATTCATATACCTACATATTTTATATCTACCATGTCAACGCACTGCATTTGTATTTATTTATGTTTACGCACTCCGACGTATAATTTACAAATATTTATGTAACTACTTATTAGGAAGAAAGCTATAACCGAGAATTCAACACCAATAATTGTTATTTCATCGGAACTACGCTGTAGTTTACGTCAGCCGCGCGGGTTTACGGCTTGCAGTGGAATGAATTCGGTATTTCTGTATCGTTCTAAAAAAACGTCCGATCGCGGGACCGTCTTTTAACGAAATTTGAATTCTCGTCCGCTGGTTAAGACGCCTTAAATAATTTCTGTCAATTGGTATTACTGATTCTACATAAGTGGTAGACTGTGAGTGCGGATAAGAAAAACAATAGCGCGTAATTTTGTTTACAATATTAGCGACATGAAACAAAGATTTTTTACTCTACCAACCAGTATAAAGAACACAATTGAAAGGAAAAATTTGAAATAATTAATAATATAATGTAAACAAACCTTTAATCAGAATTACTTGAGAGTCGCACTGGTATCCTGACCCTGTGATATCCTGTGACCGACACTCACTATTTCAGTTTTTCGACATCTATATAAAAGGTTGGCAAAACTACAAACATTTCCACATTTTTACTTTTTCGCCGGATTACGTTGTGACTCCTCAACCATTCTAATAAAACCTCCTCCTTTTAATAGTTAATAAAACGAAAAGAACAACAATTGCACGACATAATAATATTTTTCGCACGTCCCAACAAGTCCCTCCGATGAGTTCATTATTTTGGACGATTAATTTGTAAACGGAACAACGAATGGCAAGAGACAATTGAATAACGTATATTTTAAAAAAATAGTGCCTACTTAAAACATAAGTTATTTATTTAGGTAACTAACTAACCATCACGCCGTTTCCCGCAGGGAAAGGCAGAGAGGACGGACCGCCAAACAACTCGGTATTATTATCGGCACACACTTCTTGCCTCATTCACATTCATACGTCGTCTCATACATACTCTTCTATTATTCTGACTCTTGACATGGCCCGACTTGAGTATCTGATTCACTTGATCGTGCCATGTCTTCCTCGGGCGTGCCCGACTCCTGCTACCATTCGCATTTGTATCATATATCCTCCTTACACTCCTTTCTTCGCTCATTCGCTCTACATACCGAAACTTATCTTACTCATTACGCTTACATAAGCCTTGCACTCTTTGCGGATCTCCACATTTCTCACGCTAACGTACATGGTTTTACCACACAAGCGCCTCAGGGATCTCATTTCAACAGCATTCAATCTACTTTCATCATTTCTCTGCCAGTTCCATGCCTCACTTCGATACATCAGGGAAGTTACCAGCACTCCATTGTGGACTGCTAACTTCGCTTCTTTGAACAATGTTTTTATTAGCGCCAACTACGTTCAGTCGTCTATTAATTGAGTTACCTGCATTTACCCTTCTTTCAATATCTCTGTCAGCCTTCCCATTTCTCGTAAACATACTTCCTAAATACAAAAACTCATCCACCTGCTCCAAGTATTCCTCATCCACACTGTTTTCGTACTCTCTCTTTCAAACACCATTACTTTAGACTTACTTACATTCATCATTAACTCATTATTCATGCATACTTCGTTCATCCTAGACACGAGAGACTGTAGATCTTCCTTACTTTAAGCAATCAGCACCGCATCATCAGCATACAACAAGCAACATACTTTCAGATTACTCAAATTCGCGCCCAATCCCACCTCTTTCATTCTTGCATTCTTGCATACAATTATCCTTGTATAGATTGAATAACCACGATGATATTACGCAGCCTTGCTTAACACCCTAACACATCCAACGCTTCCCTCATACAGAGACGCAATTGGATGAGTCAGATTCGTGTTCACTCCATACTTGGACAACACCTTCCATAGCTTTTTCCTGTCGACTCGGTCATATGCTTTTTGTACAAAGACACAGAAACGTTTCTGGTTTTTTGCCAGAAACTTGTGAGCATACTCAATGAGAAGATCTGGTCGATGCACCCCCTTCCACTCATAAAAGCATCTTGCACGTCCCATATTTTATCCTTTGTTTCCATCTGAACTTAGCAGGCTATAATAGCCCTATGATTCCCACATTCCAGACGTGACCCTTAACCTTTGTATAATGGCATGATCACAGCCCTTCTCCAATCTAAACCCTGCATTAAACATTGGTTACACAACCATGTGAGAATTATGTGGCTATCTCCTTTAAAATATTCAGCAGCAATATTGCTGAAACCAACAGCCTTACCATTCTTATTATTTATTTAGGTATTATTATAATATTTTTTTAATATAACCTAACCTAACCTAACCTCACCCTAACCAAATCTAACCTAACCTATAATAACCTTTTTTTAAATGTTTCTTTATTTAGAAAGCATGCCTAAATACCTTTATTTTATTTTTCGAGCTCGCCCAAAATAGTACCTACCTAGTATTTTCATAGGGAAAATGGTAAAAATTCTAGCCACTCATATGGTATCAGGAATACCAACATAAGAAAATGTCATCAACAGAAATTATTTTGGCTGTCATCCCACACAACGTAAGCGAATTTTCATTTTACGTAATTAAAAATTAAAATGATAAAATTAAAAAAAATGCCAAATGCAGTCAGTTTCCCTTTATGGTAATTAAGGTAAATCAAAAGGTTTTATTTAAAAATATTTAGTATTATCATAGAATAATTACCGTGCTAATTCAAAATAATTGCATGGACTTATTTAGAAATCATTAATTTTTAAATTAAAAAAAGTACTTACTGTGAATCAGGATTTTTTTACTTCGCTTACAAGCATGTAACATGTGAATCAACTAGAAAAACTAATTGAAGTAGAATATTATATTTACCAACCTTGCTTCTCCAATTACCATACGGTTTTTTTTAATTACTTTTTTGCTGAAATATTTGAAACAAACGGTGTGGTTGCCACTTTAATTATTTGTCAGTTGATATTTCATTAAAGTTCTTTGGGTCATGTTTGCTTTTAGCTAGAATTCCAGACATCCACAATGTCAAAATTAAACACAATTGCTCAACTGCTCAAATTTTACTGCTTCTGAAAATGACTGGATAGAAAATATGTTTACATCATAGACATATGAATATTAGTAGACCTGCCCTAAGTGATTAAAAGCGTATTATTCCCCACTCCCCATACCGGTTCCATTGGAGCCGGCTGTGCTCGCTTATGGCCTCCCGTGAATTTAGAAAACGTGACGTCATCATTCTTGTGCGAACTATGCTCGAGGCATCATCGGTTCATTTTACGAAATGACACGGCAAAATGGTGGCTTGTGCTATGAAAACTTGTAAAAATAGATGTGAAAAAGAGAATAAACCCAATTGTCGTATTACATTCCATATAGACCATATATAAGCATTATTTTACTTTATTTTAAGCTTATTCACATCGTATAATATGGATCAGTTTTAGAAACATATACTATCACGCGATGGACGCGAAACACAAAGCCGTGCACAAGAATCAGGGATGTGCCTTCGCCTTTTGCGCTTTGATAAAATACATAATAGTATCATTTGGAACTCCGTCGTATTAATAAAGGATAATAAACCAATTATTTAATTAATTTATTCCACTTTAATGGCGTTATTACTCAACGAGTTTTGAATTTTACACAACTCATAAACAACACTTAATATAGGATAAATGGTTGGTTATCAATTGTGAAAAATTGGTATGTTTGGAAGTAAAATGTAGATACAGTGAGCATGTTTGGAATGAAAAATGTATGTGTCATTTTGCTGTCCGATGATATTTTTTTATCTATTAAAATTAAAAATATTATATTTTTCTATCGCACCGATCATATATTATCTTTTGATTATACTATCACACGTCGCAACGGACCACGTGTTAGGTACGCGCTTGTTTCGTATGTGCGCTACTGCTGGAACGAGAAGGAGTGCATATCACGTAATGCGCTAGGTTATACCGAGTGGCGATGTGTGATAGATAAACATGTTTTGTTTTTAATTGAAAAAGTGACATCGGACGGCAAAATTATGTCCAAATTTTTACTCCAAATACTCTTAAGAATCGCTGGTAAAAGCTGTGTGTATATAATTTCATTTGTTTTTTTAGTTGTTTTACATTTCTATTATCTTCTTAAAAGTGAAATGTAATATATTTTCTTAAAGATTTCATTATTTTATTATTAATAGGAACAGAGCGGTTGTGACAACCCTCCAACATTGGTCGAATGTAGCGATTCTCAAGTGTGCTCATGGTTGGTTACTGGGAAGTAAATTATGAACATTTATAAAAGTGTCTTAACTAAATACTTAAACAATATCTTCGACTCTGAAAATAGAACAAATTTATTTTGCCGAATTTGGCCGTTCATAACGTGGCGAATAATTTGCGCTCCCATATAAAAATGTCTATTCATTCAAAAGCAGATTTTACTTTTAAGAACTAAATGGTGATATTATAATGCGAGATGCCTATTTACTGTCAGATTGATTTATTGACGAATCACAGTCAGCTTTCTTCTCTGCGTCCCGCAACTCATGGTTTAACCCCTCGCCTTTAACTTCTCGTTTATTAATATTCATATGTCTGTAGTTTACATGCATTATCGTAGAGAAGAAATCGCTACAAGTTTTTGGTGAGACATAGAACATAAAAAGACTGTCTGTTTTATAGAGATAAGATAAATGCTATGAAAAGCGTAATGGAATAGGTCCATAAAAGCTACGTTTTGCCCTGGGTTAAAAGTGATGTATGCCACTGATCTGTCGCCTCCGTACTTTATAGTACGTGCGTATTGCGTTTTACATATTATGTACTTCGTACCTACCTGCACGTTTTCAAGTTGATCGGTTAATCGGTCAATAAATCAATGCGGCTGTTTGTGATGGCTTTTTTACAAGGATTATGTTCTTTTTACAATATTATATCGGCATGCACAGATTTGTCTCAATTCCGCGGTGGAAGGTACTCTTTGAGGAAAATAAACTATTGTGCTCATAATAAGTACAAATAAACTCTTCAATTATTATATTTAATTGGAATTATTTTTGAAGGTTATACCCATCAATGAAAACCCTAAAAAACATGGAACACTATAAATGAAATAATTAATAAAAATAAGTCTACAATAAATGTCATAAACAATAATGGAACTAAAATAAATGCTATCCGTGAACCAAAAATGTGCGCAAATATTTTCAACAAATTTTTCGCTACCGTCGGTCAAAAACTTGCATATAAAATTGACCAAAATTATCAACCTGATGACATACATGAAGATAAAATAACAAATAGCAATCTTTCAATTTTTAAACCGACTACAGAAAAAAATATTGAAAACATAATTCAATCACTTAAAAATGGTAGTGCGCCAGGATACGACGGTATAACTACAGAAATCTTGAAAAAATACTGCAATTTTCTAACCAAACCGATTACGCATATAATTAATGTAAGTACTAAATACGGAATATTCCCGTCTAACTACAAAAAAGCCATTATAATCCCAGTATATAAATCCGGAGATTCAAAAAAAGTAAACAATTACCGCCCAATATCCTTATTATCCAACATTGCAAAAATACACGAAAAAGTAATAAAAAAACAAATTACTGATTATACAGATAACCAAAAAAGTATTAACCCTAGTCAATACGGTTTCAGAGACAAACTTAGCACACAAGACGCAATTGCAGAATTAACTAAGCTTATTTACAAAACATTAGATAGAGGCAAAAAATGCTTAAGTATATTCATTGACCTCCGTAAAGCTTTTGATAGTGTCTCACATTCAAAATTAATTAATAAACTAAATAATATAGGAATTACTGGCAAAGCTAAAACATGGTTAAAAAGTTATCTCTATCAAAGAACTCAACAGGTTAAAGTAAACAACGAATTAAGTGAAATAGAAAATATAGATTTTGGAATTCCACAAGGAACTGTTTTGGGACCTTTACTATTTATATTATATGTAAATGAACTTTTTCAACTCCCAATCATTGGAAACATTATATCTTACGCAGATGATACAGTGATAACTATTGAAGGAAATTCTTGGAATGAGGTCGAAGTATCAGCTAATAATGCAATAAATATCGTTAAACTATGGTTTGAAGAAAACTTATTGACACTGAATGTCGAAAAACCCATTTTATACTTTATAGCCTAACAGGGAATAACTCAAATGTAAATCTAAACATAAAAATTCACGAAAGAAATTGCCTCCTTAGATTCGCACCCTGTAATTCAAACTGTATACACATTAGTAGTAAAAAAGAAATAAAATATCTTGTAATAATTATTGATAATAACATCAAATGGAAAAGTCAAATAAATTCCACAGTAGACAGAATGAGAAAACTGATCTATATATTTTTTAGACTAAGAAATATTGTATCATTAAAAATACTAAAATATATTTATTATGCACTGGCGCACTCTGTACTACAATATAGAATCGTAGCTTGGGGGGGTGCATATAAATCATCCCTACTCCCATTGGAAACTATTAAAAAAATATTAATAAAAATCATCTTAAAAAAGCCATATTACTACCCATACTACCCAACTATGAATGTTTTTCAAGATTTCCCGGTTCCCCCACTTACAAAAATTTATGACAAAATTGCACTTCTACAAATACATAAAGATTTCTTTAGTAAAAATAATTTACCACAATTGAATATTAGCAAAATAATAATATCTGTTGGAGGACTAACCGTGCCACTAGCACGAACCACAACAGCACAGCATCACTATATATTAAAGGGTGTAAAATTATTTAATAAATTACCCCTTGATATACGGTCGGAAGAAAACTACGAAAAATATTTAAAAAAAATTAAATTAAAATACTCTTGTACCACCTCATAACTTTACTTATTGTTTAGAAATATGTTTTTGCCTTTTCAATTCTTTGAATCATTTATTAACTAACCTATATTTTTATTACTTTTATTGTTATTTTTGGTTAAATTACTAATATTTTTTGTTTAATTTAAACAAATGTAAAATTATTTTTGTTGTCATCTCCTAAACACAAGCAGCTGCTTTATTAGGAGAGTGATTGAAATATTGGTGTTTATATTGTTATAAAATTGTAACCTTGTTTATATGTTTCAATAAAAATTCAAAAAAAAAAAAAAAAATTTAATGTATAAATCTTCTATTATTATTTTACCAATAGTATAACTAAAGCTGCGTCTCAATGAGGACTTTACGATTCGTTTTAAAGGTCCCGCGTTTTGCAAATTTAAGTTTATCTTTCCAATCAAAAATTCAAAAGACTAAAAACGTAAATAAATATTAGTGCTGAAAATATTACTAACAGATCTTGTCCAGGCGAAATTTAATGATAGGTAACCTGTTTGGAGTAAGAATCGAAACGTTAGTAAACTTTAGGTATGCCATACAAAGTGCAGTTGCAGTAAACCATTATTGGTAGGTTCACAGCAGGGGCTGCAATGTGCAGTCCATACAGGTACAACTTACTCGCTAAACACTATTAACGTTTATAAAATTATTTCAGGAAACCATTCTACATACACATTAAAAAATACGCGTTAAGTAAACTAAAAATCGCACCGACCGCTATAATGCTACGTATACATCCGCGAGCCGAACTGCCGAACTGGACCTCAACTTATGGGAAAGAAACGAAGCAACCGCAAATTGTGCAAAAAAGTGCGAAACGCCGCTTGCAGTTGCTTCGTTCCTTTCCCGTAATTTGTGGTACGATTCGCGTTTCGGTTCGCAAATGTATGCGTACCATAAGGTATCAAAGGAAAATATGCAAACGACCACACATATTCAAAGCACGTTGTCTTATTTTTTATGTCAAAAAATTAAAAATATATACGCGTATTTGCGATACTCATTCAAGCGACGATTCGTCTGTGTTAGTGTCGAAAAAGGCCGTGCCATTAGGTGCAAATCACAAATGTAGCAATCAGTACCATCTGTTGATACTTCCATTAATTATTACAACTTTACTAACGAAATAACTATTATATTGTGTGTTGGTTTTATAATATCCAGTAATTGTCTTGCGTAAATGAAACGGTTATTTGGATACGTATGTTATGTTATGTAACTATGTAACCCCAACCCACATCGGGTAAAGCCAGCAGCTTTATTGCATTGCACTAGCCCTGTATACATCCTGGAATAAACTATTATTGAAGTGAAACTTCTTTACGCGCGTCATGCAATTTCGAGGACCGGAGTAAAACCGACTCATGACCGTCACGAAAAACCGTGATCATTTCGCTATAGGAGCCTAGCTAATATTATATACCTAGTTTAGGTCACCCTCCAAACTCAGCTTCGCGGTCTAGAGGCAGAGCGCCCGACTCTCGTCGTGAAGAACCGAGGTTCGATCCCCGCTTAAACCATTTTTTTTTCTTTTTGTGATTTTTTTAATACGAGGAAAAGTGATAAAATGCTCTCGTGCTGCGACATTTAGATATTTTGACTATATGATATTTTGGTCGAATACGTAATAACCGCGGTCTAGAGGCAGAGCGTTCGACACTCGTTATGCAGGACCCGGGTTCGAATCCCATATTTTTATAACTTTTATTTTTTTTTATCAACGATTTGTAATAATGTAGTTAAAAATTACATAAATTTGTTAATTTACCTTTACTTTACTTTACGGTACCTATATGATATTTTGGTCGAAATATAGCTTACAAATCGAGCCGGTAGAGTCACTCGGTATTTTGATTAATTATTTTTATTTATCAATGATTTGTTATTATGTAGTAAAAAATTACATACATTTTTCAATTTACCTTTACTTTAATTTACGGTACCTATATGATATTTCGGTCGAAATATAGCTTACAAATCGAGCCGGTAGAGTCGCTCGGTATTTTGATTAATTATTTTTATTTTGAATCATTAAAATTACTAATCAAGGCCCTATATGATATTAATTAATTATTTTTATTACTTTACTTTACGGTACCTATATGATATTTTGGTCGAAATATAGCTTACAAATCGAGCCGGTAGAGTCGCTCGGTATTTTGATTAATTATTTTTATTTATCAACGATTTGTAATAATGTAGTAAAAAATTACATAAATTTGTTAATTTACCTTTACTTTAATTTGCGCGAGATACCTCTCCTCGCGGTCTAGAGGCAGAGCGTTCGACACTCGTTATGCAGGACCCGGGTTCGAATCCCATATTTTTATAACTTTTAATTTTTTTTATCACATGCTACTTATAAATATGTCAATAGACAGAAAAAAAGAGAGAATGAAATGAAAAGAGAGAGAGAGAAGAATACTAAAAGTTTCACTTCCATCGTGCGTAGGCTTGCCACACACTGTATTTTTTATTATTAGCGAAAACTTGCCACTACGTGGTAAATTATTTTAATATCGTAAAATCGCTATTGTTCGGTGCATAGATAGAACTTGCCGCATTGTAAGATGCTGACTTTATTGCAAAATAAAGAAAATGCGTGTGCCTTAATAAGGAACTCCATTGAAAAACATAGATCAACAAACGATAATTCCGAATATATAAGACTTATAATAATATATATAATTATAAGTAGAATTTACAAATCGTCATATGAAAAAAAAAAACAATCATGTTTAGTTGATTCTGACGTCACGAGTCACGAATCGCATTTTATTCTAATTTTGTATTTTGAATTTGCGTGTATTTAAAAGATTTCGTTGTTGTTATTTCACAGTGTGACGGAATTGAAAAGCCATTTAAGCGTCTATAATAACTTATATATTATAAAGTTAATGATAATAGGTAGGTGTGTTATTTAATAGTGGCAATTTTAGTGTGGTTAGTTTCAAAATTAATTGAATGGCATTTATTTATTTATTTATAAGTACCTACATGTTACATGATTAATACATTTATTTAGAGAAGATACATTAAAGCACCATACTAGGCAGCTGCCTGTTTCATGGTGCCCAATGGAGGAATGGTTAGTTTGAATTTAAGTCTAGTGTAAACATATTTTGGTAGAATTATAAAAAAAAATAAAATTGGTAAAAAGATGTTTTCAATAACTCACAAAAATCGCCTAAGTTTTCTATAAAATAAACACAAATATATAAAGTAGTACATGTACTGGACACCTACGCCAGTGACATTGACTGTAAATGCCGGTTTCCTCTGGGGGTACCTTGGGTAAGGATTTGAATAGAAACACAACTTGCGAAAGTCGTCGGACAACTGACTGGTTGAGCCAGTTGTTGGCGTATTTATTGGGTTCAAAGTCAATAATTTCTACACGTGTTAATATGGAGCAATTATTCTTAAGGGCTCGCTTTTCGCGTAAAGAATTTAGATTTGGGCAACACCCACAAAATAAACAATATTTAGTGTTAAAAGAATCCGACAGAGGTGTCTGAATTCGTATTAGGAATAATTTTGGGGATTATTTAATAATTTAAATAACGAAATTAAATTACCGACATCTATTGCAATTTTAGAAAAACAGACACATTTTTAGTTAGCACCGAGCAAATGAACGAAGTCGAAATGAAGATGGTTCTCAAAATATGGGTTTTATTACGGATTTAATTAATTAATTTTTTTTTTTAATTTTACAAAAAACATTTACGAAAGTTATTTGTATAGGTATACAAATTACTTTACTTTACTAAAATACTATTATCACTTTTATAAAAGTAATTTATAACTTTTATAAAATCAATAAATATATTTTTACATCAATAAGGTTTTTCTTATATGGTTATCTTTATAGGGTGTCCGGGGGTAAAGTGCTCAAACTTCAGGAGGTTATTCTAAATGCTAGAAGAAGTAAAAAAGAAATGGAAATTATTCGAATTTCCAAATTTTTTCCACAAAAATTTATTTTCCGTAGAAGAAATTGTTTTTTTTTCTATACAAAAAATTAAACTTTTTTACTCGAAAACTATCTTAAAACGTTGAAATTCCAAAAAATGTTTTTTTTCTTTTTTACTTGTACTATCAATTAGAATCACCTCCCGAAGTTTGTGCACTTTACCCCCGACATCTTGTATAATATGCGCAATATAATATTTATACACGTGTAATATCTACTTTCGTACATTTATATAAATTATATACACGTTTACATTTTTATGCTCATCAAATTTATTATATTATAAAGATAGATAGAAAGATCCTTAGTGCTTCCTGAGGACTTACAAATCAGAAGACTTTTTTGTAATTATTTATTTATTCATTTAAACAACTCAATAATTATAAAGAGTAATAAAACATGTAAGCAACATAAAATTACATTCTAAAATGTGAAAGGGGCTCTATTTATTTACATTTTTATGAAATTACTACTTTTACATAAAATAAATTAACATAAGTGCACAAGTAATGGAAAACCGCTAGATAATTATGTAGACTAATGGGTTATACGAATAAATCGGGAGAAACAAAACATCAATAAAACCTCAATAATAACGGTTTTTCCGAATTCGCAAATCATTTGATCGATAAAGATCATGCATTCTGTCATAGCACCGGTGCTAACATCTTACATAAAAACGGGCATGGTAACAGACTAAACAATTTAGAGGCACTAGAAATTAAAAAAGCTGTAAAAACCAAAAGTCAGATACTTAATAATCAATTAGACATATCAAGTAGTCCAATATTAAGTCTGTTTCCAATAAACCCATAAAAAATTCCCAGTTCTCCTTACCTCCTTACCACCTTGCCAGTTGATGTTTTGTTTCTCCCGATTTATTCGTATAACCCATTAGTCTACATAATTATCTAGCGGTTTTCCATTACTTGTGCACTTATGTTAATGTATTTTATGACCGTCTTTGTGTTGCTTATATTTGTATCATGTTGTCTCCCTCTATATTTTGTTATATATTTGCACACATTATGTACTTCTTGTTTAGTATTAATTTGTACCCTGATGATGCTTAAGTAAAGCGAAACCGGTCGGTTCTTAAATTAATAAATATCGTGGTTTTTAAACAAAAAAGTATTTTATTTTATTAAATTATATTCCCCACAGTTTCAGAACTTTCAATAGCTTCTTTCGCTCGCTCGTTCATTATTATTCTGGATTCCACGTTCGAGTATTGTTATTTGAAACAGATGGCCCAAATATTATTATTACATATTATATTATATTTCGGACATCGTTGCATTGTGAATCATTAGAGAAGATCTTAGAGTAATATTACTCTAAGGAGCAGAATTAATAAGAACTTGCCCTGTAATTTCTAATGTTTTGGAATTAGTTTTATTTCCCAAAGTACGTATTCTGAAAAAAATAAAATAATAATTTTTATAACTTTTTACTACACAATACATAAATAAAAATAATAATTAATTTTTATAATAAATTATCGTTTATCGTATTCTGAAAAAAAAAAATAATAATTTTTATAACTTTTTACTACACAATACATAAATAAAAATATGAATTACAAATGTTTATAATAAATATAAGCTTGTAAATTTAAAAATTAAACAGTTACAATAATAATACAACAGAGTGATATCGTGTTTTGCTCATCTCCCGAAATAATTATAAAAAATATTTGTTAAAAAGTGTTCTGTGAACCCAGAACGGATTAAAGTGGCGACTGTACTTCATCCTACGTATAATCATCCAGCCGTCCCTAATCAAAAATACACGAATCTGTTCTAAATGATCTATTTAAAAACATCATTCAAACTGTGACATTTGACATTTATTTTTATAAAGTGTAACAAAATCAACCCACATAAAAATATTTCCCTACAGATATTTAAATCAAGACAGTGAAAATTAAAATATATAAATGAAATAAATTAAATTGTTATATCCAGTGCATACCAGATCAGTTAAATAAGTTAAAAAAGCAAATTTCACTATAACCTTTATTTATTTATTTTCGTTTTTATCTAACGCCATCTGTGTCTGCGAGCAATAACAAGAACATTATTACAAACATTACAAATCTATTAGCTCGATCACCACACAGAGGCCGCACTAACCACCGAATCCTACTCTATTCCGAATATTTATTTAAAAAAAATTTAAAAAAGCGAACCAACAATGAATTGCGAAGCCTGCCTAAACCTTATCACCAAAAATGACCATGCGCTCACGTGTGCCACTTGCAACATCGGTTTCCATAACAATTGCTTAAATATCACAGACATCAATTTCAAAAAAATGTCATTAAAAAATAAACAAAACTGGAAATGCCCAAAATGCAAAAGCAGACCGAACTCACCTGCTACGTCGGCCGCGACATTCGGATCAGAAGCCGACTCCTTATATAATCGTCTCACTAAACATTTTGATGACAAAATTTTTGAAATAAAACAAATGTTTGAGGAGGAAATTAATGACCTCAAAAGAAGCAGTGAATTCATCTGTAAACAATATGAAGACCTGCTATTAAACCTCAAACAAGTACAGGACATTCATAAAGAAGCAAAATTCCTACGTGAGGAAAACGAAAAAAAAAACAACAGAATCTCTGCCCTGGAAAGCCGACTCGCGGATTTAGAACAAGTCAAACTCTCCGACAGCGTGGAAATAGCGGGTATGGACTTACGGACGGGAGAACAACCCGCGGAAGCCGTTCTTCGGGTAGCTGGCTCGCTGGGACTGCCCCTGCAACTACAAGACATCCGCATGGTGACCAGGACCCAAGATCGCAGGCGGAACACCCCGGTCAAACTACACATTGCCTTGTACAGCCAAAAAATAAGGGAATCGTTGCTCTCGCTAAAGAAAGAGGCCAAAACCTTAAACCCAACCTCTCCTATCTTCATCAATGAAGTACTCTCTCCTTACTTCAAGGAACTGATGTGGAAAACGAAGCAAAGGGCCAAAGAAACCCTTTATCAATTCGTATGGTTCAAATCTAATAAATTGCTTGTCCGCAAAGCAACTGGGGAAAAAATAATTGAAATAAAACATGAAAATGATTTGAAAAAAATGGGGATTCAACTGTAGATAACTGAGCATTCTATTATAAACTTCCTGTATTGCAATAAATCATAATGGCAGAATTATTTAACACATTGCAATCATTGCAACTATATTATTCCCCTACAAGTCCCATTTCATTAATTATTTCCACCGATTTTGTTTACAAAAATCTTTCTAATTCTTTTGATTATCCAAATTATTTTAACACCAAATTTTACTGCTCTAAATGTTTTTATTACCAAAACCATTTTAATTATTTTAACATCAAACCTTATCATTCTAAATGTTTTTTTTTTACCCAAATTATTTAAGTTATCTTATCAGAAAATTTGATTGTTTTGAATGTTTTTATTACCCAAATTATTTTAATTATTTTTCCATCATTTTCTATTATAACCCAAATTATTTCAATTATTTTTCCATCATTTTCTATTATAACCCAAATTATTTCAATTATTTTTCCATCATTTTCTATTATAACCCAAATTATTTCAATTATTTTACCATCATTTTCTATTATAACCCTAATTATTTTAATTATTTTTCCATCATTTTCTATTATAACCCAAATTATTTCAATTATTTTACCATCATTTTCTATTATAACCCAAATTATCTTTACATTTTTACCTTCAAATTTTATTGTTTTAAAGGTCTTTCAAAGTATTTTAATTATTTTTACTTCAATTTCTATTTTTCCAATGGTTTTTATTACCCAAAGTATTTTAACTATTTTACCATAAAATTTTATTATTTTAAATGTCTTTACTACCCAAACTATTCTGATTATTTTATCATCAAATTCTATTATTCTAAATGTTTTTATTACTCTAATTATGTTAATCACTTTACCATAAAATATTATTGCTCTAAAGGTTTTTATTATCTAAAGTTTTTTAAGTATTTTACCATAAAATTTTTTACCTTTAAAGGTTTTTATTATCCAAAGTATTTTAATTATTCTACTAACAAATTTATATCTTTAAAGGTTTTTATTATCCAAAGTATTTTAAATTATTTTACCATCAAATTTTTTGGTTTAAAAGGATTTTATTATCCAAAGTATTCTAATTATTTTAGCATGAAATTTTATGTTTCTAAAGGTTCTTATTATCCAATGTATTTTTATTATTATACCATCAAATGCTATTGTTTTAAATGTTCTAATTATCCAAAGTATTTGAATTATTTTAACATCAATTTTTATTACTCTAAAAATTTTTATTACCCAAATTATTCAACTTATTTTTCCATCAAATTATATTGTACCAAAGGTTTTTACTATCCAAAGTATTTGAATAATTTTACTATCAAACTTTATTGTTTTAAAGGTTTTTATTATTCAAAGTACTTAAATTATTTTCCTTTAAAATTTTATGCTTTTCAAGGTTTTTATTATCCAAAGAATTTTCATTATTTTACCATCAAATTTTATGTTTTTAAAGGTTTCTATTATCCAAAGTACTGTTATTATTTTACCATCAAATTTTACTGTTATAAATATTTTTTACTATCCAAATTTTTTGAATTATTCTACCATCAAACTTTAAAGTTTAAAGGGATTCTATTTTACTATCCACAGTATTCTAATTATTTTACCATGAACTTTTATGTTTTTAAAGGTTTTCATTATCCAATGTTTTTTTATTATTATACCATCAAATGCTATTGCTTAAAATGTTTTAATTATCCTAAGTGTTTGAATTATTTTACCATCATTATTACCATATAACTTTATTGTTCTAAAAGTGTTTATTATCAAAATCATTCAACTTATTTTTCCATCAAATTATATTGTACCAAAGGTTTTTATTATCCAAAGTATTTGCTATATAAACTGCACATACAGACAAAAAATGCTTCAAATCGCCAAAGAGAGAATAGAATATGAATAAAATTGCACACCTACTTATTAGCGATAAAAAAACACAAAGGCTCTCAAGAAGTCCGTTCTCCATAAAATCTAACTCCAACAGTGAAACGAACAAAGGTGATTTACGGCTGCTAATGAATTTCAATATTATTATTTCTTCGATATGGATGACTTTGTGGTAAATGCTATAGATAAAACCATATCAATAGACGAAAGAATATATACATCGGTGAACGAAACAAACAACATATTAGCGATAAATTCCGAAGTTAGCTTAACCATATTTCATATGAATGTCAGGAGCATAGAATTGCATTTAGACGAACTCCTGGTAACAATAAAATCACTTAACAGACTAGACTGCATAATATTAACAGAGACGCATTCATCAAGTGATATAAAATATAATATTCCGGGTTATACATACTATGCAACAAATACCAAAATTAATAAAAACAGCGGAATCGCAATATTTATTTCAAATAAATATGTTGTGACTTATTACAGAGAAATCCACATGCACAATGTAAACATTTTAAATATGGAAATCAGTTTCCAAAAGTACACCTTTAGCATATTCGCCATATATAGAACCCATGCCTCAATATTACCAACCTATGTAGATGAACTAAAACACATTCTTCTTGCGAACAGAAATAAGAAAACCATCATTGTCGGAGACATTAACCTCAATATCGCAAATGATTACTCATCCTATGACAAAGATAATTATCTGAATATGATGGCAGAATTAAATTATATTTCGTGTATTAATTCATTTACGAGAATTATCCCAGGTCAACGACCTTCGTGCATAGATCATGTATTCACAAATATTCAAGATATAAAAAACATAGTGTCTGCAGTCATACAAACGACAATCACAGATCATTTCGGGTGCATTTTTACGTACAATTACGATAAAAAATGTTTACCAATACAAACTCAAACTCCGGAGAAGGACAACGGCCGACACAAAACGCTCAACATAAATGCCCTAATACATAATCTAGATAAAGAGAAATGGCACGACATCTTCAATTGTAATGACACGAATAAATGCTTCGAACTATTTGAAAAAAAACTATCAACGCACGTAAGTACTGCACAATTCATTGATTCCAGAAAACAATCTTCAAAATTTAAACCGGTTAAGCCATGGATAACTTTTGGATTAATTGTATCAATCAGACACAAAGAAGCACTATATAAAAAATTTATCCGACAACCTACAAATGAAACACTAAAGAATCACCTAAAAGCATACAAAAACAAACTCACTTATTTAATAAAAAACACAAAAGAAAACTATTTTCGGCAAAAATTAGAAGCAACGGAGAACGATCCAAAAAAAGTCTGGCATGTTGTAAATGAAATCATAGACAAGAAAAAACATAAAAAAAATGAAATACATAGCATCACAAATAACAATATCAAAATACGATGCAAAGAAAATCCTTTAGATACCGCTAACATATTCAACAACTTCTTTGCAAATGTAGGCAAAAACCTTGCAAATCAAATTCAAAAAGTACCGTCCAATGACGTACAGAACGTTAAAATTAAAATCTCAAATAAAATTGACATGTTTCACCTTACTTCAGCACAGGAAATTGAGCAAATCATTTCAAGCATGAAGGGAAGATCAGCACCAGGTTTCGATGGAATTACTGTCGAAACACTAAAAATTATCAAAAAACATATCTCAAAACCCTTAACACATTTAATCAACATAAGTCTCCAAAGCGGAATATTCCCAACTGTATATAAACAAACCATCATCACTCCAATCCATAAATCTGGCAACCCAGAAGAAGTGTCAAATTATCGTCCAATATCGCTGATCTCAAACATTGCGAAAATCTTTGAAAAAATTATCAAAAAAAGATTGACTGAATTTATTGACAAAAATGACGTAATTCACGGCAACCAATATGGATTTATGAAAAATAGAAGTACCCAAGATGCAATTGCCAAATTATCGAACATAATCCAGGACACATTAGACAAATCTTTGAAATGTCTCGGAATTTTCATAGATCTTAAAAAAGCTTTCGATAGTATTTCTCATGATAAACTTATTGAAAAATTGAATTGTGTTGGGATAAACGATAAAGCTCTAAAATGGATAAAAAGCTATTTATTTGAACGATGCCAAGTAGTCAAGATAAACAACTCACTTAGTCTACCGCTAACAAGTAATTTCGGGATACCGCAAGGCACAGTCCTAGGCCCCCTACTATTTATAATTTATGTCAACGATATTTTCAAACTACCACTTAACGCAAACATAATATCATATGCCGACGACACAGCTATCATAGTGAATGGGATCGACTGGAATATAGTTAACGAACAAGCAAATAATTGCATGAACACATTGAAACAATGGTTTGATACAAATCTTCTCTCATTAAATGCTAACAAGACATACTATATACATTTCTCAATTAACAAACTACAAACACTCCCTAACACTCAAATAATTATTCACAATAACAAATGTAATAAAAACATATGTATCCAAGGCTGTTCAATATTGAACTCAGTATCAGAAATTAAATATCTCGGAGTGATAATAGAACAACATATGAAGTGGAAAAGACATATATGTGAATTGGTCAAGCGTATCAGAAAGTGTGTATACATATTCATAAGATTAAGAAATATTTTAAAAAGAAATAACCTAAAAAGAGTATACTACGCACTAATCCAGTCGTTAATTCAATACGGAATTATTGGATGGGGGGGGTCATACAATAAGATTCTGACCCCGATCAAAGTGGTCCAGAAGCTAATCCTCAAAGTAATCCTCAAGAAACCCTCCACGTATCCAACAGAAACGCTATTTACAGATTTCGGGGTGCCCCGAGTAGAAGATATATTCAAGAAAAATGCAATTATCCAAATTTATAAAGATAATATAAACAAAAAATTTGAAACCCACTTATCTAAAAGATATCAATACAATATCAAAATTCCAAAATGTAATACCAAACAAATGCAAAATAACTATAAATATTTAGGAATAAAGTATTTCAACAACCTTCCGATTGAAATAAAGAAATTAAAGGATATTAACATACTTAAACTAAAACTAAAGTTACTCTTTCAGAAATAATCAACTAAATAATTGCCTGTTTTTCCCTTCATTGATATTTATTATCAGTCTATACTCATCTCCACTGTATTTAGATTTTGTCTCTTTATATATTGTTCCTATCATATATATATACTTACTTATAGCATAATGATTCTATTTTTCTTATAATTAGTGTAACTCTCTCACCAAACACAAGAACCAGTTTCTTCATTGGTGAGATTGCGAACATAAATATATTTTGTAATGTAAAAGTAAACAATAAAAAAAAAAAAAAAAAAAAAAAAAAAAAAAAAAAAAAAAAAAAAAAAAAAAATCAAATATTGTACTTTTTTCTTCTCACCTATCATGCGTTGAACCCTTTGGAGATATATTGTTTTCTTTGGAATACGAGATGTCTTTCGCTTATTTCCCATCTTATACGCTTAAAATTATCTATAAATAGGCAATAGATTTATCTCCCAAAGTACGCATTCTGAAAAATAAAACAATACCTGTCACCTTTGTTACACAATATATAAATAATTTATTTTTATAATAAATATTACCTACGTAATAGTAAATAATAATATATTCATCAAATCAAAATTTATATTTTTCTTCTTACCTTACAATGTCCACCATGCGTTTTTGTTTCGAACGAAATAGTCTTTTCTTAGAAATACGAGCACTTTTTCGCTTATTTCCCATTTTCGGAATACAATATTATTATTTACGATAAATATTATTTAGTAGAAATCACGAAACGGAGAACAACACGACCGTCCGCGAAGCTCTCTAAGCAGTGACTGAAAGGCAGATAGCGTACGCGCGTGAGGAAGTGAGAGGGGCTGCAATAATCATGCTTAGAATCATAAGACGTAAGCGACTGTTGTGAAAATGTTTAATAAATCACGGCGTATTTCAAAAATAGCAAAAATCACTTTTGGGGTCTATTGAGTAGCATTAAAAGAAGCATTGTGATTTTTTTCATACATATAACTTGTAAAATAACAGAAATAAAAGTTTTAATAATATTTTTCAGAGCATACTTTGCGATTTATTTCTATCGAGGGAATTTCAAATAATTACCGTTTCGGCTTTTGGAACAAATAGATACTATCTTAAAGAATAACATATATTTATTTTTAGAGCTTAAAAACTTCAAACTTTTAAGGAAAATATCTCGGAAATTGGATGAAATTCGAATAGTGGGCCCTTAAATCTAAACATATTCTAAGGTCCCACGGTTTGTCGTGCGACTAATTCATCCTTGAACTGGCGATATGACACGTGGTTCGAATACAATAATTTCTACACGTGTTAATGTGGAGCAATTATTCTTAAATCTAAACATATACTAAGTCCCACGGTTTGTCGTGCGACTAATTCATCCTTGAACTGGTGATATGACACGTGTGCAGTGATTAAAAATCTTATCATCGTACGAGACAAGCCTCAATGTGTGACATCAGACAAATATTCATTTTCTTAATTATTCAATAATTATTTAGGTATATCCATCTGCTATCCGGTACAGTACACATATGTACATATATACATACATACACATGCACACGCAAATATATGTACATGCATACATGCATATATGCATAAACAATATATACATACATACACATAACATACATATACTTACATAGATATATTGTTATGATGCAGGGCTAGATTCCATTTGATTTTATATTTTATTAATTAATTTGTTCTGCATCATCACATCTATCTCCCTCGTTTCTCTAATCTAGTTAGGAACTGGACGATTGTCTATGGTAGTTTGAAAATTTTTGGTGCGGCGGGCCGAGAGCGACATCTGGGCTTGGCCGAAAATAAGGAACCACTTTTTAGCTGGGCAGTCAACGTGTGGGATCGAGGACTGGACAGCTGATAGTCGCGGTGATTTCCATTTTGGAGTAATTATTTGTATGGATGGATTCAATTCCCTTTTTGTACCGTCGAGTGCGAGTTTGCTTCGGGCACGACGGGATTCGTTTCCGCAACCAGTAAAACAACCATTCCCGATGTGGGTAATGGAGATTTCTTTGGAAGAAATAGTGTACGGGCGAACCACGCGACTAGCGAAATAAGTTGGAGCGGTAATCCATAAATAAATGATAAGATTAAACGTAAGATTAAATGATATTCAATTGTAAATTCGGGCTACGCAAAACCGTCAAGCGGGAATCTCGTTCTTTTGGACGTTTGATGTTTGGAATTCCAACCGCACGTGGCCGGCGGCCGAGAGAAAGCTACTGGCATAAGTTGCAGCATCCTCAGAACCCGGATACGCACGCATTATTAGTTGGAGATCGTGGATGCGGCCGAGAGATATATTTCTGCCTTTTCGGAGGCCCGATCCACGCTTCACGGGGTCACGTCAGCTGATGGATGGAGCCGGGGGGACGTTCCATCGCTTCGCCATTGGAAAACACAGTATTCGATAATAGGAGACGTAGTGACTCGCTCTCGTAGTGTAGATTATGATAACGGATACAGGTCGGTTTTGGGGTAAGTCCAAAATGTATAATTTAATAAATGATTCTGTCATGCTAGGGCTCACTAGTTAAATATTATGTTTCTCAATACATACAAAAACAAACCATGCACCGCTTTTTATTTTATGCACAATGAGAGACCATCCCTGAGAACAAACAGGATTCTGACACGCGACCTTGGTTGCGAACTTCCACACCTGAGATTATTGTTTATAAACATTCTAGATGATTAATTATAACCTAGATTGACGCGTTCTATCGAACAAAGTTTATACAACTAGTATTTGTACGTCGAATAGAAAGGTAAGGTTGGTACATATACTCCTCTGTTTATTATTTGTACCCTGGGTCAAAACCCGCTTAACAGTATCTTCTTCCTCACACATGTAAACAATATATACAACTCTATCTGAGTACGAGAAGAAGGTTCCCGACACTATCCCACTCACTCATCAAGACTACCATGACCTCCTTTAGACTACCATGAATTCTGTATCCTTCGATCAAGGCAAAAGAAATTGTCTAGAGAATGTCTTAAACAATTTATAACAAACGCTGAACTTAATATATCTCGTGACCCTAAAAACTTTTGGTCATATGTTAAAGGAAAAAGAAATAATTCTGGTTTACCTCATGTTATGAAACTGGGCGAAGTGACTTCTGAAAATCCTTTCGCAATATGTAATCTGTTCTCACAGCACTTCGTCTCTACCTTTAATTACAACACTATTTCCGATGTACACTCTACCAACTATCATTTTGACAATCAAGTTAATATCTCCTCGGTATCAGTTTCAAAACAAAAAATAGAAAAAATAATCGATACTATTTCTAGCTCACTGGGTGCGGGTAGTGATAAAATTCCGGCTTTATTTATCAAAATGTGTAGCAAGGTAATCTCGAAGCCCCTATTATTGCTCTTTCAATCCTCATTGAAAGAAGGTATCTTTCCTGATCGTTCGAAGAGTGCTCTCATCACACCAGTTTTTAAGTCTGGGGCTAAAAATGATGTCCAGAACTATCGACCGATATCTAAATTACCAATCTTTTGTAAAATTTTTGAAAAAATTGTTCATGAACAACTATATAACTTCATCGAGTCTGTAATACTCGTGAACCAACATGGCTTTATGAAAAAAAGATCGGTTGTATCTAATCTTGCCATTTTCATTGAAAATATTACTAAATCAATTGACGATCAAATCCAAGTTGACGTAATCTATACAGACTTCTCAAAAGCGTTTGATAAAATTGACCACAGTCTTCTTTTGTCCAAATTACTAGCTTTGGGAATTCATGGGGATTTATATAGATGGTTAGTCTCCTATCTTAATGGGCGCACTCAGGGAGTAACAATAAATGGCTTCATCTCTGAGATAATATACCCTCAGGTGTGCCCCAAGGATCTCACTTGGGACCGTTACTGTTTACAATTTTCATCAACGGCATTATAAAATGCTTTAATTATGCAAATTTTCTACTTTTCGCTGATGATATGAAAATATTCCTACCTATTTTTTTTTTTTTTTTAAAGAAAGACAAACATTCCCGGGTTACGAATAACCTGACAATACTTGAAAATCTCCTACTACCACCACAGTAAGCTGAAAATGTTGCTTGTGTTGTGATGGAGGACTTAGCCAGCCGAGGAATTGAACACACTACGCCTGGGTGGGACCCAAACGCGATGTCAACTCGGCCACCGACCGAGTTATTAATTCTATAATTGACTGCTTTAAACTACAAGAAGATCTTTATAGGCTTGATGATTATTGTATACTTAATCGTCTCATCATGAACACTTCTAAATGTTATGTAATTACCTTCACTAGAATCAAATTTGACCATAATTATCATATAGCTGGCCAACTACTCAAAAAAGTTACACAAATTCGTGATCTAGGTGTTATACTTGACAGTAAACTTACATTTGAAGCTCATATTGATATGATTGTTAAGAAAGCCCTTAGAATGCTAGGATTCTTATTCCGTATTGAAAAAGAATTTAATAATATCATAACACTTAGAATATTGTATTTTTCTTATGTTCGCAGTCATCTTGAATTTGCTTCTCCCATATGGAATCCTCAATATAATATTTACATAAATCGCATTGAAGCCATCCAAAGAAAATTTGTTCATCATTTAAATTTCAAATTAAATTCAAACCTTGACGTAAACAGCTCGATGGACCTTTATAGACTTGAGCCATTAAAAACTAGAAGAGACTCCGCAGATATAATATATCTCCATAAAATTATCAATGGCTTTATTGATTGTTCTCCCCTTCTGTCTGAAATTAATTTTAGAGTCCCGAGCGTTAGAACTAGAGAAAAATCACTTCATCGCCATAAATGTTCTACTAATATCAGACAAAATGCGTTTATATTCAGAGCCTGTAGTATATTTAATAAGAATTTTAATGATATGGACATATTCACATGTAATTTAAGAACCTTTAAAAGATATGTAATATCTAACATTAAATAATTTTAAATATTCTACTGGAAGTTATCATGTTGTTGCTTTGAATCCTTCCCAGTTACTTACCTTCCGATTTATACTCATGTGTTCAATTTAGTTGTAGGTATACATTTATTATATTGTTATTATTGCTATTGTGTAGTGCTTTTATTGATTGCTGCTGTGTTGAATTTTTACAATACATTATGTTTTGAATTTTAGCTGGTTATTAATATATCAGTTAACTTAAAATTTTTAAAATTATTAGTTATTAGTATATCAGTTAACTTTAAATTTTTATTTATTTGTTTTCTTACATCTTCTATTATTTTTTATTTATTATTTCCAATATTGTATTTTTTGTAAATCTCTCAGGCCACAGGTACAGAACCTTTAGTTTTTTTTAATATTTTTTATTATTATTATAATTTTAAGTGAAAATCTGTTATTGGATTTTATCTTTATCATTTAGTTTATTTTTATATATGTAAATAATCTGTTGATTTTCCCAAATAAATAAAATAAAAATAAAATAAGAAATCCCCAAGCGCCTTCCTGAAACTGTCGTATTGGCAATTTGGCAATTAATACTTATTATGTATATTATTTCAAATATGGAATGTATTGCATTGCACTCATGGAATATCATGGAACCGTAAGTATGTACCGTCGACGAGACTCGAGAATAAGAATGTCGACCATTGTATGAACTTTCGACGGCGATTGCGGGCGGCCTAGATTGGAGACCCGAAAAATTACTACTTTCGTTTGTTTTAACTATTAAAACTAATTATTACAAAAAAAATCTTCTTGCTCTGCGCTTCCTTCATTTAAGCTAATCTTTCGTATAGCCTTGCAGCTTGCAGCCATTATTCCCTATAAGCTCATAGTATTGCAACACAGCACCTCTTTAACATGCTTACAACATAATATCCCCACAAAAAGCGTGGTTGTTGATGAAAAGGTGAAACGAAATTAATTCCTATATTAGTAACTGGCTGTACCCCGCCACGCATTGTTGTTGCTCAATCTATCTGAGACATAGATATAAAATAACGCGTATTGCTTTTACATCCAACAGATGTTACTGTTTTTCAAAAAAGCATGTTTGTCCAAAAACAATGTGTTTAAAAAAAAAGTGTTTACCTGTCACAAGTGACCTCTATATAATATACATATATAAAAAACACACGCGTATTCGAATGCGATGTTGTGACAAAATTTCAAAGCAATCGATTAAGAACTTTCGGAGATTTACGATTTTCATTCAAGACTGCTCAGTTTGGTATTTGTATCGAACATGGAAACACGATCTTATTGCATTTAATATTTTAAAACTTGCTAGTTGAAAAATGCATAAAAATAATCGGTTGACTCATACAAACACCTGCAAGTTTGATGACCCCTTTTCCAAAACATAATATTTACGAGTTGAAAAATATCTACCAATCTGCTACCAGGCCGCAAAAAGTCTGAATCTAACATGAAACAGTTCGATAACCCTATTTTTACAAAACCAGTCGCCGGGCAAGATAGCTAAAAATAAAGATAACTAAAAATAGCTGCCTTTTGAAAAACGTAAACATGTTTTTGCGAGCTGACGCCACACAAACGGTGGTAGAAAGACAATATAAATAGGCCATTTAAACAAAATATTGGCAGTCAAATTTCAAAAATTAACACGAGTGGGCGGAACACCTCCAGTTAAAACGCGATCTGTTAATTATAATTATAAATTCCTGAGTGTCAACTGAAATCTGTAGTCGCTTCTGTTCCTCCATCACGGCACAATCATTTTAAAGATTACAACTATTTCTAACGAGCTGTTTACGGCCAGCACTCTATCAGCTGAGCCAGACGCATCTGTCATCATTACAATAATGGGGCGTCTCCGTGTGCCGGCTCTTATAATCAAATGCCCACTGCCGGTGATCACCTAGAGGCTGGCCAATCCCTGCTGCATTGATGCTGACAACCTAGAGGCTGATGAATACCTGCTGGCTACCGACTGAACTGCCCACTGCTGGTGATCACCTAGAGGCTGGCCAATCCCTGCTGCATTGATGCTGACAACCTAGAGGCTGGTGAATTCCTCCTGGCTACCGACTGAACCAGCCACAGATGCTGACCACCTAAAGGCTGACGAATACCTGCTGGATACCCACTGAACTGCCCACTGCCGGTGATCACCTAGAGGCTGGCCAATCCCTGCTGCATTGATGCTGACAACCTAGAGACTGATGAATTCCTCCTGGCTACCGACTGAACCAGCCACAGATGCTGACAACCTAAAGGCTGACGAATACCTGCTGGCTACCGACTGAACTGCCCACTGCCGGTGATCACCTAGAGCAGGGGTGTCAAAGATACGGCCCGCGGGCCGCATGCGGCCCTCGGACCCTATCAATACGGCCCGCGAGCCGTATGCAGCACTCAGGTCCCATCATTACGGCTCGCTACCACGTGACAATATTATGTCGCGGAGGACAGAACCGCACTCTTTCATTGTAGATTTTAGATATTCTAAGGAATAAATTTTGCAGCATAACTACGGATGGCGCTCCTGCCAAAGTTGGCAAACATTCGGGTGTTGTGACTAAATTAAAACAGAAAATATCAGAAAATTTTGTGGGAATTCACTGCATCATTCACCAGGAATCACTCGCATCCAAATATTTAAAAATGGACCATGTCATGCAACCGGTAATTAAAATAGTAAATTTTATAAGGAGCAGAGGTCTAAATCACAGGCAGTTCAGGCAATTTTTACAAGATTTGGACGAAAAGTATTCCGATGTACCTTATTTCACGGAAGTTCGTTGGCTCAGTCGAGGGGCAGTTTTGGAAAGATTTTTTGAGTTACGTGACCCTATTCAAGCTTTCATGTTAGAAAAAGGCAAGCCAATTGATTATGACAACGACTGGTGGCTTGATTGTGCATTTTTGGTACATAGACATAACACATGAATGACCTCAATATAAAGTTACAGGGTAAAGACTTGATCGTCACTCAAATGTATTCGCATTTACAAGCCTTCGAAACAAAATTAAGACTGTGGGAAATTCACATAAAAAACCAAACACTCGATCATTTCCCTCACGTGAAATCATTTGGCACAGTGAACCAGACAAAATTGGATGAGTATTCTCAACTTTTGCTGAATCTGATCACAGAATTTAACAGTCGTTTTGAAGATTTTCGCAAAATGCATAAAATGAAATTCCCACTTTTCAACAATCCATTTACTTTTGATGCTGCACTGGCACCAATTCATTTGCAAATGGAATTGATAGATCTCCAATGCGACAGCATTGTAAAGGATAAATTTAAGGAAGTTAATGTTACCACATTTTATACACAATATTTCAAGAGTTTGAATAACTATCCAAGTATAAGAAATCATGCGGCACGTATCCTGTGTATGTTTGGTAGTACGTATTTATGCGAGCAGATGTTTTCCGTTATGAAAATAAATAAAAACAAACATCGCTCACGGCTTACGGATGAAAATCTCCAATCGATTCTAAAAGTAATTACGACGAATATGACACCCGACATCAATGAACTTGTCAAAAACAAGAGAAGTCAGGTGTCCGGCTCAAGATAATTTACCTTGTTACCCTTCTTTTTAACTTACTGAATTTATAATAAATAGGTATCTAACTAAATAAAGATTTTAACAATTAAGTATGGGTTTTATTTTTTAAATATTGAGTCCGGCCCGCTTACACACGCCAAATGTTATAAACGGCCCTTAAGAATATCCAGTTTGACACCCCTGACCTAGAGGCTGGTCAATCCCTGCTGCATTGATGCTGAAAACCTAGAAGTCGGCCAATTCTTCCTGGTTACCAACTGAATTAGCCATTGATGCTGAAAACCTAGAGGCTGGCCAATTCTTCCTGGCTACCGACTGAATTAGCCATTGATGCTGAAAACCAAGAAGCCGGCCAATTCTTTCTGGCTACCAACTGAATTAGCCATTGATGCTGAAAACCTAGAAGCCGGCCAATTCTTCCTGGCTACCAACTGAATTAGCCATTGATGCTGACAACGTAGAGGCCGGCCAATTCTTCCTGGCTGCCGACTGAATTAGCCATTGATGCTGAAAACCTAGAAGCCGGCCAATTCTTCCTGGTTACCAACTGAATTGGCCATTGATGCTGACAACGTAGAGGCCAGCCAATTCTTCCTGGCTACCGAATGAATTGGCCATTAATGCTGAAGCCTAGAGGCTGGCCGATTCCTGCTGGCTACCAATTGAACTACGCCATTTGCTGTATCGTATGGCGCGATGATGCACAATGTGCTCCAATCTGAAATTATCGCTGAAAGGATTCCGATTGTATCAGTTTTCTATCTGTGTTTTAAATCTCAGTTGTATTTTAAATACATATAACTATTTCTTGTGAATTGGGTTGGCTGTAAAAAATGGGAAGTACCTATAAGCTACACCCTTTTATACGTTCTGTATACCAGAATTGTATTTAAAATACTTGTAATTAAAATGTGAATTTTGATTTGAATCGTCTTTCTTTTATGACGGTTTGGATAGAACACCTCAAGGTGTTTTACTTAATCATTACCCAGGTTGAGGTCTGATGTGTGCCGTTGCTTATTATTTACAGTCTTTTCTTGTGCAGGCAAACATGTCCCGTACAGTATTAGTATAAAAACTACATGCGTCTTTTTCTTGCTAGTGGTTGTCAAACCACCAAAATCATCGCACTTGTCACTTGCCAAAATCATTACGCTTGTCACTTCTTGGCGCCAATAGGAATCTTTTTACAATAATGCTGTTATTGTCTAAAAAACTTTGGAGTGCTTTTGTGTGCTGATTTGTGTAATGTATATATTTAGAGATGTTTTCCTAGAAAGTTTGATAAATATACAATTAAAAAAATATATACTATACCTCGAATTAGGAAGCAATACCACGAAAATATATCTATATTGCCTACACACTCTATAACTGTCTTCCAGATATGTATAAAAACAGTCAGCAAAATCCAAAAATTCAAAGTGAGGCCTTAAAAGAATATTTTTTAATATATCAACGAAAATACGTAATTCTTGTCGTGTTGTGCTTTGTTTCGTTTCTTTCTCTCTTCTTTTCTATCCCTGTATTTGTAATCGAGCATAATCTATTTTTACCAATGTATTCGTGGGTAAGTACCTTCTAAATTCCTACCTTGGCTTTATGTGTATATCCCTGTCTGTTTCTTTTTGTTTTTTCTTGTTTATTCTACTTAACCTCCCTTTTCAATTTGTGTACCGTTTTGTATGTGAAACATATAATTATAATTTTTTTTCTAATTTTGTACTGTTTAGTATGTGAAACTTATACTTGTTAACTACCACCTTTATATTGTAAGTTCCTCTCGTCCTACAGTGAGTTTTGTAACTCATCGGGATTGCTCTAGCAAGAAATAAAAATATTTTAAAAAAATACAATACAATGCAAAACGAAATTATATTTTATTTCGGTAGAGATTTTTAGTATCGCCGAGACGATCAAATCACAATGTTTTAATGTAAAACTTTTGTTTAAAATTAATAATAGACGTTTTAATAAATATACCGTACCTATACCTATCAACATACAACAACACTACATGAAAACAGTGCACGGTTTTGTTTCTGCTCCAGTTTAAAACGTAAATAAGAATACTTCATTTTATACCTGTGTGCATAGGAAGTACTAAATTACAAGTGCAAATCGAGTGTCAGTGTAGTGATAGAATTCTGAGTAATTCCAATCTCGCAGTCAAAAGATATATCAAAAATAAAATAATTGAACTGAAGAATTCATCAGTTCGAACTTGCTTCTAGTGTGTGTGTACGTAAAGTTACTTTCACATTTACGCATACTATCCCGAGTACGTGATCCAAGGCAGCTAAACTTTTTAAATTAATTATGGATTTATGTGATCCCTACCATTTTATTACGATGGCAAGTAATATAATAAACTCTATGAACAGTACCATTATGGATCCATCCAATAAATTTACCAAAGAACAAATGGCTAAATTAACTCCTAAACTTTCGGAACTTTTGGGGAACATTAGTGTAGTTGGTGCGAAAGTGGGATTCCTAGAAGGAGAGCTGAAGGCCTATACAAATATCTCCCTACAGAAACCGCCCCAGGTCCAACCTCTACCTAATACCATCCAAGACCTACCTGGAATTTGCGAAACACTAGCGGAAATAATATTCTTACGTTCTAAGAATATTATAATATTTACCCGAGTGCTCAATTGGTAGCCATATAAACGCCTCATCTACTACCAGAACGTCAGGGGCATCAGAACAAAAATAAAGGAGTTCAGAGTAAATGTTCCATCTTTCTCAAAAGATGTCATCATACACACTGAAACCTGGCTAACGTCATCAATCTTCTCAGCGGAGCTTGGACTACATAGTCACCGTGTCCACCGAGCAGACCGGAGTCAGAATACCAGCTCCAATACAAGATGAGGTGGTGTCCAGATAGCGGTCCGCAAACATATTACTTCGAAAGTACTTAAAATCAAAAATACTGATGTGGATGTTCGTATTAAGTGGTGATTTTAAGAAAACTATTAGTGGAACTGTTTATATTCCTCCTAATGCCAACATATCAATCTATAAAAAACACTGCGAAGATGTTGAGTTAGTAAAAACAAAATACCCAAATCATAAAATAATTATTTAATTACATGAATCGAAATATCCGAGATGGTTCAATAAAGAACTTGTTCAATTGACTGCCCTTAAAAAAGTTTTACATAAGAAATATAAAGAAAACAGGTCTTTATCAAATTATATTGAATTTAAAAACGTTAGAAATGATTGTAAAATGTTATCAAAAATATACTACAATTCTTTTATTGTTGAAACTTCAATAAATCATAATGTAAAGTATTTTTGGAACTATGCAAAATCAATGAAAAATAACAACTTTGGTATACCCGCCAACTTGGAATAAGCAGGTAAAAGGCAAAAGACACTCCAAGTATCGCTGACCTTTTTGCTGTTTTTTTTTAAAGCTTTTACGAATGTGATTTGATTCAGTTTCTGCTAGTACATCATCAACTTTTACCACTGATCAAAATCTTAATTTATCTTTTATCCACATAGAATTTAATGATATATTGACTGAACTAAAATTACTAGATCGAAGCAAAAGTGGTGGACCCATTGATGCATTATACTAGATTAGCCTTGTCTAGTTAAATCCTTTTTAAAAATGACACCACATAGCGTACGTCACAAATATGGACATGAACTTAACAACCCAACTCTGTTTAAACTCCTTGTACAAACGTTCAAACTCGTAAGCGAAACCAAGGAACAGCGTTCATTTTGTTACCGAGTTGTTGTTGTAATTTGAATACAAAACCGTCACCAAAATAACATATTTTGCTTAACCAGATCTGAATCAGTTAAAAGACTAATAAATAACACAAAATGATTTTTATTTTCACATTTTAAGTTTTGGATTCTGTACACTACATATTGAACCAAAACGGGAAACGTACACATACTTACTATTGAGTAGAAGTTTTATGAATTTACAAAATTATTTAAATAAAATAGTATATAATTATCAAAGAAAGCTTTTACTTTGTGGCTTGACACTAATCAAATGAAAAGTTATTTTGTTTTTAACCGCTTCGTTAGGTTTATAAGACAGTATTATAAAATACTAGTCTAGGTACTTATTAATAATGTATAAAATATAATATCAAAATAAAGCGAGAAAAATCATATTAGACGAGGACAGAGCTTCAGAGAGGGTGTGGTGGGGTGGGACATGGGAGGGTGGGGGTTACATGGTAATAATATCAATTTATTTATGCCCATTAAATATCTCCTTTTTTTAATATAGGCACAACTTTACATATCTACAGAAAAAATTATGATTGTACCTTCCTTCCCAAGGATTGGAGTGAACCGCGCCAACAACCTTGCCAAATGCATGCCGATCGAACCGACATTTATTTCGTATATTAACTGCTGTAATGTCATACGATTTCAGAGAAATGCCTATTCGGTTTATTTTTGTAGTACCATTTTTGTGAAATATGTAGATGGTGCTTAATCAAAGCTAGACAATAATAACCAGTAATTAAAATAACCTTTCCCAGATTAAGCAACGATACCTAATTTGGTGGGTATATTACATTATCTCCTCCACACAGAATGCTCAAAGATTATAAAGGACCTGAAGGAAATTGCAGTCTAAACGTTTGGGATGAAAATGATTTGAGCACAAATGGCTTCCTGATGATGGTACGGTCAACGTGTTCCGATATCGTGATAATTAATGTATTCGAAATTTACTAACAATTTAACAGGAAATCTGTTTATTCATTCGTTAAGGGCCTGCAATCCCTTTTTTAAATAAATTAGAAAAACTCTGTTCCGACATCGTGATAATGAATGTTTGGGGATCAATGGTGAGGCACGAAATGAAAGAAAGTGTTGAAGGTCACATGTGTTTATTGGTGAGTCAGTAGCCGTGACGAGGAGATGACGTAGGACAAATGAGTAGTTGAAAATCAAAAGGTACTTAACCACCATTTTGACTTTTTTTGAGATTTAAATGCCAACACGTTCTCCTGGATCATAGCCATGTTTGAAATATTATTTCAGTGCCAAAACATGGTTAAATCTTAAGTTATAGCTTGTTAAAAATCGTCTTCAATTTCAAAACGTACTTAAATCCAAAATCGTTTGTTTTCAAAACGTACTCAAATCCAACAACCAATAAGGGCCATGGAATTGGCAGCCATATTGGTTTTTTAACCAATCAATGAGCTGCTTTCTGTGCAATGGACACCATAATAAGAAACACGTTTTTTGTCAGTTGTTTTGAAGTTGATTTGGTCGTGATTTTGTTGAGTTATTAACGGTAATTTTGAAAATTAAACAAAAATGAGTGAATCAATTTGTTCTCCAGTTGTACCAGCACGCACTGGAAAAGGCAGAAAGCGTTTAAGGCGACCGGAAGAGTGGACAATCAATAAACAATTTGTTATAAGGTGAGTTCCATCATGCTACTAAGACATCAGTGGTGTATTCAAAATTTTATGGTTTTTGTCAAAAAAAATATTCTTTTTATATAATAATTGGGTGTAATAATTACTAATAATTACCTATCTTTTCTAAATTTTATACTTCAGTGGAGTATTTTTTTACTACCGAAGTAGGAATATTTCCTGTAGGAATATTTTCCGTGCCATACATATTTTCCTTCATTTGTGTCACTTGAAAGTACTAGTTTTTTTGGCGGTATTTTTATTATAAGCTTTAAAATATGTTTATAATGATCCATTTATACCATAGTGTAATCATAATGTAAATACATTAGTGGATGTTTGATCATTACAAAAAGGCAATTATCTATCTACAACACTTGAATTAGGATCTAATGTCAATGATTTATTTACTTATTTGAAATTTATGCAGAGTTTCCTTTCTCTTAGCACCATATATTGGGTTCAAAAAATATTTTCTGCACACATATTTCTAAATAATATCATTCTCTTATTTTTTTAGATATTCTGCTACTGAGCCTCCTAGATATCCGTTACCCTGCAATCATCAGACAAAAGCACTCAACTGTCGCGCTTTGAGATTGGTTGACATAGAATCATTTCACAGGGCATTTTATGCAAGGAAAAAAAAAATTACCAGGACAATTTTATTTTGAAATATTGCTTGATAGGAACCCCAGTCCGTCGCAGAGGACAAAATGAAGCAAATTCCAGGAAGAAATCTGTAAAACATTATGTTCGTGCCCATGATAAAACATTAGTGCCGGTATGCAAAAAGGCTTTTATGTGTATATTACAAGTAAAAATTCGGCGTTTTGATGGAATTTTAAATCGACATCATGGCAGTGGGGAAATGGCGAAAGAAACTCGCGGGGGTGATAGAAAATTGAAAAAATATGAAGGCCGTAGAAACTCTGTGAAAAAATTCATAGAGTCCTTCGTAATTACCGAGTCCCACTACTGTCGGGGCAAATTTGAGAGACAATATTTACCGTCTCACATGAACATACAAAAAATGTGGAAAATGTACAATACACAATGCGACGAAAGCATGTAAGTGAAAGGATGTTTTTTCAGAAATATTTTTAATATTGACTACAATATAGGATTTGGTTCTCCAAAAACAGATGCATGTTCAACTTGTTCGGAATTAACGGAAAAAATAAAGAATGATTTTCATTCTTCGATCAGTTTACGAAAAACCTATACATTATGGAAAAACGAGCACACAAAATGCGAGCAGAAGCTTTTTTCAAACTGCTACGTTTTTTTTTTTTTTAATGTAGTGGTCTCCATTATATAGAATCTAAAAATTGGGCTATTATCTTTTTCTATTTTCCTGTGTCTTGTTCTCTTTCAAATTTTCGTTTAGATTATTATTATTATCTTCTTCTTCAATGATAGACAAATTGGTCTATTTTTACTATCCGCAGGTAATACTGTATTTTAAAATAAATAATGTTTGGCTTTAAAAAAGACTTTTAGTTTTTGGTTAATATGAATTATGTTTCATCTATGCATATACAAATGATGTAATTTCTTCACTGCACCCCTGGCAGAGAAGTATTATCAAACACAGTTTATGAGTTTCAAAATGTGACTAAATCCAAAGACTTCATTTTCAAAATGTATCTAAATCCATGGTTCAATATCAAAATGTATCTAAGTCCATTTTTAAATATTAAATAACTTATTAATTATCTATCAGATTTTTATTTCAAAAACGCATTTAAAATGTTTTATTTTCCCTTTATTTTTACAAAACATTTAATTTTACTTTATTATACTTAAATGCTATGAAACAGTTTTCTTGCTTTTGCCAAAAATTTGGTTCGTGGAGATAAGTACGTTTTGATATTAGACTACTCAAATGTAGAATATTCCGGTTGCTGCTGTGATGTGTTGGCAGGTCAAGCGCGGGTCAGTGAGTCGACGCCGGGCGCTGGTGACCGGGACTCGATGACTGTCAGGCACTGGCGAAGAACGTAGGTCTTCAGGCACTCCAGTGCTGACGAGACGGCCGAAGGTGCGGCGGACCTTGTAGGCGGTTGAACGGGAACGGCGTGACCAGTGAGGATGCTGCGTGTCCTCGTGGTGGTCATGGTAGCGTGGAAGAAGCGCTGGTCAGAGACACTGGAACCAGGGCGCTTGTAATCCGAGCAGCGCTTGCCAGGAACGGCGATCTGGACAAGGCGCTAAGATGATGTCCCGATAGAGTCCATTGTGGTACGGGCGAAGCCGGGTACGTTGTCCTTCGCGCTAGTAAGAAGAGAGCGGGTGATCACTCGTTGAGCCTTGTAGACTGACGGCTGATAGATAACTAACTGACTGACTGACTCGCTGCGTCGGGCTTATTTATACTTCACGGCCGACGGTAGCAGTAGGTAGATGGATGGCAACTAAATTCTAGGCACTCGCACAGACTGTGTGTTTCGGGAACCTTCGACATTGCGGCGATTATGCATAGGCCGTAGACTCGAACCTTCTGGCGAGTTCTCGTAGTATCCCAGACGGGCTGCAGTATTATTGTCGCGAGTAGATACTTGAAACAGGTAGGTTGCTTTGTTTTGATTTCGGCTGCAAATACGTACCTAAGTAGCAATTAGCAAGTACGTACCTAAGTAGGTCGAGCGGTTTATTATTAATTTTTCAATGGATTAATCTCGACGCTACAAATGTATTAGAAATTTACTAAAAGTTCAACCAGAAACCTGTTCAATCGTTCGTTAAAGGCCTGCAATCCGCTTTTTTAAAATAAATTAGCAAACACTCTTTTTTTCCGAATTTGTAAATATTTATTTACTTATTTTGTAAGAAACAAACAGCTTTTATATAATATACAATGATAGATATAAATATACAAGTTAACTGAAGTCAAGCCACAGAAGTTTCGTATGTTAAAGTTCATTGGAAATTAAGTTTTAATATCTTAAAATTAATTTGGTGTTAAAGGAAGGGGAGAGGAAGAGGAAAATAGGAAGAGGATAGGAGATGCTCCTGATACATTCCATACTCTCATATTAATAATCGATCGTACGCATTACTTCATATCGATATTTCTTTAGGTTATTACCAAAAATGTCAATGCTGTAAAATTTTGTATTAGATTGTGCCCATATACGAGGAATCGGGGAATTTTTTCGAATGTTATATATAATAAATATTACCTAGTTATTTTCACAAAATTGAATCCGGATTGCTTATATCCATTTCTCAATTTTTTCTCTGTTTGTGGGGAAACCTAAGCGAAAATAAGACATTTTAAGAATAATTATCGGAATGTTTATAGAACATATTTATTCCTGTACCTAACATTTTAAGCCTACATGAACGTTCCTTTTCATGTAACATATCTTCCACCACCTTCATCACCTCTACAGCAATAGTTATAATAAAAAAGGTAAGTGTAATATATATATAAATACTTTGTAATATATATTTTTTCAATGAAAAGAAAAATGTAATTAAAATAATAAACACAAAATAAATTACTCAACGACGCGATTTTTTCATATAATTTAACACGCAAATAATTGTGGACTTAATACAACCCTGAATTAGAGACAGACTAAAAAATAACCAATACTTCTAAAGTTTTTTGCGCGCATCAAGTAAAAACGCGTGATTTTAAGAGGGTAGCAGAGATAACGATTTTGTCGAAATTTACTAAAATAGTTAAAAAATTGGTCGACTGTGTCGCCCTCGTCGTATTTTGTAGACAATCCGCCAAAAGTTTACTGAACAAGTGGTTTGATCCTACTATCTGGGCATAAACACCCGAGGTCTCCCGATCGACAACAACGAACATTCCCGATGACAAATTAAAAATAGCGTGTTTTATCTTGGCCGTTTATGTAGTAGCTGGCTTTCAATTTTCCCTACAATGTGGGAATTTTCCCTTGAGATTCCCTAATGTGTTGATAAACATTATATGAACGGCTTTTTAAAAACTGGCGGATATCCACGATTAAAATAATTTGATTTTATAAGTAAACTATGAGCTTTTTACTGGGTTTAACCACTACTATTTATGCTTATTTTAGTTTCAAAATACATAAATGTCGAAAGAGATCTCCAAGTTTTATGTAAATCTGCGTCTTCTCCATATGAAATAATTATTAGAGAGGTATCGATTTAATTAACATGTAAACTAAAATTCCCTATAAAATTGTAAGAATTTAGGAAAAAATATTTTTTCCCCAAATATTGGATATATTTCAATTCGATGACATCAACACATCAATAATTATCACGTGGCAAGCTCGTGCCATGTACTATTGTGTATGTGTATTCGTTAAAAGCGTATAACACACTGCATGACGTCATGATTGTGACTAGTTTGAAAGATGACGTCAGAAAATTTACTTGTCGTTAGTGAAATTCTATTAATTTCTGATATTTGTTAATGCGTTGCCTTCAATCTATCGGTAAGGTACTTATATTTTTTTTATTCAGATAGCTGATTACATTTTTTAAAATAAAGTCCGCGATCGGTACAATCTAAAATTTTTGAATCTGGGTTATTTTTGTGATTGAAAAAATGAACTTGCCCAGCATAGCTGACAAGCAAAATAGCTTAACTCTAGACCAACAAAAGGTAAAACGCAATGCACAATTGCACAGTGCCCATTTCGCATTGCGACACAATGCGTGCTCCTTTTCATAAATGCGCACGTGAACCAAACCAAAATTGTGTTGAGGTTATTTTTCAATGGTTACACGGCTTGTCTAGTTGTATTTAGTCTATGGGTGGACCAGATAAAATACCACCTGTATTTTTCAATAATTGTGCTACCAATCTGGCGTATCCTTTATATTTGCTCATTAATCAGTCTTCACGAACAGGACGTTTTGACACTAAATGGAAATTCAGCTTCCTTACGCCTATTTTTAAAAAAGGCGATAAACACGAAGTGATCAACTACAGACCGGTGTGCCTTTTATGAACAATTCCTAAAGTTTTTGAAAAAAAAATTCTAAAAAAAAATATTTTCCGATTAAACCACATCATTTCTCCTAAACAACATGGTTTTTCTACTGGAAAATCTACCCTTACTAACTTTTTAACGTATCAAAACTATACAACTGATTCCATGTCTAGTAAATGTCAAGTACTCTATTTATACCGATTTTAGCACGGCGTTCGATTACGTTAATCATGAGTTATTGCTGAATAAACTGCATAAATTCGGTATAGGTTCACTATATAAGTGGTTTAATAGTTACTGGATCAACAGATTACTGGCTGGCTGTTAAAAGTGATGGTACATTTTTATACAAATTCACTGCTACGAGTGATGTTCCCCAGGGGTCACACTTAGGTCCAATCCTGTTTTTATTATTTTTTAATGATGTGTTATATATTTTCAATGATGTTTAAGTATTAATGTTTGCAGACGACCTGAAATTATTCAAAGCATTCGGAAACATTAACGATTGTCATATATTGTCAAATAACATGTTGAGATTTATTATATGGTGTCGTGATAACCGCTTGCAACTTGACATAAGCAAATGTCAAATTATGAGGTTTTATCGTATAAAGAATCCAATATTTTTTGATTATTCCATTAATAATATGTCGTTAGTATCTGTCTCGGAAATTAATGCCTTAGGTATTTGGTTAGACGCGAAACTTAACTTTATCAAGCATTTAGAAATAATAACCAATAAAGATTTGAAAATGATTTATTTTAAGGGTGTCTAGTGATTTCAATAATGTCAATACTGTAAAAACATTATATATGTCACTAGTAACGAGTCATGTAGAATACAATTCCACGGTTTGGTCCCCAAATTATGAGGTTCATTCACATGCTATTCAAAGAATCTAAAATAATTTTTTAAGATATGTAAATTTAAAATGGGCATTCCTAGAGAGTGCCTAAATTACGATAACGTACTTTGTTCATTAAATTTATTAAAATTATCTGATCGTAGAATTATTTCCGATTTAACCTGTTTGTATAAAATCATTAATTCAATGTTTGATAACCCTGATTTATTATATGTAATCTCTTTTCATACTCCAAGCAGGTCAGTTACAAGACAGTACCTACCATATAATTGTAGCAATTCTACATCAACTTCCCAATATTACACTCCTACGCGACGGATTCAACAGCTAGTAAACAAATACTCCGATGTTGTTGATATATTTAGTACATCAATTTCAATATACACATAGGTACCTAATTGAAGTTTTTTTTATCAACTAGGGGAATATTTTGATAAAGCTATTTAAATTGACTGACACATTACGAGTATTTTGTCGGCTGAAAATAAAAATATTTTGA